>CAMZMU010000080.1:24799578-25168306 GCA_947311845.1 Poa pratensis | reverse complement strand
GGGAGAGGCCGCCTTGCTCCTGTTGGGCCTAGACGCGCGGCCCACTCTGGAGTGCTGTCTCCCCCACGGGAGAACAGGCCTTGGGGCGAGAATCCCCCGGTGGGCCTAGGGTTCACCGATGAGGCCGACCCAACGCCCAGCACGGACGACGACGCGACGCAAGATGGCCCCGAGTTCGGTGCCGCTATGCTCCCCGAGGGCGCCACCACCGCGCCGCCGGTCGCCTGCGCCGAGTCCGGCTGGAGCGCCGCCGCAGAGCTCCTCTCTGCAGCAGCCTCACCGACCAGATCAGCACGGGTAGGTCCTGCGTGGGACCCACCAGCAACCAACGGACGGAAATGGCGGCGAGCCATGAGGGGGTGGTCGACGCGTCGGGGAGCTTCCCGCGCCTCGCCTAGGGGTTGGACCACGTGTCGGGATGGAGATTTTCGCGTCAACGCCAAGAATTCGCCGAGGGTTGGCAGCGTCGGCGAAGAGCACCGCCGCTCCACCTCCAAACGCTTCGCCTCGGCCACTTCATCCTCGTCGGTGACGTCCGCCCAGCAGCGGCCCGCACAAGGATTCCGGGCCCCCCCTTACCGAGGGGGACACCGCAACGCTCGGCGCAGCTGCCGCCATCGTGGGGGAGACCGGGGCCGACGGGAATCACCGGCGAGGGGTTCTCCGGTTCTCGGCGCTGGAGAATGTGTGCAGCATGCAGAGAGGCTGGAAGTTGCCCAACCCCGCGCTCCAGGCCGTCCTCCGGAGAACCATGTCGGAGAATGTCGGGCCGGCTTACCGCCGGTGTCTAGCCGACCACCCGGAGGTCGAGGTGCCCGCAGTCACGGGCGCAGCGCAGAGGAGCTGGAGTATCAGTTGACGGAGCTGTTTGAAGGATCTCCTGACTATTGATAATCTTATAAATGAGAGATGCAATGTTTTTTAAGTGCTTCTTTGAATCATAGGATTAGAAAATAGAGTAAGTAGCAAAACAGAGTAACTAGAAAAACACAGAAATTTGATTGGATTACAGGTGCAAAACAGAGGATTACAAAACAGAGAAAAACTGCAAGAATGGTCATTTGGATGGAACATAGGAAAAATGTCGATACTATGTGAAAAAGTGTAGAAAAAAAAGGTTAGAATGGGTATTGAAATTACTATGCAATTGGGGTGTAGGAATGCAATCCATAAGAATTTTGGAAGTGTCATTCATTTGATCCAAAATAATTCCTTAGGAAAAATCCTATGGATTGGAATCCTCCAATATTTTCATGAAAATCCTTCAATCTAAAGAGGCCCTAAGAGCATCTCTAATAGATGGCCTATAGTAGGGCACCACTTTTTCCTTATAGGGCACCTGTTTAAGTGTTTTAGGCCACAATTTTTTTGCTTTTCGAGATGCCCTATTTTAAGGCACGGCCGCTTCAACAGCTTGTAGGAACCTTGAGCTCCTCCACGTCCTTCAACTTCATCACTTTCCTCTCCTCATTCACCAATGACTCCTTGATAGCATAATCTCCGAGAGCGGATGTATGGAGGCCGAGCTACATGTAGCACGGTATCACCCACGTCTGTCTCGCCATCTAGATCCGGTTTGTGCGGGCGTTTAATTGTTTGCGATCACAATACGATCGATTTTTTTTTTGCGAAACACAGTACAACGCAAGCGCTCATGTACACGCGCACACACTCACCCCTATGAACGCACGCATGATGATCCCGAAGAGCAAGGCTTTGATACCTGGAAAAGTAAACGGGATTAGGTTGAGACTCCAAGTGTAGAGTGTATAGTAAGTGGAAGACAGTTTTCCCCACGAGGGGTGACTCGAGGGTTTAATATCGAACTCTCGGGGAATCTGAAGTGGTAGATTTATCTTCTTATCCTTCTTTTGGTTACCTACAAAACAAGGTTAGATGTTTTGGTCCTCAACCTCACCTGTGGTTGTCAAGCACAAGGTGTAAGAATGATATCAGGATAGTTATGCAATGCAAACAAGAAATAAATATGCAATGATGGTGGATGCAATGGTAAATGATATTTTTGGGTTTTTGAATGATGTATGCAAGATGAAAAGTATTTTTGTATTTTCGGATTTAATGATGGCTGAAAATAGAAAAGTGGTATATGGTGTTGGAAAGGTGTTTCTTATGATTAAAAATGGACTGGGGTTCATGGTTTCACAAATGCACTCTCTCTTTATAAAGTGGTAGACAATGGAACACACACAGTTAACATATGAGATTGCAACACAGGGTTTGATAACAAGTTACTTAATATATGGGCATCACGTCCTAACATAGAGATCTTTTGGTTATTAACCTCTCTTATACTCCACCAAGATGCGAACTAAATCATAACACCTCAGTAATTAAGATAACTCAGAGTATAGCATTAAGTATCATGACATGAAGTGAAAATAAGAACATGCTAGATCTAGTCATGGAGTAGTGGCAATGGTCACGCCCACATCCCCGGTAGCATGGTATTTTAGTTTATCCCTAGTGAGGTAACAAAGTAAGGTAAAGATACCAAAGTGGATCGCAGAACTTTCTCTCACGTTCACTGCACTAGCCACCCCCCGTTACTCCAACTAATGCACACGTTCCCCCACACACGCTCTCATAAACATGCTTGATCAAAACAAGTAGACAAGAACGGGTACATAATATGCATCTATACTCATAACTGAAACAAACATTGCAATCTCAAACATATATTAACTCATAAAGATCCACCACAAAGGTATTACAACGGTGACCGTAATCATGTTCAGCAGCTCATACGGTGCTAATTAGTGAAGCTCAAGAGAGGAGAGATACATAAGTTACTTCCACAAACCCATAGTCCAGAGGTGGACTACTCCCTCTTCATCATGGAGACGGTGGAGAAGTCGATGGAGAAGATGGAGACCACGCCGGCAGCGCCCCGCCGGAGTTTTCCCCCTCCAATCTGCAGCTCCTGATCTCCGTTTCGGTGTTTCTGTGTTTGTGCGGCGCTCCTTCCAGAGAACGTCGGGGGACCTTTTTATAGGCGTTTTTAGGTCAAGACGATGTCGGTGGAGAAAGATCGAAGGCAACGGAGCCACGAGGCCCAAATGGGTGGGTCCCACGCGGCTACAGTACCTGGCCCGTGGGCCCCCCTCGTTTGGCCCTCGAGCCTCCGTTTGCTCGCTTCCTTCGCCCACAGGTCTTCTTCCTTCCAAATATTGACGCCCGTAAATTTCCAGGTGATTTCGTTGACGTTTGGGTCCCTGAAACATTAAAATAAGAAAACGGGGTTTTCTGCCTGTGCAGGGTTAATTCCATAAAAATAGGAAATAAATGAATATTCCCAAAAATCATTATAAAACATTGATATAACCCTTATATGATGCAAATATGATTGGAATATAAGCAATTAAAGTGCAAAGTTCATGTATGCATTTTACATGCATCAACATCCCCAAGCTTAATCCATGCTCGTCCTCGAGTATGAAGATGATAAAACTAACATGGACTTTGCAATTTAATACTTAACAATGAATATCAAAGATGATTACTATTGCTACATATAGTCAAATGATTCATTCTTCAAAGGAGTAGCAATATGCAAATAGTTTATGAAGTGATATCAAGTATTCAAGACAAGGATGTTCATTGATAGTTCACAAAGTGTAACATAGTAGCAAGTAATATGGAACACATGTATGCATAATGATAAGTAGAACATCCTACAATGGTCATAGAGTGTAGATGAAAATCTGAATATGATAGGTGTACACTTTGGAAAGATGTATATGTGAGTAGAGGTAAAGCATGCATAAGTTTCATCCAACTTCCAAACTCTTCTACTTAAGTTAATGATTGCAATAAGGTATTCATTGGTGTCAAGCTCTCATTGCCCCTATCATAGCATCTTGAATGATTAAGGTTAAAGTGAAAGCAAATATGAGTAGTGTGCTTGATAAAGAATGGGTTGAATGTCTCATGCCCCTTGAATACAAGTACTTACACCATGTGTTACTCAACTTGGGAAACAAAGCAAGTTCAATTAAATATCATTGTAATATAATAGTATCATCAAGAGCGTCAACTGGGGTACCTCTTGTCCCAAGATATGGAACAAGCCCATATCAAAATGACAAGACAAACAAACAAAATGAACAATCTCAACACCCTTTTTATTTACCATTTGGAATAGTTTTTTATTGCAAGGTGTATCACAGAAGGTTCACCATAGTATGTAAGTAAATTTCCACCATGAATGATGCATGGCTTAGATTAGCGGCCCAGGCGTCTCTCTAACCATTTACACAAACTCATTTAAACTCACTCTATTTCCACATTTATTTCAACATGATAAGCATCCATAGACAAAAGCACATGATATCAACTAAATGAGATGAAGAGCGTGTTGAAAGCTTGCCATGTGACAGCACATATGGGCTAACTTCCAACCCAAAACATTCATCAAGCCACAAACATCATAATCTTAATCACAATGGGTCAAGTTTTATTATGCAAATAAAAGAACATTGTGCATCAAGTTCGTGAGAGCTATATAACCAATTTTTTCCATTGCAATCAATAACATAAACATTTTCATTCAGAGGTAAGATAACACAAACAACATGTTAAACATACTCGGAATAGCATAAAGCCAATAGGTAGATATGGTGGACTCACTGGAATAACTTTGGTTGAAGGTGTTGGAAACAAGTTTTTGCTTGTTGGAGTTTTTGGGCTAGCAAAAGGGAGAAAGTTGACCATCTAGATGCATGCATGAGTGTCCATAGAACTAACTAATCCATGTTAAACCAAGTAAAATAACAATCAGCACCAAAACATGAATAAGTGATAGCTCTACAAAAAGAATTTGCAAACTATTACTCATAAACAAGCTCATGAATCATGCAACTATATGTATCATTAAAAATCAAGTCAAACATCCCTTTTCCCAATCTTATAAAAGCATCCAACATATTTCAACCCATATTTCCAGTAGCTCTCTCATATATAATTGATAGTGTGGTGGTCTCTCAAGACTCAAACAAAAAAAAAAACGACGCTCCAAGTTTATGCGATAAAGTGTTTCGATCGAAAAACAAAAATTGGACGTGTGCAAACCGAGAGTGTGTAGGTCCAGCGGGGTTGTCTTCACATCCCCAAGCTTATGGTCTTCACCATCCTTGGATAGCTCTTGGTGCATCTCTTTTCTGTGGGGTGCATTAATAGTGATAAACAAATAGGTTCCTTGCTGCATATAATCCTTGAACAAAAATTCATATGACATGTCCAGAAAGTGTATAATGTTGTATGCCTACTCATAAACTCAATTGGATCAAAAAGATTCAACTTAAAAGCTCAAAGCATGCATCAAACAAAATGGGACAGAATCTGTCCAGAAAAACAGCAGCAGCAAAACGTATTTTTCTACCCTACCAAACTTTCTCGAAAAATTCCGAAAAAATTCATGCATACAGAGGATGAAAAGTTGCAACTACAGTTCAAATATGAGCTCATTCGGAGTTACAGAATAAGAATTAAAAATCATACCGTGCACTGACTCGTGCAGGAATAAAATCTCCGAACGCTATAAGCAACTTTTTCAAACCAAAAAGGGTAAAACTTGGCACTTTATTAAAACTCCAGAACCTAACTAGAACAAAATCTCTTGTTACAGCAAGAGGACACAAAAAAATCACACATAAAAATAACCGGGTTGCCTCCCGCAAAGCGCTTTCTTTATAGCCATATAGCTAGGCTTCTTACTTGTTGTTTTATTGTGGACGAAGCTCATGAGGGAGCTTGAACTTTGGTGGTTCCCTCTTCCTTGGAAAGTGTTCCATGCACTTCTTGTGTGGAAACTGAAACTTTACATTCCCTTCCTTTGAATCAATGATAGCACCTGTGGTACGAAGAAAAGGTCTTCCAAGAATAATAGGACTAGAGGTTTTATCCCCATGTCCATGATTAGAAAATCCACAGGCACAAAAGTCATATGTAACTCTACCATAACATCACTTACTTTTCCCAAAGCATGTTTAATAGAGTCATCAGCAAGTGCTAGTTCAATAGAGCATTTTTCAAGATTTTTCAATTCAAGCACTTCATATAGTTCTTTAGATAAAACAGAGACACTAGATCCTAGATCAAGTATGGCATGGTGTGTCTCTTTTCCAATAGTTACTAGTACCTTAGGTATCCACATATCCCCAAGCTTAGGTGGTATCATAGCCTCTTGGTTGTACCTAGCAATCTTTTCTTTCAAGACATGATTAGCAATATAAGAACCAAAACCTGCTTGGTTAGTGTTGATGGAAGGATCACTTGCAAATTTTTGTAAGATAGATATTAATTCATGCAAGCTACAATTTTCTAAGTCAAGCAAAGGATCCTTGACTTCATTAAGCATTTTAACTTCCTCAACTTCAACCTCTTTCATTACCCCAATAGATTCTTTAGCAACTCTCTCTTGCTCATGAATGTGTTCCCAAGACTTATTGATAACCTCTTGGCAATATTTTATTGTTTCCTCATGTTTTTGGGCTGTAATGATGCTCTTTAATGATGAGACTTCCTTAGTAAGCTGATCTACCCTTTCAAACAAAGCATCTTGTTTTTCAAACTTAGAGATAAATTCCTTATTAAGCTCTTTTTGGGTAGATATAAAAGATCTAATGGTGTTTTCCAAGTCACTAGAAACATTACCACTAGAAGCATATTTATTTGGCACATATGGGGGTTTATTATAAGAGTTATAATTGTTGTTACCATACCCATTATTACCATAGTTCCTAATGAAGTTGACATCAATATTTTCAGAATTGTTTCCAACTAGTTCTTGCAAAGGAACATTTTCAACACTAGGTTTATTAAGCAAAGCAAGAATAGTATCCATTTTAGATGACAAATCATTAGTTTCTTCAATAGAGTTCACTTTCTTAGAAGGATTAGGTGCCCTATCAGTATGCCATTGACTATAGTTTTGTAAAATGCTTTCCAATATATTTTTAGCTTCTACTATAGTCTTACTCATAAAAGCACCTCCAGCAGCAGAATCAAGTATGTTTCTAGACATGTAGTTTAAACCATTGTAGAAAGAGTGTAATATGGTCCATTCATTAACTCCATGTGAGGGACAAGTTCTAAGCATAAGTTTTATCCTATCCCAAGCCATAGCAACATGTTCATTTTCATTTTGCCTAAAAGAAAGGATGTTGTTTCTATTTTGCAAAATTTTAACAGGGGGATAATATTTCTTAATGAAAGCTTCTTTTAGATCATCCCAAGAATTAATACTACCAGATGGCAAGGAATGCAACCACTCTTTAGCTTTTCCTCTAAGTGAAAAAGGAAATAACTTCAGTTTTAGGATATCACTTTCCACATTTTTAAACTTTTGCATGTCACATATTTCAACAAAGTCATGAAGATGCATAGAGGCATCCTCCATAGCACTACCACCAAATTGTTCCCTAGTTATCAAGTTCAACAAACTAGGACTTACTTCATAACTCTCAGCATTTATCTTAGGTGTGGCAATAGCTCTCGTGATAAATTGATCATTAGGAGTGTTTGTGTAGTCACACACTTAGTTCTTTCTCCCATTTTAGCAATTTTTTTTGGTATTTTTAATTTTTTATGCAAAACTGAAATAAATATGATATGATATGCAATGACACTAACAAAACAAATAAATTGCTTTGTAAGTAAAGATGGATAAGATGGTGCTCACGTAGGTGCAACCTCCCCAAGCTTAGGTGTTAGCACAAGTTGGTGACGTTGACTTTGTTGTGAGATGAATGCGATGATGCACACCCTTGGATAAATCTCTCAGCTACGATTCCCCGGCAACGGCGCCAGAAAACGTCTTGATGATCCCGAAGAGCAAGGCTTGATACCTGCAAAATAAACGGGATTAGGTTGAGACTCCAAGTGCAGAGTGTATAGTAAGTGGAAGACAGTTTTCCCCACGAGGGGTGACTCGAGGGTTTAATATCGAACTCTCGGGGAATCTGAAGTGGTAGATTTATCTTCTTATCCTTCTTTTGGTTACCTACAAAACAAGGTTAGATGTTTTGGTCCTCAACCTCACCTGTGGTTGTCAAGCACAAGGTGTAAGAATGATATCAGGATAGTTATGCAATGCAAACAAGAAATAAATATGCAATGATGGTGGATGCAATGTAAATGATATTTTTGGGTTTTTGAATGATGTATGCAAGATGAAAAGTATTTTTGTATTTTCGGATTTAATGATGGCTGAAAATAGAAAAGTGGTATATGGTGTTGGAAAGGTGTTTCTTATGATTAAAAATGGACTGGGGTTCATGGTTTCACAAATGCACTCTCTCTTTATAAAGTGGTAGACAATGGAACACACACAGTTAACATATGAGATTGCAACACAGGGTTTGATAACAAGTTACTTAGATATATGGGCATCACGTCCTAACATAGAGATCTTTTGGTTATTAACCTCTCTTATACTCCACCAAGATGCGAACTAAATCATAACACCTCAGTAATTAAGATAACTCAGAGTATAGCATTAAGTATCATGACATGAAGTGAAAATAAGAACATGCTAGATCTAGTCATGGAGTAGTGGCAATGGTCACGCCCACATCCCCGGTAGCATGGTATTTTAGTTTATCCCTAGTGAGGTAACAAAGTAAGGTAAAGATACCAAAGTGGATCGCAGAACTTTCTCTCACGTTCACTGCACTAGCCACCCCCCGTTACTCCAACTAATGCACACGTTCCCCCACACACGCTCTCATAAACATGCTTGATCAAAACAAGTAGACAAGAACGGGGTACATAATATGCATCTATACTCATAACTGAAACAAACATTGCAATCTCAAACATATATTAACTCATAAAGATCCACCACAAAGGTATTACAACGGTGACCGTAATCATGTTCAGCAGCTCATACGGTGCTAATTAGTGAAGCTCAAGAGAGGAGAGATACATAAGTTACTTCCACAAACCCATAGTCCAGAGGTGGACTACTCCCTCTTCATCATGGAGACGGTGGAGAAGTCGATGGAGAAGATGGAGACCACGCCGGCAGCGCCCCGCCGGAGTTTTCCCCCTCCAATCTGCAGCTCCTGATCTCCGTTTCGGTGTTTCTGTGTTTGTGCGGCGCTCCTTCCAGAGAACGTCGGGGGACCTTTTTTATAGGCGTTTTTAGGTCAAGACGATGTCGGTGGAGAAAGATCGAAGGCAACGGAGCCACGAGGCCCAAATGGGTGGGTCCCACGCGGCTACAGTACCTGGCCGCGTGGGCCCCCCTCGTTTGGCCCTCGAGCCTCCGTTTGCTCGCTTCCTTCGCCCACAGGTCTTCTTCCTTCCAAATATTGACGCCCGTAAATTTCCAGGTGATTTCGTTGACGTTTGGGTCCCTGAAACATTAAAATAAGAAAACGGGGTTTTCTGCCTGTGCAGGGTTAATTCCATAAAAATAGGAAATAATGAATATTCCCAAAAATCATTATAAAACATTGATATAACCCTTATATGATGCAAATATGATTGGAATATAAGCAATTAAAGTGCAAAGTTCATGTATGCATTTTACATGCATCAACGCACGCACACCCTACCCCTATGAGCACCTCCGAGAGACTGAGTCGACGGGCCGAGTCTTGAGATTGACGAAGTCACCACGGGCGCCTCGCTGTCGACGGGAACATCGCCTCCCACTGAAGAATATTCCGCCTTAAATGAGAAACACCAGCGTCAAACCTGGGGTTTGAACTCTGGTGGGACGGGGGTACAACAACCCACCTAACCATCTTGCCACAAGCAAGTTCTCATACGGTCAAATATATTTGTTGTGCCGTCGTATGGGAAAAGGTCAACGGTTGTCCTTCTAGATGGGCCAACTTACATATTTCGAAAAGGGCTAAGGTCGAGAACTTGCCTGTGGCAAGATGGTTAGGTGGGTGGTTATACCCAGCTCACCAGAGTTTAAACCCTAGGTTTGACGCTGGTGTTTCTCATTTAAGGCAGAATATTCTACAGTGGGA
Source organism: Poa pratensis (assembly GCA_947311845.1). Lineage (NCBI taxonomy): Eukaryota > Viridiplantae > Streptophyta > Magnoliopsida > Poales > Poaceae > Poa > Poa pratensis. The sequence goes on along the minus strand of CAMZMU010000080.1, from coordinate 25,158,302 downwards.
GGCGACGTTCCCGTCGACAGCGAGGCGCCCGTGGTGACTTCGTCAATCTCAAGACTCGGCCCGCCGTCTCAGTCTCTCGGAGGTGCTCATAGGGGTAGGTTGTGCGTGCGTGCGTGCGTTCATAGGGGTGAGTGTGTGCGCGTGTACATGAGCGCTTGCGTTGTACTGTGTTTCGCAAAAAAAAAAGGCTAAGGTCTTCCTCGGTACATGCTTTGATCGGTCGATCCTTTGGGATAGTTTATTTTTTTAAGGAACGATACTTTGCCATAGTTGGTGGTAGGCTATTTTAGAAGAAAAAATAAAATATTATTATTATTAATATAAATTTGGAAACTAATAGAGGAATTAAATTAATTCAAAAAATAATACACCATCGGCCAGAGAGCCGAAATTGTTGTTTCGTCCTACTAGTGCTGATATGCATGCCCAATGACGGGCCCGCATTTCGGTAAGGTTTTGTTTTGGTCCTTAACCGTGTTTTGATTTGAGATAAAGTATGCACGAAATATATGTGGGTCGATGAGTAGATTTCATTCCCGTGATTAGTTTTGAGTTTCAACAGCTCTACCTTTTTAATGTTGGATCGAAGTTCGCACCATTTGCAATGAATTTTACCAAATTCGTCGTACCTTGAAATTTCATTTCACAAATTAGATGGATCTCGCATTTCCCCAAAACTTTATGTTGTAACTCTTTCGCTTGGAGAAACATATGAGTATTTCGAGTAGCATCTACACGATTTCTAGTAACACCTAGAGAAAACACACCTATTAGACAGGAAATACGCATATGTCCAGCGAAACAAAAATGTTACAACATAAAAGTTGTGGGGAACGGTGAGATCCATCTACTCGTGAAAGATAATTTTAAACAGTCAACCAAGTGGGACGAATTTGACCAAATTTGTTGAAAATGGTGTGAACTTCGGTCCAAAATTAAGAAGTTAGAGTGGACGAAATTCAAAACTAATCATGGGAATGAAACCTACTTGTCGACCCACATACATTTCGTGTATAATTTATCTCGAATCCAAGCACGGTTGGCTGCCTAATGGGATTGTGAATTACGTACGCTCGATCTACTACTGTTGGCTGCAAGTGTGGAATGGACTCCCCGGGGGCAGCATCCCTGGATGGGAAAGAAAGGCTGTTCAAATTGGGCAATACTAGTGGAATTTGGTGCGGCGGCACGCCGCACCCGTTGTAATTCGAAATGTTGAAATCCGTCGGAATTTTTCGTCTAGGGTATGTACAAATATTTAGTGAATTAAAATGTTCGAATATGCTTGTATTTTGACATAAATTTTTAATTTAACAGTTATAGAATGCATGATATGAGCGTTTAGTAATTTTAACTCCGTAGCTAGATAAAGTTCATTTTGATTGTGTCCAAATGTTCACCAATTTGGAATGTTTAAATATGTTTGCATTATGCCATAAGTAATTATCATGTATTTTTGTGAATATGTTGACATATTTTAGAGTATTTCCAAAAAAAATTAGCAAATTGATATGTTTAAATGTTTCTATTCTTCAGTAATATTTAATTTAAGTCCATAATGAGTGGAAACGCACATTTATTGAATTGAATTCCATATTTAGAGAAAGTGCATTTAGATTAAATCCAAATATTTACCAAATTGAAATGTTCAATTTAAGTCCACAATTAGAGGACGTGCATTTGTTTTTTTGTCTAAATATTCACCAACTCAAAATATTTAAACGTTTAATAAGTTAGATTCCCCATAATTAGAGGAAGTATAGTTGTTTTTTCCAAATATTCACCAATTCAAAATATCTAAACATGTTTTTTTTTGACATAAATAGTTAGCATTTATTTTTCTGAGCATTTTGATGACTTTACATAATTAGAGGAAGTGCATTTGTTTCTTGTCCAAATATTAACCAATTCAAAATATTTAAATATGTTTGATGTACATTTATTAAATTGAATTCCATATTTAGAGAAAGTTCATCTAGATTACATCCAACTATTTACCAAATTGAAATGTTTAATTTAAGTCCATAATTAGAGGAGGTACATTATGTGAGCATTTAAATTAAAAAATTTAACTCCACATAGCTAGAGGAAGTGCATTTGTTTTTTGTCCAAATATTCACTAATTCAAAACATCTAAACATGTTTGTTTTTTGCCATAAATAGTTAGCATTTATTTTTCTGAGCATTTTGATGTATTTTCCATATTTTGCGACAGGTATGGGTATCTATAGAAATATTTCAATTTTCTGGAAAAAAATTCCAAAATAAAAAATTGTGGAAAAAATTTCCAAAAAAAAAAATCCAAAAAAAACGGCACTGTACATTCCATTCCCGTAATAAGGACTTTTCGAAAATTTCCATATATTTTTTTTTTGTTTTTTTGTTTTTTTGCGAAACCCGCAGAAAAAATGTACACGGAAAATTTTCGCGCCGACGAGTAGGTTCCATTCCCGTAATAAGGACTTTCCGAAAATTGCCTGTTGTATTTGCTCCATTCTCTCTCTCGTGCGGCGCGGAGGTCGCCGCCGCCGCAGCGAGCCTCCCCGTTCCAATCGGCGGATGCGGGGAGGTGCGCCGCCGCCTCCCCTACAATTACACCGGAGATCGGCCGCCGGGCCGCCGCGCACGCGCTGGAATAGCCGCTGCGTCGCTCGGCCTCCATTGCCGTGTCCGCGCGCCTCTGGCCGCGCTCCGGCGATCTCCGTCGACAATAACGCAGCGGCGCCGCCGCAACCGGGTACTCCGCATCCGCGCGCGTCCACCGCGGCCAGCCGCGCGAGCTGGTTCGCCGGGATTCGGCCGGATTCAGCCCGACTCCGTCGTGGTCGCCGCAGGCAGCGCCGCCCGCCGCTGACGTCAGCGTCACGCCGAGGTGGGCCCCGTCTGTCAGCGTGACACGATCTTTCCCGGAAAATAAAATTCCAGAAAAATGAATAAAATTGAAAAATTCATATCTTCAGATTTATACATAAGAAAAAAACAAAAACAAAAAAACAAAATGATCGCAGTAAAATAATCTAATTACTTATGTTAAAATGGAATAAAATGGAAAGATGTTTGCTTTTCCCCATGAGGTGAATATTTACAAAAAAATCTATATTCGTTCCACTATATTACAAATTGAAATTAATAATTGCTCACATATTGTGTTCCATCCGAATATGTCGAGACGGTCACAAAAAATTCTTACTCATATTAGAAACGCAAAAGAAATTCAAATTTACAGAATGCTCCACCTTAACCAATTTCGATAGTCTGAACAATTCATAACCGCAAGATTCTACAACCTTCATTGATTTTCAGCCTTACATCAATTCTAAATATATACACTACCAAAATTTAATTTTAATTGCTACACGGGTGCGGCATGGCCGCGCCAACTCCACTAGTATATATAAAAGCTTGAAGAGCCGCGGCACTGTAGCATGTACAGTAGCTACAGTGTCTTCGCTACAGTAGTTTTTTTTTTTGCAGAATTTTTTTTAAAAAAAATTCGCGTTCTCCGAAAATTATGTACATGAAATATATGCGTGCCGACGAGTAGATTTCATTCCCGTGATCGGTTTTGAGTTTGATCGAGTCTAGCTCCTTAATTTTGGATCCAGATTCGCACAAACATTTGACAAATTTTGTCAAATTTGTCGCACTCGGTCATCCGTTTGAATTTTCATTTCACAAGTAGATGTATATCACCCTACACAAATCAGCCCTCGGATTAAAACTTTCTGCAAAAAAGACCCCGCTTGCCACTTTTTGCCCGCTCGCCACTTTTTCGCAGAAAAGAACTTACGTTTTCCTAAAAATTATAAATCGGCCTCCCGGCCAAAAATATAAATTTGCCCTCCAGAATAAAACTTTTTAAAAAAAAGCCCCGCTCGCCACTTTTTGCAGAAAAGCCCACGTGTTTTCCAAAATCGGCCTCCCGGAATAAAAACACGTGGTTCTTTTACGCAAATGTCCTTACGTTTTCTAGATATTACTAACTAACTACTATCCTACTATATATAATGACGCGAAGCGTCCGAGTACTGTAGCTACTGTAACAGTATGTTTTAAACTTTTTATATCAACGGACATAAATATATACATTTCTCTTCAAACTTCAAATTCGTTGCATTTTATACCGTGCAAAAAAAACAAATTCTGACAGATTTCAAAATTTCATTAATCTTCAAAATTAGTTAATCAAAAAAAGGATATTTTTAAACGGTACCAAATAATGATTTTCACCAAGCAAATTTGCTACAGTGTAACCGTAGCTACAGTACCTACAGTGTTACTATAGCATGCTACGGCAGTCGGTTTTTTTCCCAAAACCACAAGAAAAATTATACATGAAAAAATTACGCGTCGACGAGTAGGTTCCATTCCCATGATCGGTTTCGAGTTTGGTCGACTCTAACTCATTAATTTGTGATCCAGATTCGCACAAATATTCGTCGAGTTTTGTCCAATTCGTCGCACTCGGTCACCCGTTTGAATTTTCTTTTCAGAAATAGATGGATATCACCTTCCCAAACAACTTTCGTGTTTTAACCTTCTTATTTTGACAAACATATAGATATGCACTTTGCTCGCCGCTTTTTCGCGGTAAAGCCCTACCGTTTTCCAAAAAACCATACTACTATATATAATAGCCGGACGGATTCGCGGCCTCTCACGCGCCCGGGCACTGTAACGCCGCACACCCGGACGAGAAAAATATAACAAACATATCAACACGAACACAAAAATAAACATTGCCTATTTATGTCATATGATCAAATTTCAACATTTGAATATTTTAAAATTTTAGATGCATTTCACATCATAACATTCAAAAAACGTAAAGAAGAAATCACATGTGAATAACTTCTCACTATTAACAATTTTAAAATTCTAACAATTTGCAAATGTAAATTTTTTTAAAAAAAAATTCGATACATTAAAATCTGAACAACTTTTGAATGTGGACATTTCGAAATTTAAATTTTTTACTCCACGATATTTACAAATGTGACAAATATGTCAACATGAACACAAAAAAGAAAAATTGCTCACTACTTATGTCATATGATCAAATTTCAAAATTGAATACTTCAAAATTTTGAATGCCTTCCAAAACTAAGCATTTCATAAACGTAAATACAATTCAAATATGGATAACCCCCAATTTTAACAAATTTTCAAAATCTAACAATTTATAAATGTAAACTTTTTCCCAGTTCCAACAGATCTAACTCTGAACAAATTTAGAGTGCGGACATTTTCAAATTTGAATTTTTTCACACCACAGTATTTCTTCTTCTAAACTATTTCTAAAATATGCACAATTTTTAACCATAAACTTTCTTTGCATTTCAATAATTTCCAAATCTGCACGATTTTTAAATGTACACAAATTAAAATTTTAATTTTACCACACGTGCACGACACACAAAGTTGAATATTTCAAAAAATTAAATGCCTCTAAAATCTAACCATTTTGTAAACATAAAAAAAAAGAAAATCTAAATAATTTCCCATTTTGAACAATTTCCAAAATCTAAGCAATTTTTAAACGTAAACTTTCTTTGCATTCCAACAATTTCAACTCTTCAAAAAATTTAAATGTCAGCATTTCAACATTTAAATTTTTACCACACATACACGGCATACGCCGCGCTAAGTTACTTCGTAGGTAGTGATGGCACATGACTACATGCGCCAGGACGTGCCAACGGTCAGAAACACTTGGGCTGGCACGGGCACAACAGACATGTTCCGCAACAAATACAACCTCATATACTCCCTCCGATCCATATTAGTGGGCATAGCTTTGTCTAAATTCATATGTATCTAGTTAAGTATTTAGACTAGATACATGTGTATCTAGACAAAGTTGTGCCCACTAATATGGATCGGAGGTAGTACCATTTTCTCGCGGACTCGATGCACTGTATACGCCTCGCTTTTGTCACTATACCACGGATCGCGAAGGAGCACCACTGGAGGTGATACCGAGCTATGTGTAGCTCGGCCTCTGATTGGAGTTTCGGCATAATCACCGAACATGGACGATGTGCACCCGGGAGCATGTGCTCCCGGTTTTTTCGAAAAAAATGTGAAAATTCAAAACATGTCGAAAAATTCCGAAAAAAATCATGCACGTACCTGAGCATGTCACGCACCATCGTGCCGCGATGTCGTTTCGTCGCCAAATTTGACACGATGGTGCGTGACATGCTCAGGTACGTGCATGATTTTTTTCAGAATTTTTCGACAAGTTTTGAATTTTCAAAAAAAAATCGAAAAAAGGGAGCATGTGCACCCGGGTGCACATGTGAGTTTCCGCATAATCACCGGGCTTCTTTTTTTCGAGTAACCTCTCGAAGAGGGAAGGACGTTCCTGCAATTCCTATAGAAGAAAGAATTGACCCAGTTTATAAGGAAAAACGGGCCCAAAAACCGTACAAATGCCCTGTTTATGAGGAAAACAGGGCAAAAAAACCACACAGACGAGGGGACCGTCGCCCACACGACGCTAGTCCACCGAACGCCAAAAAACACGCCACCAACCCCGGGGCCGCCGCCCCAACTTACACCACTCGGCACCAAAGCCGCACACGAGCCACAACGCCGCACAACCCAGCCGTCTCGTAGCCCTTGCTACCCTCGCTAAAGACGACCGCCCGCAGACCTCAACGTCGCGCCAAATCCGGAGCCGCCGCCCCGGCGTAGCAACCAGATCAAACTCCGCATTGCCCGGAGCCGAACCAGCTGAGTCAACACACTTGCTGCCCTCGCAGCACCAGGTTGCCACCCATAACCTCGCTAGGAGAAGGCCCTGCCCCATAGGACCGTCGCTGTAGAGGGGGCCGAGGCCGCCGCCTCGACGTACCGCCACCGTCCGCGGTCGCCACCACGACATCCGCCTCCTCCGACCACAGAACCATCCCGCCCAACCGCTGCGAAACCGACGCATCGTGAGGGCCAAGAGCTCCAAGGCGACGCCTCCAACAAGGAAGTGACGCATCAGTCACCGTCGCCCGCTCCGGGGAACTTAGGTTTTCGCCCAGAGATCTTGAAACCGCTCTCGCCGGTCAGCATCAGAGCTCCACGATGACGCAAACAAGAAGGGGAACGATGCCCGTAGGCGCCGCTGTCATCGGCAGCGACCGGAATCGATGCAAGGCTTTTGCCGGGAACTTGATCTGCCCGCAAAGCGCCGGGAGCAGCAAGACGAGCAGTGGGACGTTCTGGCTCCGCCATCGCACGCCGAAACCAAACCGTGGCGCCTCCTGCCACGGTGGCCGCCGCCGCACCATCTTCCATAACCTGCCCAGCTTGCCCGCAGACGCACCAGCCGCCACGGACCGGCCTCCTGGCGCCGGCAGCAGCATGAACCGACGAGGCCCGCGCGGCCCCGAAGGGGCCCAGATCGGGCCCGCCAGGCGGCCGTCTGCGCCCAGCACCTCGCCATGGCCGGCTCCTCGCGTGGTCGCCGCCGGCGCCCAGCCTCGCTTGGACGCCGCCCACGCCACACTACCCCGGCCCCCCAAGAGCCCGAGGGAGGGCCGACCTTCAACGCCGTCGTCGATCTGCATCCAGGAGCCGTCGCCGCTAGAGAACATACCCCCGCCGCCGCTTTCGCCGCCCAGGCTTTGCCTGGCAGCCTCATTCGGTCGGCGGCGGGAGGGCGAAGGAGGGAGGAGGGGGTGGCGGCGGCGGAACGTAGGGTTCCGCCCGAGCCGCCTCAGGGAGACGACGCGGGGGCGTTTTTTTCCCTCTTATTGGTTACCGGGCTTCTTTTTGCCCTTCTCCTCGGCTTGATTCCTTCCTTCAGCCCACTTGGACGTAGTGGTGGAGTTGGGAGTCGGGTTTTCTTTTTCTCATCATCGCTCGATGCTTCGTGATCACCAAGAATGGTGGCATTTCCCACCGAGCCCTTCTTTTTGGGAACTTGAAGACCATCACGGCTCTTCCATTTCTCATCATTCTCAAGCTCCACATGGGCATGATGCAAAGTGAATGCTTTCCCTTTCTTGTCCTTGATGGTTGTTCCCTTCTTGATTCTCTCTTTGAACATATTTTGGGCAATGGAGTTCTACAAATGAGAATAGATGCAATGGGTAAGAATAAGATGTGAAAACTCACTCGGTCCTCACTATTGGTGCCACTTGGGTTCAAGCGGTCCTCATTCGCCAAACAAGCGGGCCACTTTTGACAATCAACGCTGATGACATTCCATCGATGACGAACCAAACCCATTTTCTGATCAATGTCACTCATGTTCCGAGCAATAAAGTACTCGCACACACGTGTCCAATATGCTTCTTTGGGTTGCTCCGCCCCCACTGCCGCATCAAGGACGACCCTCTTCCATGTCGTGCAAATCAATTTGTCCTCCGTCGTGGTGTAGTTTGCCGCTCTTCCCTTCGGCACGAAACCCCCATCTTCATTATCAAGACCATCATCATCAATTTGTGTTTGCTCATACTCTTGTGATGGAGTGTCTTGCGAGGCGGCATAGGAATGAGATCCAACATTCATAGTATTCAAGAGCTCCTCCTCATCATTGAGTCTACGGTGCAAAATTCAACAATGTTGAAGAGGAACATTGAATAAAATTAAGTAGCAAAGAATGGTAAAAAATTTACCATATAACACGTTGGACGCGGCCAGAGTGCGGGTCGGCGACGACACGAACTCTTCGGCCGCGGGCGGCGGAGGCATTTCAATGTCGACGGCGTCGTCATTTGGCTTGGTGTCGCGGCCCGCCTTTTGCTTCTTGTTCCCCGTGGTCGCAGCCGCCGACCCCCTCTTGTCGTCATCGCCGTCCATGGCAGTTGGGCTTCGCACGGGCGCACGTCAGATTTCCTGGATAGGACAGGTGCCGCACACGGGCCTCTCTGCCCCAAATACGAGACAGAGAGGAGCAAAATTTGCCTCAAAATATGACACTGTTTAGGGCACCTGTTTTAAGGTCGTCTTTGCCCTTTCGTACCTAAAAACGGCTTTTAAGACCACTGCTAAAATATGGCATCTACTCTAAACGTTTTCTATTCGATGAAGTTAGAGTAACTTGATTATTTGTTGCGAGAGATTCGTAGACAACGCGAATAGCGCCAAGGCGCGGGATCGCAATTCGCAATCCGAGCGGGCACACATCATGCCGCCCGCCCACAGCTCGGCATGTCGCTCGCCATAGTGTCGACATCGCCGTACCTTCTCGTCCTCTCCACTTGCCCGCGTGACCGCGTCCACGAACCACCCCGATAACAAAGCCGGTTCAAGCCCCACGTCGCGAGCTCACTGACCAGTGCGGGCGCCGCACGATCCCAATTCCGACGGCGGCGGCGTGGGGGTGACGACATCCTCGGCCGCGGCGGGGCCCCCACGCGCCGACGTGGAGCTGCATGTGTCTGCTCCACGCCGTCGCTCGCAGCGTATAAATCGGTTAAATTCATTCCCCGAATCGAATAATCAAATCCCTCGACGGCCAGAGGAACAGGATTGGATTATCCGCCGGAGGCAGGCATGGGGTTTTTCGAGGTGCGCGCCCTTCCTTCCTCTGCTGTCTTCTTTCTTTTCTCATTCTTTCTCGGAGCTCGAGGATAATTCTCTGCGTCCCGTGCGCGCGTCAGTCCAGGATGATCTCCTTCTATGCTTGTCAGTTGTCTGTCACTCTGCCATGCTTCGTGGTTTCGCGATTTCTGTCGTCTCGTTGAAATGTTGAATCTTGAGGCGAAATTCGTGAATTGTTGGTGATAATTGTTCGATTCCTCCGCGTTCATGTAATGGCAGGGGATGGAGTCGTACGCTCCCTACCTCCGCACCCACCTGCACCAGTTCGCGGCATCGGTCTCCGCGGCGAGCTGCGAGGGGGAGGTGGGCACCGGCGACGACGATGAGTGCCGCGACGAGGCGACGGCCCTGCGGCTCAAGATGGTGGCCGTCGCGGCCATCCTGATCTCCGGCGCAGTCGGCGTCGCCATCCCGCTCGTCGGCCGCAGGCGGCGCGGCGGCGGCGTTGACGATGCCCCGTCCTCCGGCGGCGGGACGTTCGTGCTCGCCAAGGCGTTCGCGGCGGGGGTGATCCTGGCCACGGGGTTCGTGCACATGATGCACGACGCGGAGGAGAAGTTCGCGGACCCGTGCCTCCCGGCCGCGCCCTGGCGCCGGTTCCCCTTCCCGGGCTTCATCGCCATGCTCGCCGCGCTCGGCACGCTCGTCATGGAGTTCGTCGGCACACGCTTCTACGAGCGCAAGCACGGCGAGGAGGCTGCCGCCGCAGCTCACGACGAGACGGCGGCGCTGCTCGAGGACGGTCCGCTCGCGGGGATCACTGGAGCCGCCGCGATCAGCGGGGACGACGGGAAGCAGGATGCAATGCACATCGTCGGGATGCGCGCGCATGCGGCCGCGCACCGGCACAGCCACGCGCATGGCCATGACGCGTGCGATGGAGGTGCTGTGTACGACGCCCACAGCCACGGGCATGACCATGGCCATGGGAGCGAGGAGAGGCCGTCCCAATCTCGTCACGTGGTTGTCTCGCAGGTACAGACAGTTCGATGTGTTTTTGCCTGCCTCTTTCAGGGCTGCAGTTTTTTCTTAGAAACTTTTTATTCATTGGACCAACATCTGCTCACATGGTAAATTAATATGATGTTCACAAAAGTATACTATTTAGACCTGAGAAAAATCAGGCAGCTAACAAATGACCAGCTGTAGTTAAAATGTTAAATTGTCTTCTATGCAAGTCAATTAGCTAAGTAGAATACGCACTCCTGATATCATTTGCTTAGTTACTCATGTTTAGTTCGAGAAGCATGCGTATCCGTTGCAAAACTTGGTTTGGTAAGCTATATCTACTATTAAGTATAACCGCACGTTTGAATCGTTTGAACTAAAACCACGACACTTATTTCTCGGTAGATGTTTTGAGATGGAATTCTGCAAAATGTGCTAAATAGTGATTTTCTGTATTGTCGACAAGATTCTGGAGCTGGGGATTGTATCACATTCGGTAATCATCGGACTGTCGCTGGGCGTTTCGCAGAGCCCGTGCACCATTAAACCTCTGGTTGCTGCCCTCTCCTTCCACCAGTTCTTCGAGGGTTTTGCGTTGGGTGGCTGCATTTCTGAGGTTGTTGTCCACTTTATTTCTGCTTTCTGGCTAACTGATCCTCACTTCTAGTTAACACCCTTCATGTTAATTGCATCGATTCATTTCATTTTGTATGAACAAATGCAGGCTCAGTTCAAGAATTTCTCTGCACTCCTGATGGCATTCTTCTTTGCAATCACAACACCTGCTGGGATCACCGTCGGGGCGGGATCGCGTCGTTCTACAACCCCAATAGCCCCATGGCATTGGTGGTGGAGGGCATTCTGGATTCGATGTCGGCTGGTATACTGATCTATATGGCATTAGTTGATCTCATTGCTGCTGATTTCCTTAGCCGAAGGATGAGCTGCAACCCGAGGCTGCAAGTCTGCTCATATGTCGCCTTGTTTCTTGGTGCTATGGCCATGTCATCCCTTGCTATCTGGGCTTAGTGTTAGAGAGTATTCTTGAAATCAGATGAAGGCTTGGGTCAAGCTTCTTGGCACTCAATGCACTAGGAGTTGTTCCCTAGCTAGTTGCCAGTAATTCTTCAGTAAGAACGGAGGGCTTCTCTTTCTTGGTTTATTCTTTTTTCTGTTCTCATGTTTTTGGCCCTATAAATCCCTTCTTTCTTCATAGAAAACGAAGTCCCTCTTTGGGATACGGTGGGTAGAGAATAGGGATGAATTAGTGCAGGGAATAAGAGTTTTTTTAGTCCCATCAGTCTTTGCAAATGTACATTTCATCCTCAGTGTTAGATAAGAGGACTTGTTTGTCCTCAAGAATAATCTTGCATATACTTCAACACGGATGTCGTGACAGTTGATTCAACTGTCTGAATGCAATGACAGGAGGTTTCCAAAATGAGAATGGTTATGAACTCACACCCGACTCTTTTGCCACACCTTTTATTACTCGTTTGGTTACATATATGGAATGTGAGTTACTGATGTTTCTCAACTTGAATGCCAATCATATGAACAGTAAATATGTTTTAGCAGATATCTTTTATCCTTTGTGGGGATTGTATTTACCAGAATTAACTTTTGTGGATAAGCACTCTGTGAGTTGAAGCTGTCATGTTGTTGTTGCTGGATTGCAGATTCAGTTGTACATCACAACAAATTATTGTCGGAATATAGTTCATTCATCTATAATTGCAGTCTAGTAGATTTTCAGATGGCTTATGAGTTGAACAACTTTGCTAAATTCCACTGCAGTACATTTTATATTTGGTTAGTGTCCATAGGGAAATATTTGTCAAACTCCATAAATTATTGTCGGAATACAGTTCATTATCTATAATTACAATTCTTTGTATTGTCAATACGATATCAAAATGTTGGCTGCTGATGGCATTATATATACTGTTGACAGATGTAAGATTTATTATCTGACAGTTTACTTGAAGTGTACGTCGTGTGGTTTTCCAGCATAGCTCTCTGAGCAAACATTTGATTTGGCGAGCTTGTGCACGAAGGTAACCCAACTGCATTTAAATCTTTATATTATATTTTGTTCCTAGACTTATAAGATGCCTGTATTCCAAACTCTCATATAGCTGCATTCTTTTGGGTTTAGCATCCCCTGATGCTCTTACTCACCGACAAATACGGCCGTGCAAGTTGCAGTCATTACTTTATAATGGGTTGGTTATTCAAGGTAATTTTTCTTTTCTGGTACACTGGTGACATTACTGTAGAAGAGACTAAGAGTCTCTAAGTTGAACCCTTGATTAGCGTGCTCAAATTCAGTAAAGAATATCTCTTTTCTTTACATTTTTTAGGTTTGATGTTTTTTTTGTATCTTTTTACTACCTGTAGTTAGATCAACGTCACCCGGTAACGTTGGGAAGATAGTACAAGATGGGTCTCATCTGACATGTTGTGAGTGGTAGTGTACAAAATAAATCTTTTCTGGCGAAATAGGCTTGCGCCCGCTTTATAAATAAAGCCAAACGGCCGAACCGATACAATGTGACGATGGGAACCTCTTACAAGCAGATCAAAGATAGGAAAAGATAAACAAGAAGAACCAAACTTGTCACCGAGAACACTGGAACAGCCGAAGGGACGAGGCTCCACGACGACGCCCCCAAGAGGTAACGACGTAACACGCCGCCATCGTCGAGACCGAGATGGTCAAGGGTTTTCACCCGGAACCCTAACGCCGCGAAGGTAACCACAATAGCGCCCCCAAGAGGGTAACGATACCCGCGGGCAACGCCGCCATTGGCGCCGGAGCGCAGAGCTTTCGCTCGGAAAAACCTCCGCACAACATTCGCACAGTCGGAGCGCCCACTATCCCGAGAAAGGTCTCCCGACCACGATCTGGGAGTTACCGCCACCAACGCCAGGAACCCCCACCGTCCGCTTCCCGCCATCCACACGGCCAAAAAGCAAGGCCATCACCACTGTCACGGCGCTCGCCGCAGAGACGCCCGTGCAGTCCACCTTCCAGAGCCGCCGCCCCGGCGTCCGCAACTTCAAACCGAGGTAGCAACAAGCTGCGAGGTCAACATGGAGGATGAGTGAGGCGGCGAAAGATCGAGGCCCGCGAGGGCGACATCCGCAACCGATAGGAGACCGCCGTCCTGCACCGCCCGAGGTCGCCGACCGACCGAACGCAGTAGCAGGGTCAGTCAGCCCAGATCAGCCCCAGCAGGGCCAGATCAGGCCCGTCCATCCCCGCCGCCACGCTGCAGCGCCATGGTCGTAGTTATCCCCCTGCAGTAGAATCCGGACGTGCGCACCGGCCAGGGCCTGTAGAACCCTGATCGGGCCCAAATGGGCCCAGATCTGGGGAGGCAAACCTAGCCATGGCCACATCCGGACTCAACCCGCCACTGTCGCCGTGCTGCCCCCACCTACCGCCGTCGTGGAGCCATCGCCGCCAAGGCTGTCTCCGGCGAGCCCAAACCTTGGCACCTGCTGAACCACCACCGGGAAGAACTTGCCGCCCCGCCCGAACCAGCTCCGCCACCAGAAGCGTCACCGCAATCCGAACGTACAGAACCACCACAAGGCCACCACGCCGCCGGGGGCCGCGCCGTCGAGCCCCTTGCCGTGCTCCCCGCCCCGACAGGCCGCCACGGCCCGTGCCGCCACAACCACGAAGGAGGGGAAGAGAGGCCCCCTGACATGGGTATACATCTCGGGTACCCTACCATGAGGGTACCTGGTGCACGTGACGATTAAAGTCCCAATAGCGAAGAGACTACTCGAAGCCCAAGGCAAGAGGCCCAAGAAGATGGAGTACCCTCCAAGATTAGACATAGGCATAGTCGGTTTAGACTTTCCTTACGTGTAAACTAGGTCGGTTACAAACTCCCGAGACCCAGCCTATTTAAAGGCTGGGAGGGGTGCCGATCTAGGACCAAGCCATACTCGAACCACCAAAAGCTCTAGCGAGATCGATACCTCGCCGGAGCTCCCCTGTAATCGCATAATCCACAATCAATACCAGACAAGCAGGAAGTAGGGTCTTTACCTCCACCCGAGGGGCCTGAACCTGGGTAAATCTTTGCCTCTGCTTGTCAGCCGACGAAACTACCAGTACTACCACGTTCTCTCCCCATAATCTCAACCCTAGGTCCTTAACCATGGGATTTGATGAGGGTACACCTCGTCACCCCCCCCCCCCCCGCCGCCAGCGCGGGGTTAGCCCGGCGACGCTGTCCGGCGGTAGCGAGGAGGATAAGTATGGAGGGAGTGGGGGCCGGAGGCGGGAGGCTAGGGTTTCCCTCCAGCGCCGCCCACGGGAGCGACGAGGAGGGAGAAGGGGTCTGGCCCGCAATCAAATAAATCTTTTCTCACATACATATTGTATTGAAATAGCGGTAGTATGTGCAAAATATTGACACTAGTACAGAACGACACATCGGATACCCCTCTATGGAAACGGCAGGCGTTAGGCGACGGAGAATCGCGCTTTCCGCGCGGCCGGTGCGTACAAACCTGACCTGGGCCGCGGCTGGCCCGTCAACATAGGTAACGGAGAAAGTATTATCTCCGTTACCCATATTATTGGCAACGGTTCCCAATTTGCCTCCGTTTCCGATATGTGGTTCTATGGCAACGGTCATTCGATGTGTCTGTTTCCAATGTGGTCGCGTTCAAGCTTCTTCGAATTCGAAGCGAGGCGAGTAAATGCCATGGCGTAGTGGCACCGCCCACTACTCCTTAAAAACCCCAATCCTTGCTAGCTCTAGACGCCACAGAATCTGCTCTCTCTCTCTCTCGCTCGCTCGCTCCCTCCTACTGATTAGCGAAGATGACTCGCAGCAACGACACACAGGAGCACACTGAGTCGCCGCGGGACAGTCCCCCCGTCAGCGGCGAGTCCGTTGAAGGACGACACCGGAGACGAGCGACGACGAATACGCCAACTTCCATGATCCCACCTTTATGCTGGGCCCGCCGAAGGTTGATTCTGATGAGGAGTCAACCGAAGAGGAGAAGGAGGAGGAGGAGGAGGACGACGAGGAGGACGAGGCGGAGGCGCCGGTCCCGAAGAAGGGAGCCCCAGCGACGGAGAAGAAAGCCGCCGCCACCGCCTCCGATATGCTGCTGCCGCCGCCGCCACCGCCTCCGATATGCTGCCGCCGCCCCAACAAGCGAGGCCGTGAGAAGGACGAGGATTGCGCGGAAGCAGGGCGCAAGAAAAACAAGAAGTAGCTAGTAGTTCTATAAGTTCTCCATCTGTAATTTACTTTATTATTATTAATATGTACTGCGTATGTAATGTAGTAATCACTAATATTAATATAAGTATCCTATAAGTGGTTTTCTCCATATAGGAAAATATTATTCCTGAGAGTAGAAGAAATTCCACAGAGTGGGCGCGTAGGTCCCACACCTCAGTGGAAGGAACACAAAGGAAACGGTCCTTCTAAAGAACTGTTTCCTATGTTTTACCTATATATATGGGCTTATAGAGCAAAACCTAACACTCACTTGTTTCCTCACTCTGTCCCAGTATGCTAGATCTGTTCGTGGCGGCGGCTCCTGGCGTTGCGGCCATCGCCGGCGCCGTGGCGGCGCCGTCTCCGCCCAGACGACGGCTATCACGGCGAGATCTTCGCCATCTCCCCCGACACGGCGAGGTCTTCGCCATGTCCCCCGACACGGCGAGGTCTTCGCTCTGTCCGCTTCCTCTGCCTCCACCACTTCCGAATCTGCTAGATCGATCCAACGGCGATGTGAAGAAGGTATCAGATCCACTCTTTGATGTAGCTAACTTGCCTATTGTGCACATGATCTAGAGCAACTAGTTGTAGTTTAGCTAACTTGTTGATAGTAGTCCAGTTCACATCCGGTAGTTCTATCTAGATAATTTCTTGATGTAGTTAACTTGTCTATTGTGCACTTGCAACTAGTTTTAGTTTAGCTAACTTGTTGATAGTAGTTCAGTTCACATCCGGTAGTTCTATCTAGATAATTTCTTGATGTAGTTAACTTGTCTATTGTGCACTTGCAACTAGTTATAGTTTAGCTAACTTGTTGATAGTAGTTCAGTTCACATCCGGTAGTTCTATCTAGATCATTTCTTGATGTAATTAACTTGCCTATTGTGCACTTGCAACTAGTTGTAGTTTAGCTAATTTGTTGATAGTAGTTCAGTTCATATCCGGTAGTTCTATCTAGATCATTTCTTCATGTTGTTAACTTGCCTATTGTGCACTTGCAACTAGTTGTAGTTTAGCTAACTTGTTGATAGTACTTCAGTTCACATCCGGTAGTTCTATCTAGATCATTTCTTCATGTAGTTAACTTGCTTATTGTGCACTTGCAACCGGTTGTAGTTTAGCTAACTAGTCCATGTGAAAACAAGAGTCTATTTCGGTGACACTGCATAAAGTCGAAGACACAGAACAAACAACGAACACTACTCAAGACAGTAGTGTTTGTTAACTTTCCCATAATGTCCTCCAATTATATACATAGGTCAGTATACACTAAATGCTACTATATACTTCATATTATTGTGTTAAATTGTTCGTTCTATCTAGTAGTGTCAGAACTAACATAAATCCTTATTTACATTTAGGGATATCAAGTTGTTCCCTTTCAAACTCCACCATACATATCCACCGTCGCTATTGTGACGTTTTGGTACACTGCATAAAATACTTTTTTAAGTAAGAGTGTTTTATACAGTGTCGCTGAAATGTCACATCGGTGACGTATTAGATTAGAATTCGATGACACTGCATAAAAAATCCAGAGCCGGTGGTGGCCTCCATGGAAAGGATGATCGTTGTCAGGCATCCTATGAAGCTACTGACATCGCAATATCTTGTTGACAAGCCTTGTGTTGGCTGCTCCGGTTCATCAATAAGAGCCACCTCAAGACATAGGTAAGATATCGTTTCAGTTTGCTTAAATTCATAGTGTATTTGTTTTAGCATATGTATTTAACAATTGTAACTCTATTTACTAATGTATAGGGTCCAAAGCTTCAACATCCTTCTCTCAAGAAGTTGAGATAAGAAGAGATTGCTAGAGTGACACTTGCGAGGATTGTGGAAAAGGATGTAGGGAAGAAATCATATATTATTTCCGTCCTTTGACATGATAGGCTTAGTATAGATGAAATATGTTATCGTTTTACCTCTTATGTTTGTCACATCTTGTGATGCAATTGTAAAGGTGAAATTGTGATGGAAATGTAAAGTTACATTGTGATATGAATGAAATCTGTTACCGTTTTAGTATTTGAGCTTGTGCTGTGAGATTTTAAGTATCTAGTGGCATTTGTAAACGCGGCATCCTGTAACCGAAATATGAGAAATGCTCAGTGCAAACGGGTGGATGGCAAACTCCGTATCTGATGAAGGAAAACTAAGGAAACGGAGGTCTGCGCACAACCGTTGCCAAATGGAGACCTCATCGGAAACGGTGTTTTGCCTCCGTTACCGGTGAGGGCCTTCACATCAGCCACGGAGGCGGGGACACGGACCCTTTTTCCGTTGCCGATGGGGTTTTTGGCCCGTTTCCGATGTCGTTCTGTACTAGTGTGATAAGGATAGTGCTTGTGCCATCAATACCATATAAGTGTACTCCTTAATTATTGAACATCAGATAACGGATATGCGGAATCAAACACAACAAAAATCCCTGATACAGAGTTTGAACTGTTGATGACAACCCTGTGCATTTTACTGATTTTTTCTGTATGCTTCACTTATTTATTTTCATAAGGTCTTGTCAACTATAAACTAAAGATGAATACGGCCATATGGACGATAAATCACAAGTTTGATCGGTCCGAATGTGTGATAAATGGTAAATCTCGTTACTGGAGATATTGACCATATCAGACTCGAGTCGATCAATGGCGGTCTTATCAGTAATGGCATGTGAAGCTAGTTCATCACCAGCTATCCAAGAGGTGCTGCTGATAATACCATTTCTGCATCAGCAATCTCTCTTGTCACAACCTCCCTGGACACTGGATCCTTCTTTACATGGAGGGGCATCTTTGCTGCTGGGATAAGAAGGGCCCAGGTCTTTCGAAAATACATTGTTACCAGCTTTGCTCGTGCTGCCCATCCAGAATCACAACTAAGTAAGGGAACTGTTTGGGACGTATCGTAGTGATCGATTGCAGTTTGATGTTTTACTGAAAAAAAGGTGAGAAACTCTCTTGGGTCATCTGGTGAGCGATCAAAACCAAATGGATCATTGCACCGAGGATTAGAGACTTGTGCTCACTGTCACTTCATCAGGTAAATGCAGTGTTCAGTCATCAAACGCAGTTGGACTTGAGGATGTCCCTTGTCCCGTGTTTACCGGTTGTGGCTACTGACCGAGACATATTTTTGTTGTCCCTGAAGCTAAACGAGAGAGAGAGAGAGGGGAGTGTGTGCCACTGAAAAATGTTTGCCTCAATTTTCCATCTTAGTATTCCTCCCTTTAAATAGGGGTTGTGCCGAGCTGCCGGCCTAAAGTCAACTAAGCTGTCACATCCGACTTGATGTGACAGGCCTATGATGTCATGAGACACCGCCAGTGTTGACGGCGTCACTGACTAAGAAGCACGTCCTACCTACCTACTCTGTACTGGTGCTGATGCACCACTTCAGGACACAGGTTACAGGACAAAAGTCCTCGCACCCGAAGAACCTGGCAACTGCCTCGACCCGGGACAGTCCCCGGAGTCGAACACTACCTCGACTTGGGACAGACCCCGAAGTCGGGACCCTCTATGTTATCGACTCCCCCTCCACACTAGAAGGGAACGTCGACTGGACACACAAGCCTATTCCAACAATCACTCCCTAGGTTTGAGTTCTGGAGACACCTCTACCATGCCGATCCTTGTGCGCAGCTCCGCCAGGCGGACTCGTCCAAGTGGCTTGGTCAGCATGTCCGCGAGTTGGTGTTCGGTGGGCACGAACTCCAGCTCGACCTTCTTCGCCTCCACGCAGTCTCGAATGAAGTGGTACCTCAGGTCGATGTGCTTCGAGCGCTCGTGGAAGACGGGATTCTTGGCGAGCGCGATTGCCGACTTGTTGTCGACCTTGAGCACCACGTGTTCTGCTTCGCCGTTGCTGAACTCGGCCAGCAACCGAACCAGCCAGATCCCCTGGCAAGCAGCCGTGGCAGCAGCCACGTACTCTGACTCGCAGCTTGACAGAGCTACGATCTTCTGCTTTAGGGACTGCCAGGTCACTGGGCTGCTCCCGAGAAAGTACAGGGTGCCCGACGTACTCTTGCGGGAGTCGACGTCGCCCGCCAGGTCACTGTCGCTGTAGCCGACCAGGCACGGTGTACCTGCATTCCTCCCATACCTACATCCGAGTCGCGGCGACCCGGCGATGTAGCGTAGGATGTGCTTCACGGCCGCGAGGTGCTCCAGAGTCGGAGCCTCCATGAACCGTGATACGAACCCAACTGCGAAGGTCAGGTCCGGCCTCGTGTGCACCAAGTACCGGAGGTTCTCGACTATGCTCCGATACTCGGTAGCATCCGTCGCGGGCACCGTGCTGCACTTGGACAGCTTGAAGCACGACTCCATGGGTGCGTGGGCGGGATTGCACCCGGCCATCCCCGCCTTCTCCAGCAGCTTCAGGGCATAGGCACCCTGCGAGATGTCGGTCTCGCTGGGTCCTTGTCGAACCTCGATGCCGAGGTAGTAGCTCAGCAACCCGAGGTCGGACATCTGGAACAGGCTTCGCATCTCTAGCTTGAATTTGTCGATGTCGCTGGAGTCTGAGCCCGTGATCACCAAGTCGTCGACGTAGACGCCGACTAGAAGCCGGCTCGGAGTCGCTCCTCGCGCGTACATGCCGTGCTCCGACTCGCACCTTGCGAAGCCGAGCTTGACGAGGCATGCGTTGAGCTTGGTGTTCCATGCCCTTGGCGCCTGCTTGAGGCCGTAGAGCGCCTTGTCGAGTCGGAGCACCAGGTGCTCCTTCCCCATCGCAGCGAAGCCAGTTGGCTGCTGCACGTACACCTCTTCCTCCAACTCGCCGTTGAGGAAGGCTGACTTGACATCCATGTGGTGGACGTCCCACCCCGCACTCGCAGCCACGGCTAGCAGTAGCCGTACAGACTCGAGTCGGGCCACGGGTGCGAAGACCTTGTCGTAGTCGACCCCGTGCCGCTGCACATAGCCCTTCGCCACCAGGCGAGCCTTGTGCTTAAGGATTGCGCCGCGCGCATCCTTCTTCACCTTGTAGACCCACTTCAGGTCGATCGCACGGTGACCCGGTGGTAAGGTGGCTAGCCGCCAAGTCGAGTTCGACTCGATGGCCTCCAGCTCCTCCTGCATCGCCTGCCTCCAGCTGGCATGCGCCTTCGCCTCCCCGAACGAGTTTGTCTCATCGGAGGCAAGAAAGTGGAGCTCCTCGTCCGGCTCAAGGGCAGGACCCGCCTCGAACACGTTCTGCAGCGTGTGGAACATGTTCCTTGACCGGAAAAGGCAGCCGTGGAGGAATATATAAGCACGGAGCACCGAGAAGCGTGTACTTTTGTCAATAGGAAATGGGGCAGACACTGCCATCATGAACCTCAACGACGATGCATTGAGGTCGTTCAGAGATAGAGATTCTTTGTCTGAAATCTCTCTTGCCGTTTTCACGGCATCTGACCTGAGGCTACGTAGTACCACCTCCAAGAAGATAAAAAGGAGAAGCTCAAATCAGTGGTGTTGTGTATAAGATGCGACTGCGCCTGCCTGCAGCTTGGAGCCCTGGACTTGATGAGATGGCGAGTGCCGTGACACCTGATGAGGTGATGGCGCCACAGGCGTAGCTGTATTTTCTGCAGTCGCCGGTGCTCCATGACCATGATGCTCGAGAGCTTGCTGCGTTTGCTCATCCTAGTGGTCTAGTGGATATTATGTTCTTCCGACCTACTCTTGTGGATATTATGCTTTATCCTTGGAGTAGAGCTGAATAGATTAAGCTAGTTGTTCATACTGAAACCAAACAAACAGCATGTGATGCAGTACACTTGGGTGACGAAGCAAGTACTGAGCAAGATATTCACAGTATATTCAGATAGCAGAGCACATTGAGTGTTCTGCGCATGTGCTACCGATTGTGGTAACCTGTTGAGATATGTTGCAAGACCAGAATGGTATCATCTCTCTCTCTTTGTCAGTCCTTCAGTACCCGTGGAGGAATCTAAGCACGAAGCATCAAGCAGTGTGTGTCAGTTAGGAAATGTGGCAGCCAGCCATCCATCATGAACCTCAAGAACGGACGATGGAGCTCGTAGCCTCGAGTTCGTTTCTTCAGACATAGATTCTGCATCCGAGTTCTGTATCCGAGTGCGCTTGCCTGCAGCTTGGAGCCCTGGACTCGATGAGAGCTGTGGCATCTGATGAGGTGATGGCGCCAGAAGCGCACTTGGCGTCTTCCCCGGCCGCAGGTGCTCCGTGATGCTCGCGAGAACCTGCTGCACTAGCCTAGTGGATGCTGTGTTCCGAATCCGACCCAGAGCTGAACGAATAGCTTGACTAGCTGCTCGTGCTTAAACCAAACAAATGGCACGTGGATGTAGTATGCTTATCTGGCTTTCGAATCTTTGTCAGGAAATAGCGTGGATGTGTCTCTGCTGGCTTCCGGATCTGTGTCGTTCGGCCGTGCGATGCGAGGTGGAATCCGATATGTTTAACACTTGGGATTCTTTATGCATCTCTCAGCTCGGTTCCTAACAAAAGAAAGGACGTGATATCTTTCCCACCCGATTTGTTTTCATCTTCTTCAAGAACAGATTTGGTTCAGCAACTGACCGTGTGCAATGTTCAGGTATGTACAGTCAAAGCACACATTCTCTCCTGCAGGTTTGTAAGTTTGGCTTTTGTTAGAGGAGACTTGTATCGAAAACTCGGAAGAGAGCCCGAGCTCGTTTGGTCCTGGGAATTGCACTGCACCAACCACTCAGCTCATTTATTGATCGACATACTAGGACGTGTATGTATTTTGTGGAAGGACTGTATGAAGACAAACTTGGGTGGAACTTCCATGCATTTAATGCACTACGAGGAATTAGAGAGAGCCTTCTCCCGCAGGGTAGGTAAAAACGTGGCAGCGTAGCCACCTTATATTGGAACTGGTGATAATATTTTTGGTCGTGTGAACATTTTCTGAATCCCTTGGAAGTATCTGTCTTAAGCCCATAAATATTTCTAAACCCTCAATTTTTTTCCTATCCCATAGAATATTTTAGAAACCTCATGATTTTCGTTAGAACATGTGAACATAATCTGAATCCTGTGCAACAATAGTGAACCATGAACAAATATTTTAGAAACCATGAATATTTTTTTCAAACTCCACAAATTTTTGTTTTAACATAACATTTTGTAAAACCACGTGAACATTTTATTGGAACTATTAAAATATTTTCTAACCGTGAATACTTTTCTGAATCCTATGGAAGTATTTTTTTTACCCAGCGAATGCTTTTTAACCACGATAGGTTTGTGAAAATCATGAAAATATTTTGAACCATCGTGAATATTTATTTAATAAACCCATAAATAAATTTAGAACCATGTGAAATATTTTTTAGAATCGGTAAATATTCTTGGAACCAATGATTTTTTGTAACAAATGAACATTCTAAAAGTGAACCTTTTATTGCAACCTGTGAAATTATTTTTAACGAGTGAGCAGTTATTGAATTTCGTAGAAATATTTATTGTAAACCCACGAATGTTTTTTGAACCCATCAATTTTTTTCCGACGCTCTAGAATATTTTAGAAACATGTGAACATTTTCTTAAACACTGTGCAAATATTTTTGTGAACCATGAACAACTATTTTAAAAACCATGAACATTTCTTTGAACCCGCGGATATTTACTTAAACCCTTAACATGTTCTGGAACCACGTGAACATTTTATTGGAACCTTCAAAATATCTACTAACCCGTGAATATTTTTCTGAATCTCGTGGGAGTATTTTTGAACCGCATGTATGTTTTTTGGACCCGAAACTTTTTATGAAACCCTTGAATAATTTTAGAAATCCCATGAATTATTTTAACGTGTGAAAATTTTCTGAATCATGTTTGCAAATATCTTTGAGAACAATGAAATTTTTGAACCATCATGAACATATTTTGCTAATACCGTAAATATGTTTTAAAATAGTAATATATTTTAAACCCCGTGAATAATTTTTCGAACATGTGAATATGTTATGTACTAGATTTATCAAAAGGTAACCATTATACATTATTTATCCATGAAAATATATTTAATTAAAATCAACGAAATAATAGAAAATAAAATAAATAGACACAAAAATACAAAATTAACGAAAATAAAACAGAACAGAAAAAAAGGAAAAGAAAATGACGCAGGAGGAATTGCATGAACATGTTGTTCCATCCAGTTATCCCGTGCAGTAAAATGTAAGAAGAAATGAGTAGGAGTACGCAAGGAAGATCAAAGCGCACACACCTGCACCACCCTACAGTTAATGAAGATTTTTTTTTTTTGACACCTCCAAACAACCACGTATATTCACCACCGCACCACGTACATCGTACACAGTACAAAACCAAAGAAAGTACAATACGTAGAGAGGAGAACCAGTGCTTGCGCCGAGATCCGCAGCACCACCGGCTGCGAGGAAGACGAGGACCGGCACCACCACCTTGCCTGAGCCTGGGCAGATTTAAGCCCTTGAAAGACGCCGCCGAGACCGTCCGCCGCGCCGCGGCGGAACCCAAGTCGATGAACGAGCGGGGCAGACGTCCCCCCGGCTCTTCCACGCCGCTTTGCCGCGGCCAACGTCGTCGTCGAAGCCGCCGGAAGCCACCGAGCTTGACCAGCTCCAGCCGAAACGCATCTCCAGCGCCGCCGCACCACGGCCGCCGGAGAAGGGAGCCCCCACACCGCAGATCCGCGAGCAGGGACAGGACGGCCACCACTCGACGGAGCACCCCCGGAGCTCCACCGCCGGAGGGGAAGGTCGCCGCCACCAAAACACCCACCAGCCGCACCACCGCCTCCTCAGCGCCGCCGGCGGGAAACTGGTCGCCCCTACTCTATGTACACGAAGAGGACGGGGGATCCCCCACCCACCCGCCGCCGGAGCGGACGGGGGGAGAGAGATCCCGCGACCCGCGACGGCGAGAGTGCGGCGACCAGAAGGATCCAGAAAATTGCCCTTCGCTACAGGAGAGGAAGGGGAGGGGAACGTGCGGGCCTCACAGTTAATGAAGAATTGAAGAGCAACCATTGCACGTGACCCACACGCCGTAGTCATACATGTACACGAATACACGAATCCCTTACCGATTCAGTGGTGCGTCGCCGAGCGATCGAGCGCAGACCCCACCACCGCAGACCAACCATCCAGTAACACTACGGCACGTCGCCGGGAGCGAGCGAGCTCGAGCTCGCAAAATCCGCGTCCTGACTTGTATAGGATATGTTCTTACAAATTGTTCAAAACCCATATTTACAAATTGTTAAAAAATCTGAAAAAATTACACAACAGACCTACGGGCTTTTTGTACAACTCCAAAAAAAAACTCAGCTCAAAATTTGATATACAGTTAGAGAAACAAAAAGGTCAAATTATGCAGTGAATAGTGTGAAACACTATTCAAACCGAAGTTTCTCTTTTTTGCCTCTCAAAGTATAGGTCGAATTTGAAGCATCAATTTTTTGACGTTGCATATATAACATAGATGTGGGTTTCTCAAAAAATTGATCTCATAGATCCTATCTGTGTTAGATCCTACACAAGTTGCTCCGAGCTTTTGTTTGGGTCTCATCTAATTTCTGAGGCATGTAGCCTTCATGTGCTGCTGTGAGTGTGAAGACAGCCTACGGTTCTTGGTTCATCTTTTTTTTTTTTGACTTGGTTCATCTTTCTATCATTCCCTACTGAGGAAGTATCTAGTGCTCCCATCACTTAGGGTGTTCCCTGTGCTATAGTAAAAAATTCAAATTTAAACGTTTAAAAAATTATACTCGCTCCGATCCAAAAAGAATGTCACCAGTTACGCTATCAGTACGTACGCAGTTCTTTACGTACGATAGATTTTTCGGATCAAAAGTAGTACATAAAATTGTGGATGTTGACAAAATATGTTTGTACAACCTACAAAAATTTCAGCTTCAAATTCGAAATGAACATTGAGAAACAAAAAGACAAATCTGACATGAATTAGGCCATTTTTTTTTTTGCTTTTGTCTTTTTTGACACACTATTCATACTAGATTTGTCTTTTTGGTTTCGTAATGTTGATTTCAATTTGGAGATGAAATTCTCAGATTGTCTTTTTGGTTTCTTAAGGTTGTACAAACATACTTTGTGAACATCAAAAAATATTCGTAGAATTGTTTAAAATATTAAAAAATATTTTTCTTGACGGTAGCATGGGAAACACCCTAATGGGTGGTACCACTAGATATTTCCTCCTAGTCCTAATAGGCCAGTTTTTCACTGTTGAGTGCTGACTATTCCACTACAGAGCATCAACCAACGAGTATTGTCTCTGTCACTTGCACGGGAATGCATTAGGACAGGTTATACAGATGCAAAAATCAAAGTGCAGATATTATCTTTTTTTTGGACCAAAAATGCAGATATTATCACAGAGGGATAAAGCCAGAAATAATGTCTAAAGATTTTACAGTGCAGTAGTGGGAGCCGGCTCGTCTGACTTTGCTCTTACAAAGTCAGGACCCTGACTTAGCCCAGATCCACCGTACAAACCTCATCCAAGGGCTCTCCTTTGCCTAGTACTACTTGCTGCTGCCACCGCTCAGTTTTGGAGGGAAAAAGGCAATCCATCTGCCAGTTTTACCGCCAAAATGGAGCAGTATTTCTTCTGAAAGTTAAAGGTAACCGTTTGGAACAAAAAGCATCATGTGATTGTGGTCAATATGAGAGGCTAGGAGTACTGTGTGCACATGCTTTGAAGGCCCTTGATTTGATGAACATTAAGTTACTTCCAGAACACTATATTTTGAAGCGATGGACTAGAGAAGCACGTGCGGGATCAGTTCAAGATAGTCATGGAAGGATTGTAGTTGCGGATCTAAATGTAGATGCCCTTCACCGCACAAATTTCCTATCTCACAAATTCTATAACATGGTGACTAAAGCATCAAATTCTTAAGATTGTTGTGTTTTGATTGAGAATACACTTGATAACCTTAGCAAGGAAGTGAAGCAGCTGTTGTCGAATGCTCAGGTGACTCCGGGAACATCAAATATTGTACTGAATGCTCAAGCGACTACTGCAGCATCAAATGATTTATTGGCTGTTGCACGCCTAAAGAAAAAGGAGGTTAATAAAGAAGACAAAAATTCTAAAAGAAAGAAAGGTTGGACTGAAAGGCAGTACAAAGGAAAAAAGATAGGACCAGCTACAACTACTGCACTATTATCTAAGGTATATAACTCACACATTAGATCATTCAAATGTAATTTCCTCCAACAATGATATCTAAATTTTCACATGTAGCAGGGACAAAAGCAGAAAAAGAAGAAGCTTAATACCAAAAAAATCATTCAGCAGAGCAGACTTTACAGGAAGACTCGCATGGATATGATCATATTACAAACTTTACTGAGCTACTGAATATGCCTAGCTCTGTAACCTCCATTGGAGAAGACATATTTTGATCAAACAACCATGAGGCTATTTTGTTGAACTTTCGTAGACTCTATTGTATATTTTGCAATCAAGTGAAGAATTTCTGAACATTTGTACTCTCTTTTGCAACCATGAAGCTATTTAAATTTTACTCCCTCCGTTCGGAACATTTGTACTCTTTTTTTTTGCGGGAAGGAACATTTGTACTCTCTTTTGCAACCATGAAGCGATAGTAGTAGAGTACCTGATCTGGACAATCAATCAGCCTTGGGTTGAAGCGCATGTAGGATTGGAGTATTGAATTAGAGAAGCCTGATGCCCTTCAAGCTTTCCCCGAAGTGGCTCCGCCAGACGGCCGGAGTGGCGGCGCCGGAGCGGATGGCCGCCGGAGCGGCGGCGCCAGGACGCCGGGCTCCCTACTCTGGATCGGGGAGGGAGGCGCCGGGCTAGGGGATTAGGATCGGGAAGGGAGGGGCTCGTCTGGGATGGGTTGGCGAGCGGCCGGACGGGTCGGCGAGCGGCGGGACGGCGGCGGAGGCGCCGGCGACGGGAGGCTGGAGACGTGCGGCTCGCTGGAGAGGATCAGTTAAACGTTTAGATGGTTCAGTTCAGCAGCAACTAGTACTAGGCAAAGGGGAGCCTTTGGATGGAGTTTGTACGGTGGATGTGGGCTATGTCAGGGTCCTGACTTTGTAGAAGCAAAGTTAGAGGAGCCGGCTCCGCAGTAGTGCACCACGGGGTTGCAAGAGTACTGTGTTGGTGTTGGACTTGGACAGACTCGCAGCAGCTCTCGCAACGCATGCATGTGCGTCTAGGTCAAAACGGTGTGAACGCGAAAGGGCCGACAATGGAGAAAAACCACCTTGTCGCCTAGTTCGCTGCTCACTTTCCCCTTTCTCAGCTCTCGTGCTGCTACAGTAGTTTGGGAGTCGCTTTCGAGAGACCGGGCCGATCTGCTCGCTCCGCCCGGAATAGCCGGCCGGAGTTGGACCTAGAGAGGTGCCGGAGTAGATTCTAGGTAGTTTTAGCTGTAGATTTAATTTGTAGTTTGTGTTGCTCGGCGGATGCCGTCTTGTTTCTCCCTCCGAAGATTTGCAAGCTTGACGCTCTGGCGCGGCGTCGAGTGTTCCGCGGTGAGCCTCTCCATCAAAGCTCCTTGGTGGAGTTTGGGTGGAGGCGGCGGATCTGCGGAGATCTTCTTCAATAAGCGCAGGTGCTACTCCTCTGATTGTGAAGAAAACCAAGAGAAGCTCCTTCTGGCCGGCCGTGGAGGCGAGGAGATCGAGCGATGCTTCGGTTTTCTTTGCGATTCCAGAGGAGGTGCTGTGAGGTGTGCTTCGCAGGGGTCCTGGAACCGCTTCTGCGGCACGGCGGAGAAGAAGAAGCAGGCGGCCAAGCTCCAGAGGATGGAGGAGAAGGTCTGCGTCATCATCTCGACAACCTCTTCAATAACTAGGTTCGTTAATTGCAGAGGCGACGGAGGTTCTTTTACTCCTGTTCTCCCTCTTCCTAATCATCGTGGAGGTGTTGAGGAGTTGGAGGCTGGTGGTGGATGGAACTCTTGCTTGTTTCTGCAGCAGGGGAGGAGTTTTTACTTCTCTCGGGAGATTCCCAACGCCGGTGAAGACATCGTCGGTGTATACCATGGTCGAATGGCGACCTCTCCCACCTCTCGCGTCGGGGACGGTTTCTTCCGACCGATGCCAGATGGTAATCAACAACCTCCAGGCCATGGTGCCGAAGCGGAGGCCCTTGCTGGCGGCGCAGTTTGCTCCCCTTTCATCGCCCCAAGTGGTTTCGTCCCCGGTGACGATGAAGGTGACTGCGCGGCGGCGTCTGTTAGCGGCGGAGAAGGAGCAGGCCTTGATTGCATTTCTTTTTCTCTACTTGTGGCCCTTTGTGCAAATTGTAGGGACTGGTCTGTAATTTCTATTTATCTTGTGTCTCTTATTGTAAAATGTAATTCTGCTGCTGAGAATTAATAGAAAACTCCATGTCCTTCGGGACCATTCCCTGTTCAATAAAAAAAATGGAGAAAAACCGGCGTGGCTTCTGACTCGCTTGACCTTAACATTACAGTGACGCGTCGACACGTGCCGACAATGATTATCAGTTGAAAGCTTCAGTTATCTGTGATCGTACTACTTGATCAACGAGGAAGACTAGCCTGCTTGACTCCGCGATTCAATGTCAACACGCGGCAAGCAGTAAATTGCCAGGTAGCCGGTCTCCTGGAACCCGCGGATTTCTACAGTACTTTTGGTTATACAGTATCCAGATCCAGTTCAGTCACGGAGACTTCGTGAATAATCCATCTTATACTACGTCGGACTTTTCTTCGCCTGGCAATGGAATGTTGTCTGTGACAGAAACGAGCTCTGAAGAAACTGAACACGAGTGTTTGCGTTGCGCAAAACTTGCAACTTTTCTAGTTTTTCTCCTTTCTTATTTATACTCCGATCGATCCTATTTCGACGCCACGATCTGGGCTTACAGCTCGTGCCATCCCACGAGCGCCATGACCGGGTCCGATCCTACTTGCACGGCCACGCACAACGTCCGCGAGCTCGTGCCCTATCTGAACTTCAACAGAAACGTAACTGAATCCTAACGGCTAGCTAGACTAAGCAACGACTGAATTAAACAGCTAACAAATCACCCCCTTAATTCTGTTGTTGCTTGATTATTTCCGAATCACCTCAGTCATGCCGATCGTCTTCCTCAGCCCCTGGAAAATCTGTCGCCCAAGTGCCTTCGTGAGAATGTCAGCCAACTGATCACTTGTTCTGATGTAGTCGATGCCGATGCGCCCTTCCTCCACACATTCACGAATGAAGTGATACCTTATCTCGATGTGCTTGCTTCTGTCGTGGAAGACTGGGTTTTTGACAGAGAGATCGCCGATTTGTTGTCGACGAACAGCTTCGGCTGCATTGCCTCCTGGTTCAGCATCTCGCCCAGCAGTCGTGTGAGCCAGACGCCTTGGCATGCAGCAGTGGTGGCCGCGATGTATCGGCTTCGCATGAAGAAATTGCCACCACTCGTTGCTTTTGTGACTGCCAGCTCACAGGGTTCTCTCCGAGGAAGAAGATTGTGCCCGACGTGCTCTTCCGATCGTCAGCGTCCCCGGCGTGATCCGAGTCACTGTACCCTGTCAGCTTCAGCTCCCCTCTGCCGCGCTCATATGAGCAGCCGTAGTCGAGAGTACCTGCCACATAGCGCAGCAAATGCTTGACTGCAGCGTAGTGATCCTTTGCAGGTGCCTCCATGAATCTGCTCAGGTAGCCGACGGCAAATGTGATATCAGGCCTCGTGTGCGTCAGGTATCGCAGCCCTCCCATGATGCTTTGATAGAAGGTTACGTCCACTGCTTCCCCAACTCCGTTCTTGCTCAGCTTCAGTCTTGCTTCCATTGGCGTGCTGCAGGAGTTGCAGTCCGTCAGTTCAGCACGCTCCAGCAGGCGTTTTGCGTATGCTGCCTGACAGCGTGATCCGATCGCGTCCTTGATGAACTTCAATGCCAAGATAGAAGCTGAGCTTGCCCAAATCACTCATGCGAAATAGCTCCGTCATCTGCTGCTTGAAGAGATCAATCTCTTGAGTCCGACGCCGGTGATCACGAGATCGTCCACGTAAACACCGACAAGCAGCAGATTGTCCCCCGTGCCTGTCTGTACACGGCATGCTCTGACGGACAGCGCTCGAACCCGAGCGTGTTCAGGCTGTCGTCGAGCTTGGCGTTCCAAGCTCTTGGTGCTTGGCGTAGTCCGTACAGCGCCTTGCGGAGGCGCAGCACCTTGTCCTCCTCGCCGTTCTTCACGTATCCTGGCGGCTGCTGCACATAGACTTCCTCGAGCAGGTCACCATTCAAAATGCGGACTTGACGTCCATGTGATGTACCTGCCAGCCATGGTGAGCTGCGAGAGTGACGAGTACACGCACCGAGTCCATGCGTGCTACGGGCGCGAACACATCTTCAAAGTCGACGCCTTGCCGTTGGACATATCCCTTCGCCACCAGCCTCGCCTTGTGCTTCACCACGACGCCGTGTGCGTCTTTCTTCAGTTTGTACACCCATTTCAGCCCGATGGCACGATGCCCGGCCGGGAGCGAGCACAGCTCCCAGGTGTCGTTGTCGATGATACTCTTCATCTCTTCGTTCATGGCTGTGCACCAGCCCTTCTCCGTCTTTGCTTCGTTGTAGGACGTTGGTTCCTCTGCTGCTATCAGACAAACGGCATCTCTTCCTCTTCGTCTTCGCCGAGCAAGACATAGTCCGCCAGTTGTGTGTTAGGCAGCACAATGCCATCTTTAGCACGCGTACGCATTGGATGCGCGTTTGCTGCCGCGCCCTTGTGAACCGCCGAGTCAGGACTCTCGTCGAACACCTGTACAGATGTTGGTGGTGGTGGTTCCGGCGTCGACTCCGTTGTTGGAGGCGGCGTGCCTCCCGTGCGTGGAGTCGTAGGAGTGGCCTCCGACGTGGTGGGCTCGTTGTTGACCGTGGGAGCGTCTCCGGCGCCTGGCCAGACCACGTGCTCGATAGTGAAGAAGTCCTCCGTGCGTGTCGGCGTACTCGAGTCCGCGCCGGCGCTCCAGTTCCATGACGCGTCCTCGTCGAAGACGACATCCCGGGACACGATGGACGGTTCGACTCGGGGTGGAACACGCGGTAAACCGCGGATCCAGGCTCGTACCCGAGAAGAACCATGGGCTTGCTTCTATCGTCGAGCTTCTGTGCATTTGGACGCGTCACCTTGACATGAGCCACACACCCGAAGGTACGGAGGTGGTGGACACTTTGCCTCCTGCCCGTCCATGCCTCGTACGGCGTCATCTTCGCCACACTCTTCGTTGTCGATCTGTTGAGCAGATACACAGCAGTAGTGACGGCCTCGCCCCAGAAGCGAGCTGGAACGCACCTCGCCTTGAGCAGGCAGCGCGCCGTGCCTACGATCGTTTGGTTCCGCCGCTCAACAACTCCGTTTTGCTGAGGTGAATATGGCGCCGTGAGCTGCCTCTTCACCCCCTGATCGGCGAAGTACTCGCCGAGGTTCGTGGAGGTAAATTCCCCTCCGCGATCAGTACGCAACACCTTCAGTTTCCGCCCCGACTCCAGCTCGGCCGTGGCTTGGAACTGCATCAGCGCCACCTGCGCTTCGTCTTTGGTTGAGAGCAGACGCAGCCACATGAATCTACTCTTGTCGTCGACCATCAACAGGAAGTACCGCTCCTCCTGGCGTGGGCGGCGAGATCGGACCACACAGGTCCGCGTGCACCAGCTCGAGCACCTCAGCCGCCCTGTACATCGCCTGTCGTGGAAACGAAGCCCGTCGTTGCTTGCCCGCCAAACAGGCCTCGCAGATGCGATCCACCTCGTCGATGGGAGGTAGACCACGCACCATGTCCTCGCGTGCCAGCTGTCGTAGAGCTTGGAAACCGACATGGCCGTACCGCGCATGCCAGCGCCAGGCATCCTCGCCTCCGTGCACGGCGAGACACACTGGGCGTGCGAGCGTACAGGCGCCCCTGCTGCATGGCACCCGCGCGACCAGACGCCCTCTTGGATCGTGTAGCTGCATCACGCCATGGTGGATGCGCGTGTCGTAGTCGATCTCGTCCAGCTGGCCGATGCTGACGATGTTGCTCTGCAAACGCGGGATGAAGTAGACGCCCATCAGAACGAGGTGCCCGCCACTGCGGCGCTCGAAGAGGATCGTTCCTCTCCCCTCGATCTGCACCGCTGAGCCGTCTCCGAGCTTGACCGAGCCGCGGATGCCAGTGTCGAGGTCGGAGAAGATGTCACGGAGCCCAGACATGTGGTTGCTGGCCCCCGTGTCCATGAACCACGACGTGTCGCAGTCCACGCCGGCGTCTGCGACTCGTGCCTGGGATTGCTCCTCGTTGAGCAGGAAGTGCTCGACGGCGTGCTCGTTGGCGAGCGTGCAGACGCTCGCCATGTACAGTGTGCCCTCCGTGTCCTCTTCTTGCGCCAGATTGACGTGTTCTTTGCGTTGGCGACGCGGCTCTGGGCAATCACGGGAAATGTGTTTTGCATATTTGTTACAGTTGTAACATTTTACCTTAGACCAATCTCGTTCGCCGCCGGGCGCGCGTGCACCCTGACTGCCGCCGCGTCCTTGCGGCTTGCCCTTCCCCTTTGGCTTGCCCTTCCCGCCGCCTGAGCCAGAGCCTTGGCCCTGATCGCGTTGCTTCCCGCGCGCGATCCACTCCTGCTCCGTGAGCAGAACTTGGCCGCCGTGATCCGTGGTGGTGATGGAGCAGCGCTCGGCCGCAGAGCGGAGCTGCCCGATGAGCTCCTCGACCGACATGCCATCGAGATCGAGCAGCGTCTCGATAGAGCACGCGATTTGGGCGTACTGTGCCGGTACCTCCCGCAGGAACTTTTGCACCACCTTGATCTCCTCCACCGTGTCGCCGAGTGACCGGAGGTTGTTGACGATGCCGGTGATGCGCATGCCGAAGGCGTCGAGCGATTCGCCGTCCTTGAAAATGATCTGCTCGAACTCTTTGCGCAGCCGCTGCGCCGTCGCCTCCCGCACACGATTCGATCCCACGCGCATCAGCCGGATCGCCTCCCAGGCCTCGTGCGCGGAGTCCTTGACGGCGAGCACCGGCACCATCTCCGGTGGCGCCGCACGAATCAGCGCCGAGAGTGCCGCCATGTCCTCGCGGTCGTCCGGCTCGCCCATGCTGGACACGGCCCCCCAGAGACCTTGAGCGCTCAGATTGATCTTCATGACCAAAGCCCACTCGATGTAGTTCGTCGCCGTCAGCGTGGGGTAGACGATGCCGTTGCCGTAGTTGGACCGCTCCTGCACGACGCGCTCGTGGACGACGACCTCGTTGCCGCCCCGCCGGACGACGCTGCGTCCCGGCTCCTTGCGCGTCCGTGCGCCGTCGCCGATGCGCTTGCATCGGCTATCGCACCGCCTCCAGCTCCTCCTCCGCTTCCGCCTCCGCCTCCTCTTGCGTTAGGTGGCATCGACGACGTGCGTGCTCGTCCGTTGGACATGATTGCCGTCGATCACAACCGGCTCTGATGCCAATTGACAGAAACGAGCTCTGAAGAAACTGAACACGAGTGTTTGCGTTGCGTAAAACTTGCAACTTTTCTGGTTTTTCTCCTTTCTTATTTATACTCCGATCGATCCTATTTCGACGCCACGATCTGGGCTTACAGCTCGTGTCATCCCACGAGCGCCATGACCGGGTCCGATCCTACTTGCACGGCCACGCACAACGTCCGCGAGCTCGTGCCCTATCTGAACTTCAACAGAAACGTAACTGAATCCTAACGGCTAGCTAGACTAAGCAACGACTGAATTAAACAGCTAACAGTCTGCGGGACTGAGATGACCCCGCCGAGCCACTAGCATTTCTAGGTTGACTTGGCCGGGAAAAAAATGTATTTCAAACCATTTATCTTCTTAACCGTGCGGGTGCGGCCTTTATCTTTGAGTATGCGCAGCACGATTTAGAAACTGAAAAACAAAGATGTTGCAGAGCTAGATCACGTTTTTCTTTCTTTGAAACTTTAGGCTGTGTAACAAAGCATTTTTTTTAGAGAGTTTGTGGCATGCAACTTGATTGACTTTTAGTAAAAGTTGATATAAACTTTCAAAGAAAAGTAGGATCACTCGAAAAGAGCAAATCTGAGACGCTCGTGCGGTAGGTGTCACTGCGATCACGACGTACAAGTATGGGATCATGCACGGCCACACCTATTTCCGTCGTTGCGTCACTGGTCTACGTGGACACGTGGAGCTGGACCACAGTTTTAAAGATTTGATCTATATATCCAGGTCATGCGTGGCGGTAACATGCTGCCCTCGATCGCTACCCAACCCCCGATTAATCAGGCACCACCTGCTTTCTTCATTTTAATACGCCGTATTCCTATGTCGTGCTACGTCAAAAATATGACATATGCCCGTGTTATGTAGACTGATTGATTAGATACTTGATATAGTTTAATAGTTATTACTCACTCCGTACTGGACAAATGGAAGACATCTAATTTGGAACGGATGTAGTATATACTAAGATTATACACGGATGATAAAAGTAGGATTTCGCGGCTCATTGCGCACGTTTAATTAGGGTGTGAACGGGGAGCGACGACTAATGGGCAGAGCCATGTAGCATCTCCGACTTGTTTTATTTGTTGAGATCGAGCATCTCCATCGTCTGGATAAATAAATGACAAAAATGATTTTGACATCTTTTAAAAGTAAGCTTCACAAAATGTACTATCATAAATAATCCATCTAAGTTTCGGTTATAGTATATCCAGATCCACTTCAGCCACAGGGACTTCACAAATAATCCATCTAAGTACAATGGAAATATTGTCTACGCGGATGCGATGACCCTGCCGAGCCGCTAGCATTTTTAGGTTGAAAAGAGTTCAATTTTAAACTCATTGTGGCGTGCAGCCTTTGTATTTGAAATTGTTCCCAGCATGATTTAGGAATCGAAAAACCTAGCAGTTGCCTTGTCAGCTAAATCAAGCATTTTTTTTCTCTTATGAAACTTAAAGATTCGCGACATGCAACTCTTTTTCTTGGGCAGCTTGTGACACACAACTTGATCATTGACTTTTATAAGTTAGAAATAATAAATTATACTCCTTGAAAAGAGCAAATCTGAGATGATCGTTCACGTGAAGCGTCTATGGAAAAAAAAATCCTATGCGACCCAGCGGTGTATGACCCAGCGGTGGACCATGTCCACCGTTGTACATGTGGATTTCCCGTTAATCAAATTTCGCCGGCCCACTTGTTTTTTCCCCATTAATCAAATAGTTGGGTCGTACCATGCACGGCTGGGTAGTATAGGATTTTTCCCGACTCCACCGCTGGGTCATACCACGGCTGTGTGGTATAGGATTTTTTCCCGCGCCAATGACCGTATGGGCATGTGCAGCTCACGTCAGCGACGGAACGACGACGACGAAGGCGATGAAATTTCTCGGAGATATGTCGCTACGAGAAGGACTAAAGAGTGGCTTGGTTTTCTCAACGAGAACCGAACCAGCGATCGGGCCGGCCGAAACAGGTTTTTACTGGTCGTAAGTCGTCGCACGGATGACAGAACGCGGAAGATCCCAAGTTGACCGACCGGTAGGCGATCGAGCTCTCTCTAGCTTGAGTCACTCCCCTCGAGTACACGCGTATAGGTCCCGATCGATCAATCGAAATCGCGGTCTAGAATCATGCACGCGGCCACTCCTATTTCCGTCGTTCCATCACTGGTCTACGTGGACACGTGGAGCTGGACCACAGTTTTAAGATTTTGATGTATGGCCATGTTATGGGTGGCGGTAACATATACGCCCTCGATCGCTACCGAACCCCTGATTAAGCACCAGCTGCTCTCTTGATTTTAATCGGCGACACGCCGAAAATATGACATCTGGCTGTGCTATGTAGACTGATTAGCCACTTTGTTATTAGGCTCCCAAGCACCAGTGAACTTGGTCGTTAAAAAACCAGACAATATATTTACGAGTTTCAAAAAAATTAAAAAACATCACAGAGGTAGCCCATAATATAAAGTATTTTAAGTTCTTTTTTGCACGTTTGTGCAATACACCATTGGCTACATTCGAGATTTTTTTTTAAATTGTTTTCAAACTCATAATTTTTCTTTTTAGATTTTTTAGAGGACCGGAATCACTGGAGATCGGTAGCACAAAATCTCCTCTCCTTTTTTATAGTTTAATGGTGCTATACGATAATCAAAAGTATGCATGGGTGGTGGAAGTATGATTTTACAAGGTCAATGCCCACGTTTAGGGTGTGGTCGACGCGTAATTTGAGAGCGATGAAGCATCTCTGACTTGTTTTATTTGTTGATTGAGATCAAGCATCTCCATCGTCTCATCATGCTATATGTATATCAGATATATAATGGGGAAAGCCTATAGTTAAACGCGACATTGGTTAGGCAAACAACTCACGCGTGTTTCTTAAACTTAGAGACTTCTTAGGCACCTCAATATGTTAAGAGTTAAGAGGTATCATATTTAATGTCCGTTTAATATGTTACTAAAAATAGTTGGGATCTACATCAATACCACATCAAGACGTGAGAAGGCTATATGTGAGGGGGAAGTCTAGAAAATATCCCTTCTCTAACAAGTTTATTAATTAAATAATAGCCAGATGGTAATCCGGGTTTTGTTGCCATTTACTCCTTGTCTCTGTCTTGTCATTTTGATAACAACCGTTTTTTTTAAATAATAAAAACCTAAATCCACGCCTCCGAGGACTTGAATCTGGGTGGCTGAGTTGTACATCCAGATCACTAACCAAATGAGTTGGGCTCACTTCTTTCTATGTTTCTGTCGCCTACTCATTTACAAATTTACAAGTTTATGTGACCTCGACAGGGATGTCACTCAATTATCATTAACTTAAACCTCAAACTATCAAAAAATGGCCTAGTTGTCGGAGTGCCAAATTATTTTTTGAGTGCTTTTATTGGCCACTCGACAAACATGATACTTTGTCCATTGTCGTTGTACAACACTTGGCACACACAAAAAACACTCGGCTTTTTTTTTGGGTTTGCCAAGCATTTTTGGCAGATCACTTAGAAACCCTAAAACATTCGGTGAAGTCCTAGACTCGTGTCTAATTTAACCGCGGTTTAGAGTGGCAGAGATGCGACGGGTCGATTTAGTGATGTGTTTTCTTTTAAAGACTCAACAAAAAAGTAAAATAAAATAGTGTGCACGTACGCATTTGGATTTTGTAGAGATTTTTTTTGAAATTTTAACTTATTTTCTTCAGTAATAATAATTATTTACACTTTCTAGAGCTTCTTAATAGGAAAAAATGAAACAAGACTTAAACCTTGTGAGAAATTCAAAAATAATGGCATGGACACATATTTTGGGTATATGAAATTAGAATAAATAGGAAAATTTAATGCACAGATTTAATATGCTACTTACTTCATGATTAGGTGCCAATTTATATTTTATAAGTGCAAAAGGTAGGTTATTTGTGAACCAAGTGAAAATATGATGCAAAACATAGAATTGTCCAATTTTCAACAAACGAGACCATATCTCGATAGAAAATGTCAGAACATTAAGGTATCTCTCTCGCTTCTTGTCTAATTTTGACCATTTAAATGTTTCCCCCATTTTAAAAAATAATTTAAATTTCAAGTTTAATTGCGTACTAGTTTGGTCTGACTTTTTTCTAAAAATAATTTTAAGATACCCAAATAGGATTCGATGCAATATCTATGGAGGATATTCAAATATTCATTGTTATGCATAGTTGGGCCGGCAATTTTGATCTCATTTAAAAAATCTAAATGAAGAAGATGTAAAAAAAATGTAATCCTTTGTGTGAATTCCGTTTGTGTGCCACTTGGCATAAAAACGATAAACATTGAGTTTGACATATTTTGAAGAAAAAACCTTCAAAAAGTGACCTATCATGTGTGAACATACAAAATGTTCAAGCTAAATGACCATGGATCCATGGAACAATTATTGATAATGTGACGATCTTTGACACAGAGGTGTGTCTTGCTATGACAAAATGTAATGTCAAAACGAGTTTCCAACGTATTGTTAGAAAACAAGTTTTTCAGCTTCTAGTTGTCAAAATGTTTTTTGTAAAGGTTGAGTAAATTGATGCAAAATGATACATTTTATTTTTCGCACAAAAATACACCGCATTTAATTACTAGTGTCCAAATATTATGAATTTCCACCTTTTTAGATATTTTTTGCTCATTTGAATAAATTTTGGCTAATTTTCGAAAGTAATTCAGTTTTAAACTATAAGTGTGATCTACCTTTGGTCCTAATTTTTTTAGAAAAGTTATTGTAAGTTATCCGTGTAGGATACTATACAATAGCCACTACTAGAAAAAACAACTATTCTACCCGGTTCGGCCCTAGAGGAGTCCGTTATAAATGGTTGCACATCGTGGGCCGAGCCGATAAAATCCGGGGTCATGTGCCAAACTCTAAAATGGGATCCTATCTCATATTCTCATTAAAAAAACTTTTTTTGAATAAAAAGCAGGAGAGCTGCTCTTTTTTTTGCGATAGAAGGGGGTTACAGAAACTCGGCCCAGCGGCTAGCTCACTAAAGAACTAACTAACAAACAATTATAATGTGTATGTGATACTATCTTACATAGATATCTGATATATTAAACATCAAAGATATTCAACTCCCAGTTGCATAATGTTTATTTTAATAAAATCATTCTTTTAGTGCTATTTGAACAACTTTAAAATGATGTTTCCCCGTGATGACTAGGATTCTTGATTATTAAAAATTATATAAAAATAGATGAATAAATTAAAATTAAATCGATGAGACGTCAACCATCAATTGAATATAAAACATACTGTAATTGCTAATATGGTTGCCGATTAGACGGACCACACGATCCTTGCAGGAAACTCACCGCGTCTAGTCAAACTAGTGACGGAACCGCTAGCACTTGTAGCCGATTGTGGAGGAAAAACTCGTTATAAATCGACTGCCTTAAGATCGAGCGAGCGTGATCTTTATCTTTGAGTATTTGATATTGGGATCGACATGATCTTGCAACCGATAACCAAGAAATTGCACAGTTAGCTTTCTTATGTGCAGCTCGATCCACTTATTATACTCGATCACGTGACGCGCGGATGACCTCCCCGTTATGTCGTTATACGGAGACCCGGCCGGCAGCTCTCACATCATCGTCGACGGCGGTCGGAGGCGAGACAGAGTCCGCGTGCGCGTGCTTGCGAAATTTCTCACGCCGAGCAGGACATGGCTGCCTTTGGTTTTCAACGAGAATTGAACCAGCGGCGGTCGAGGCAAGTCGTCGCAGCGGTAGGTCTTGGTCTGTGCGCATGTCTGGTTATCAATCGAAAGAGCGGTAGGTGTCACTGGTTTTATGATTTTTTGGCTGAAAACATCCACGGCCACACTCT
Source organism: Poa pratensis (assembly GCA_947311845.1). NCBI lineage: Eukaryota > Viridiplantae > Streptophyta > Magnoliopsida > Poales > Poaceae > Poa > Poa pratensis. Next base: position 25,118,166 of record CAMZMU010000080.1, on the reverse strand, counting down.
TTATTTCCGTCAATCCACTGTGCATTATCACGTTACGGTCCGTCGACATGTGGAGCTGGATTGCAGGTTTTAATCTACCTAGGTTACGCGTGATGCCACCCCATACCCAACACCCAATTAAGCACCAACCGCTTTCACGGTTTTAATCGGCGACAGACCGTGCTCCTGTGCTACAGGGTCAAAAAATATTGACACATTGTCGATCGAGTATAGAAACTCAACGCAATTTAAATGTCTCCTTTTAGTTTTTGGAAATCTTCTGTGATTTGATTGAACATGATTTTTGAATATCTCTCGCTCGATGTAGAAGATCATCAAGTCATGAAGAAGCGATCGCAGATATCTTTCGCGAAACTTGGCCTTGATGATTTTGTCGCCGAGAAGACCCTTTCAATTATCGACGTCACCACAGGTGAAACTAATGTCAACTCAGTGAGGCGATAATCATAGGAAACATGATGTGTCATACAAAAATGAAGACAACCTATAAGGTTTTTCCAGTCCTCTGCTTGTGAATAATGAATAGCTCAAGATTTTTTTTTTGTATATGTCAATCTTAATGATATATCTTTTGTGCAACGAGCAATGTTATTCACATTGAATCTGCGAAAAGAATCTCTTAAGTGAAGACAAGAGAAGTTCTTAAGCAACTCTAAAGATGGCTCATTTACTCTATAGTCAAAATCTCTTGTGATAGAGTCTATGGCAACGTAGAAAGTGTCCAAACTGTAAACATAATCATCAATGACATGATATATATTCCCATTTTAAGTGAAAGGGAATGATGTAGACAACAGTAAAAATTCTCTCGATTAAAAACCAAGGTTTATCGAATCTTCAATACCATTACGTTTGATCATAAAAATAAAGACACCCAAAATATTACTAAGAAGTGAGTGAATGAGTAGAACTCACGGAAACCTAATTGGAGCCCGAGCTACATGGCTCCTGGTATTTTTCAAAATTCAAATTCAGCATTTTGAAGTTTCAAAAAATTCTAAAAAAAATTCTAGATATGGCCATGATGCATTCTACCAATTGGGAAAATCTCATGTTGAAATACATTGTATTTTTGGCTACACAAAAATGACAAAATCTGACAAATGTTAGAGGTTTCAAAATCTGCACTGTTCAATTTTTCAGATCCACGATTTTTTCAATTGTGCACAGCCCAAAATACAGAGTTTTTCGATCTGGATTTTTGCACACTGTTAGAATACATCATCATCTAAATATACGATTTTTTCAAATTTTTTGAAACTTTAAATGCCATATTCGAATTTTGAAAAATCTGGCCTCCATGTAGCCCGAGCTTTAAAAGTCCCTTCTCGTAGAACTCACCCTTAGTTTGGGGCAATGCACCTATGGAGGTACCACAAAGAGCAGGGTTTTTTCGTAGAACCCTCTCCTAAGGTCCCCACCTCATACATTTTTCATGGTGATAGCTTGTCATAACTTTTAATTTTGTCCATCAAAGCAATGGCAATACATATACAACGTTTTGTGGTGATCAACATAAAACAAGCAACCATATTTCACTCCATAAAATGAGCTCATCAACATCTCTATCATCAAAAGTTGCGCCTTCTTTTTCGAATCCATCCACGCACCAAAAAACGCTTGTCGGATCAGCATCCAGGTTTACCCTCGCTCGCCCTTCATTTTAGGCATGCACATGTAGCGACACCGTAAGGAGCTGTTTCCTCCGTAGAACCCTCTCCTAAGGTCCCCACCTCATATAAGTTTCATGGTGATAGCTTGTCATAACTTTTGTCCATTGAAGTAATGATAAATTGATAATACATATACAACCTTTTCCGGTGATCAACATAAAACAAGCAACCACATTTCACTCCATAAAATGAGCTCATCATTATCTTTTAATTAAAAGTTGCGCCTTCCTTTTTGAATCCATCCACGCGTCAAAAAAACGCCTGTCGGATCAACATCCACGTGTATCCTTGCTCGCCCTTCATTATAGGCATGCACATGTAGGTACACCGGAAGGATCCGTTTCCTCCGTAGAACCCTCTCCGACTACTGTCCCCACCTCAAATATCTTCCACGGTGACAGCCTGTCATAACTTTTAGTCAGTTCCGTCCATCAAAACAATGTCAATCTCGCGGCACAGTCTTGAGTTTCACGCAGAACGTTACTTCGGTCCATAAACTCCGCGCGGCAGTATCTCTATCATCAAAAGCACACCCTCTTTTCCCATCCGTCCAAGCGCTGAAAGAACACTCGCCAGACCACCATCCATGTGTCGCAGACCGATGTATCTCGAAACTTAATTTTTTCCCCTGAAAAGAACAGTAACTGCATGCCCAAATACTAACATTTGAAATGTATACACACTTCTCATCCATTGATACACACAATGAACACAAGGCCAAGGAGGGTACACAGTCATCATGGAGATAAGAATCGCATAAAACCCTAGTATTCTAAAAGAAAAGAAAAATAACACACATAGAAATCTGAAGAAAAAAAAACTGGCCTTCCCCTCCCATGTGCACGAAACGTCCCCAGCTCCTTTAAATAACCGACGCCCCACTCTGCTCTTCCCCACCACCGCTTCTGCCTCCCCAAAACGCCAAAACCCAAACCCCACTCCCTCCGCGAAGAGGAAGAAGAAGAAGAAGCGGCGCAATGCTGGAGGTGGCGATCCCGGCGCTGTGGAGCACCGTCCACGGGTGGTTCACCCCGGCGGTGCTGTTCCTCGTGCTCAACATCGTCATCGGCACCATCGCCGTCACATCCAAGGTAGCGTCGGCGGCGGCGGCGGGGACCGGGGAGGGGGCTGCGGCTGGTGGTGAGGCTGGCGCTGGCGCTGGAGGAGAGAGGAGGAGCCTGTCCCGCGTGCCGTCGATGGCGCTCGACCGGCTCCGGTCCTTCAAGCTCTCCCGCCAGGCCGCCCCGGCCCCTGAGCCCGCCGTGACCGGAGTTTTTGCGGATCTGGGCTCCGAGGAGCTGCTCCCGCCGCCGCTCGAGGCGGAGCACGAGCAGGCGCACATCGAGCGGAGCATGTCGGAGGCGGCGGCGGAGCCCGAGCTGCCGCGGCTGCCGGCGCGGCTGCGCAAGTCGGCCAGCGACAAGTCGGCGTTCGCGCACTTCGTCGCCGAGGAGGACGTCGAGGCGGTGGAGGCGCGCAGGCCCGCGACGACCAGGGACGGCGCGCGCCGCCGCCGCTGGTGCCCGAGGAGCCCGTGTCGGAGGAGGAGCCCGAGGAGGCCTCCGGCAGCGGCGGCGGCGAGGTGGACGCCCGCGCCGACGAGTTCATCAACAATTTCCACCACCAGCTCAAGCTGCAGCGCATGGACTCCTTCATGCGCTACCGGGATACGCTCCGCCGCGGCCAGGCCAACGTCCAGCAGTAGAAGAGCGAATCCGGACGGAGGAACCACCCAGGGGCCGGGCCAGATGCGGGAAGAAACGCGGGGAGGAAGACGGTAGTTTCTTCCTTCCTCCCCCTTCTGTTTTGGTTTCTTCTTTCCCCTTGGATGCTGCTAGTAACATAATTCTAGTTTTGGATAAGAACCTTGTTGAAATGTGGTACCACTACCATAATCCTGTGATGTGAATTGCGCCTTGCCAAGGCGCCGGGGAGAAGAATCAGTAGTTAAGCTTATGTAAATTTCTTGCCCTGTTCTTCATTCTGGTCTAGCTCTTCTGCATTCTGCAACCGTGAGCAATGAAATGAACTGACCCATCTCTGCAGGCTAAACATACATATGTCCACACGATTGGGTTGCAATGACTGCTCTCTCTGGACTGCAAAATCACCACCGAATTCCTCCGTCCTTCCTTCCATCTCCCAACTTTTCTGCAGGTTGCTGATACCCTTGTTTAGGTTGCAGTACAAAATCACAACTGAATTCCTCGGTTCTTCCAAACTTTCCTGCAGGTTGCTGATACTCTTGTTTAGGTTGCTGACACTCTTGCTTAATGACTTTTTTTAACCAAGACACGACTCTTGTGGCTAGTCATCGATCACAAAGCAAAGCATGTCCTAAAAGGTTTTTCTTGAGTTTTATTCGTAGTGCATTGATCCCTCCTCTAGAAGATACGGACAGGGTTAGCTCGCTCACACATACTCTAGTACCACTAGTAGCAGCTTGTTAGTCAGTCGCCGCACTTGACGGAGCAGGAGAGCTGTCACCTGCAACGACCGGTCTACCACCCTACGCCGTCGTGTTCGGTCGCTTTCTCTGTATTCAACTCGCCTTCGCCTGGACGGTCCGGGGCCTTCACATGGACGATCGACATGGCCTTTCAGCTAGGCTTAATCTACTGTCCATTGGTGACACCTGCTGCATGCGTGGTTACGCTTAGCTTAATGCGATTCTGGGCGGCTGGAGGTCGCCGTCTGACGCCGATTCTTGTATGTTTAATACGGTTAGTGGCTTTGGTTAGTGGCTGCTGGTTAGTGGCTGCTGGTAGTGCTCTGCTGTTCGGAACTAGCAGCAACTTTGCTGGGAAAAGGTGCGTCCTGACTGTACCCGAGTGTGCCGCCGTTCATATGAAGCTCCGAAGTTGAAAGAGGAGTACAATCTGGTGAACCCCGCCTCCAGATTACGCAAGTCCTCTCTAACTTCAGTTTCTGCATTTTCAGAAGTTCCCCTAATTAGTACTCCAGTCACCTCTACATGTTCTGTCAGTCTTTTCTCACATAGCAACGCAACCTAAACTCTGAATGTTCAGTCACAAGGACTATGTACAGCTCTACTCTGGATGGTTGTACGTATGTGTCGCCGCTAGATACTCCTCTGATGTTTCTCCCTACGTAGCAAATGTGTGGTGCACATGCGAGGCATGGACATAGGATGCCCTGGGCGCAGCAAAACCAAATGGGATGAAGGGTGTCTTTTTTGACTAACAATGGTGCTTTCTTCTGTCAAAAGCTTGCGGGTGATGGTGAATGATTGGATCGATTCTCTGCTAGCTCTTGTAGTACGTCTTGTTCCTCCTCCTAGGGTTGGAAGATTGTAACAGGCGGATAATTAGACACCAATCATCTCACAACTAGAGGATTACCACGCTGCTTTCAAGCTTATTTGCATGTTCATTCTCATGTTCAACTACTCCCTAGGTCCCAAAATAAGTGTCTCAAAGTTGTACAAAAGTGAATGTATCTATACTTGTTTCATGTCTAGATACATCGACAAATCTAAGACAGTTATTTTGGGATGGAGGGAGTACCTGTTTTCCCCCTCTTAGTTTGGAAAACTTTACAAAAAACGAATCCAATCAAGACTAGCCCTTGGTGGCATATTATTAGTAGTAGATAGAAGCCCACCCTTGTGACTTGTGAGGATTCTAGAAATTTTGGTTCGGGCGGGAGTCGAGCTCTAGTCTCTAGGTGCGCCACCACCCTAACCACTGGGCTACTGCCCTGTTCTTGTTTGGAAAACTTTGCCTGATACCGATTCTTCAATATACTATGATGAACAAAGCAATACTAATATCGTGTGTTGCTTTGCAATTCTAAAAGAGGAAACTATGGAAGATGTGCATAAGTGCATTCCAGATTTATGGTCATATATACACCACCACTGCACGAAATCCGCATCATCATGAATTCACTCCAAGGTTGGCGCCGATTGGCGTACATGCTCAAGACACCATCACTGTTTGTAGAAGTCTAGATTGATCATCCCAATTAAAAAGAAAAGGGGCACTGAAGCTCGTAGATATGATTTTCATTTTTTTTAAATAACAGGATCACTGGGGCCGGGAGGCTGAATTCTACACTCAATTTTGACACCCTTCGTACATTTCAAATGTATAACTTACACTGTAACCTATCATTTTGTATAAAAAAAACCCACCTATGATATTGCTAGCTACTACAAACGAAGCAAAAGACCAAGCTGGTGCCATGGAGCTGAGGCAACCCAGTGACTGACCAACCAGATTTTGCCCAGATATATACATCGATCAACCACCACATGTGTTGTCCAAAATCTTACCAACGATGGAAATGAAAACAGCTGGCCATGGAGCTTCGAGACACACGATCGATGAGCAACCGGAGATATCCAAATAGATCTCGACGATCTCTAGATGGAAGCTTTGGAGGAGAAACAGACAGGGCAAGAGTTTGAGGCACCAGCTGTGGTTGTGCCCGAACTGGATAAACACGGACAGGCGTAGCACGTGCGGTGCGACACTCCTACTGCCGCCGGTGTCTGAAAAGCAGACGAATCAAACTCCTCTGGTTCTGTTTTCTCGGGCCAGGAGTGTGGTACGCCCGTGCGAGCTAGGCAGCGGAAGAGGAAGATCTTGCATGTGTACTGCAAATACTCCGTATTATTTTGGTTCTAGGATTACCTTTTGGCTGGCAGGTGGGTACCGGACCGTGGGAGTTTTTTTTTACGAAACACAGTACACACGCACATACACATACGCACACTCACCCCTATGAACGCACACATACACACCCTACCCCTATGAGCAGGTGGAGCTAGAAAATAAAGATCCGTACGTGTTAATGTCTCTGATAGAACTACTACACAATTTCGCGTGTGTCTAATCTGTCGACATTAGTTTTCAGTATATACTTAGTATAGTACGCGCGCGTTGCGGCGAGAATCTCTTTAAAAATTGTTGTGTAAAGAAAGTTATAGGACGCATGAAACATGAAGTTGTCGACAAAAATACGAGGGACTAAATTGTAGTTGAGAGGATAACTTTAATTTACGTGAAATTGTTGTGTATTATGCATCGGAGTGAGCAGATACATGCACTCATGGTACGGAGTATATATCTCCAAATGGAGAAAATAGAGAAGTCCAAATCAACAGCGACTTGATCTCGGTTAGTTGAATCAACTCACTAGATAAAGTCCCAAATACTTTCGCTTCTACACCGGCATAAGCAATGCCTACGTCTACGTGAGGCGCTCCTTCTTTTCGGCAGCACCTATCGTTTATAGTCGACACAACACAATCTTCCCGTCTTTCCTCGCGCACTACGTACACGCTCAGCCTGGCCGGTCTTCCTTCGTGCCAAGGTATAGCGTTGCATGCATGGGCAAGGAGGTCACGCGATCGACGCCAAAAGTGACAGCAAGCAAGCACGGTGACCCATCTATCGACAGCAGGAGATGAGATGATGGAGACTGAGAGTGAGATACCATCTGACGAGGCTAGTGGCTAACTGCTATGTCTCTTTTCGAAAACGCCATAGGATTTAATTTTTAGACTCTCTGTGGCGCTGAACAACGTCATATCAAATGGCTTATCCCAAATGATTTAACTTTTTTTGCGTTTTTCGGACTAGGATAAGCCAAAATCTACGGCGCTTTCTGAGATTTTAGAGGATATGAGATTTCAAAATGTGTAAGCCCATGGCGTTTCAGGGGAGGCCGACATATGTGGCTGAAAGTTATTCGAACGGTCACAATTAGCTGAAGGTTAGCAAAATTATCATTTAGTAAAAAAAGATACGGCGAACGTCTACCTCGCTGACTTTTAAGCTTGCACGTTATGTAAATTATTTGAGTTAATTAGGGCATACTAAAATTGAAGTTTTAGTCCAACACCTATTTGAGCGGAAAAATGGCAACGACATATCCGGATTACTTTCCGACTACCTTGGATTGACGACGACCCCACTATTTTTTATCCAGAACATGTTGATCGGACATTGAACTTCATACCTCTTGGGTCTAGCATATATCAAATGACATACGAACATGGCGTCTCGCCGCTTAAAAATAAAAAAGCAGCTGGCGCATAAACGTAGCTATAGATCAAATCTCAAAACCGTGGTCCAGCTCCACACGTGTCCACGTAGACCGGTGATGCGTCGACGGAAATAGGAGTGGCCGTGCATGAATCCAGCCAATAAAATTCATAAAACCGCGCGTCGTTGTACGTGGTTTCGATTGATCCATCGGGACCTACGCGCGTACGTACGTATAGGGTAACCGGATGTGCGTACGTAATCTGTGCATGTCGTGAAATTCACTTTGGCAACACATTTTTAAATGTCGAATAAATCTGAATTAAAATTTCACGGATACAACTTAACATTCTAATTTGTTCACAAAGTCGTTTGACCGAGAACCAATATTTTTTTAGTCCTGTGTAAAAAACGACAAAAATGTCTCGTGAAAAGTCTTATTTTAGCCCAAAATTTAATCTTTTTCACACAAGTCATAAAAATGTCAGTTTTCCGTCAAACAAATTTTTGGACACATAGGATGTTAAAATCTACGCGGAACATTTTTTAAAAAAAAATTGACATTTCGAAATACGTGTAAATAAAATGTACATATGTACCTGGGAGGCAAAACACCGCTCCCGTCAATTTGGGGTTTTCCGCTTTTGTCATCGGTGCGACGACTTCCGGTGATCGGTCGCACCAGCCTATATGAGAGCAAGCCGGAGCCGCCGCCGCCGCGGCAGAGTCGAGAAAGGAACTTGGGTGGGGTGTGGAGGTGCCGCCGCTGGAGAATACTAGACCGAGTGGGGGATTTAGAGGGATGGTCGGGGTGGCGGAGGAGGAGAAGAAGGTCAGAGGGCCGGCGACCGGCACTATCTCAATCCTCGGCCGACGAGACCTAGGCAGGTCTTTAAATAAAATGAGGGTTCGCCGTGTTGTGCCGCTAAACACGGAAGAAACTGGAAGCATTGGATGATATTGATTAAAGGGTCAAGATGCTCCGGATCAGCTCCTCTCGCTCTTTTATTTTAGTGTGGATGTAGATCTTACACAAGTCCTCTAAACTTCAGTTTCTGCATTTTTCCACTTTCTTAATTAGGAGTAGTCACTTTAACATGTTCTTTCAGTTTTTTTTCTCATATAACAACACATATGTGTCGCGCTAGATACTCCTCTGTTGTTTCCCTACATGGATAATGTGTGGTGGACATGCGAGGTATGGACATAGGATGCCCTGGGCACAACAAAACCAAATGGGATGAGGGCCTGAGGGTGTCTTTTTTGACTAACACATGCATGGTGCTTTCTGGCTGAAGCTTGCGGAATGATTGGATCGATTCTCTGCTCTTGTTCCTCCTCCTAGGATTGGAAGATTACAAGAGGTGGATACGTGGTCACCAATCATGTTACAACTAGTGGATAAGTGCAAATTATATGCATATTCATTGCCATGTTCTAATCTTTTTTTCCCTCTTGGGGAAAACTTAACCTGATACCGATTCTTCAGTATACTTTGATGAACAAAACAATCCTGATACCGTGCGTTGCTTTGCACTTCTAAAAGAGGTAACTCTATGGAAGATGTGCAAAAGTGCATTCCGGAATTATGGCCGTGCACCACCATTGGCCTATATCCATGTCATCATGAATTCGCTCCAAGATTGGATCGACCGTTGTACATGCTTAAGAACCCATCGAATTATGGTCTTGCTTTTCTCGCAGGATTCTAAAAACACAAGAATAGGAGAAACTTAGGAAAATTATAGGAATGCATGTGCAAAACAAAGAATTAAAAAAACAAGAATTCCGTATATCTGTTTATTTGATCGCAGGGTACGAATAGTACATAATTACTAATAACACGGTTAAATCAAAGCCAAACCACTTGAAGCCCGGCTCGCGAAGAGATAAGGCGAGCGAGCTCCCGCGACTCCTAGGGCTCCGCCGGCCCGCCGCCGTCAGCCCCACCTCCGGCTCCTCCCCCCGCCGCCCCCGCGGTTCCCCTCCCTCTCCTCCCCTCCCACACACCCGCCGCGCCCGCGCCGCCCCCGCGGCGGCCGACGCGGCTCCAGTTCTTCGCCGCTCGTCCCCCCTCTTCGCCTTTCCCCCGTCGCCGCCGTCGGCGCGCCCGCCGAGCGCGGCTCGGGCTGGGGCCGGCAGCGGCGGATGTCTTCTCCCCGCGCCGTTGGAGGCCTCGCGGGGCGGTCTTCTCCGGCGGCGGTGCTTCCCGGCGGCGGCTGGTCGGCTGCGGCCGGTGGTGGTGACGCGGCGGTGTCCAAGTGGTGCGGAGGCGCGGCTCCCATGGCTGGACGGCGGGGTGCACAGGGGCGGCGCCGCCCGGGCTCCGCCAAGATCTGGCCCATCCGGGCCCGATCTGGGTATGGACGGGCTGGCCTGCCATTTGTGTGCTCCGATCTGCAGTTGTAGGTGGTTGTGCTCGTACAGGGGAGCAGTGACGACGGCGGCCGCTCCGGTTGCAGCGTGACGGCGGGCTTTACGGGCCCAGTCTGGGCCCGGCCGGACCCTATTAGGACTGGTGTGCCCCCGCGGGGGCTTTACAGGCTCGCTGAGCCTGGCCGGACCTAACCGGGACTGGTGTGCCTTGCTGTCGCGTCCGGTCGACTACCGCCTTCGGCGGTGGAGGTAGTTCCCTCCCGCGTGGCTGCGGTTTTGCTGACCCCTTGTTGAGCTACTCTCCACCTCCGGTTGCAGACCTCGTGGCAGTTACTTCGGTGAGACGGCGATGGCGGCTTCGTAACCGGTGTGGCGCAAGGTGGTGGTCGGCGAGGCTTGGTTGGCGAGGTTTTCCTTGTGGGGCTCCTGTGCTTCGGATCGTCTGGGGTTGTGGATAGGATATGTTCGGAGAAATCCTTGTCGGCTCGTTCGACACCGACGCGGTGCCGCCCTCGGGCGACATCATACCTTCCTGGAGGGCGTCGTGGCTACCTATCCACTCCCCTCGATTGCCGGTGGAAACCCTAGGACCAGCGCGCTGGTCCGGGCAGCAGGGATACTCTCCTTCTTGAAGGTGCTGCTTGGGACTCGATGGTTCGCTGCTAGGAGTGTGGTGGTACTTCGTGGAGAGGGCGCAGCGGTTACGGGTCTCCGTCGTTTAGTCAATCCGCCTATGTCTCTTTTTGTTTTCTTATTTTTCCCTTCCCCTTGCTTTGGGTGTATGTTTGCTGCCGCCCCAGCATGTTGAATCTGTCGGTTGTATCGGGTGGTTCCTATATTTATATAGCGGGGCTACGGCCTATTTCATCAAACCACTTGAATAATTAGCAAGTTATTCCGCCACTACATAGACCAGGTCCAAGCGGATTGTAAAACACCTACGTTTTTTGTTTAAAGCTGAGATCAAAGATAAATTTTCTACCTTTTTCCTTTACTCAATTCTTTTTAACCAAACTGGTGAACAGTGCCATCGTAGAAAAATTTGCTATTCGTACATTATTTCTCTGCTTTTCCTTTGAAGAAAACAAGCCGTAAAGGGTGCAATGCGTATTTCTTCTACTTACAACGGACCCAACTAGTTTGCCACCCGGTGTCAGACAAATTTGAAACCCTTCACACATTTCCAATCTACAACATGAACTATAACCTATTATTTCAAAAATAAATTCCCGCCTATCGTGTCGCTGGTTACAGACGAAGCAGAAGACCAATCTAGTGCCATGAAGCCCACTAGCTCAGGCAACCCACTGATGAACAACCAAACTTTGCCCGGATACATCAACCACCACATCACATCACATGTGTTGTCTGGGTCTCACCAATGAATCTTTCAAGAAAAGAAGTCTTACTAATGATAGAAATGAAAACAGCTGGCCATGGAGCTTCCAAATAGATCTCGACGGAAATGAAATGCTGTGGAGGAGAAACATGGCAAGGCTGAGAGAGAGAGTTGCCCCAAGTGGATAAACACGTGCGACGAGTTACGGCCGGGCCCCACCCGCGCTGCTTTTTCAGACAGCACGTACTCTCTGGCCTTTCGGACCGATGGATGGATGGGCACGAACCAGCTCCTCTCTCGGTCTCGGGTCAGGAGGCGGTAGTACGCTGGCCGTCCGAGCTCGCTTCTACTCCTCTGGCTCTGGCATGTGGGTATTGAGATGTGGGAGTTTGGTGGAGCCAGAAAATGGAGCCCCGTACATGCTTAAAGTTTCCGATGGTACTACCACATAATTTCGATTATCCGTGTCTAATCTGTCGACATTAGTTCTCGCTAGATATTCCGAGGCTAGAAATTTCCGGGTTAATTGCACGAAAAAATTACAAGCGCAGTTGCTCAGATACACGCACTCCTCATGGGCTAATGTCACGGAGTATATAGCTCTAAATGGAGAAAATAGAGAAGTCGAAATCAACAGCGACTTGACCAGTTATTAGTTGACGTCAATCAAGTCACTGGATAAAGTCCCTAGCTAATATTTTCGCGTCTACACCAGCATAAGCAATGCCTACGAGGCAACGATGTGCATGCGAGAAAAGAAAAAGGCGAGCTTGAAACGCGACTACCTACGTGAGGCCTTCGTTCTTCTTTTCCGCAGCACCTATCGTTTAGTCGGCACCACGCGATCTTCCCGTCTTTCCCTGCGCACTACACGCCCAGGCGTAGGTCCATTTCATCAGTGGCGGACGCAGAAAAAAATTGGAGGGTGGACACACTCCAAAACAATGCACGACAATAAAATTTGTCCAATGAATGAACAATATGAATTTCTAATCGCTTCACGCCATTAGTTCAGTACATATGTTTGACAGTGTCTAGTTTAGAGTTTAAAACACAACAAAGTTGCCATGTTCACAATTATGTTTGTTGACGACCCCGAATGATGTTTTAGCTTTTTTTTTCTCAATGCATGTATCTAGACTTGTTTTATTGTGCAAATTCACTTATTTTGGTCCGTTTATACTTTGAAAAGGCAGGCAAAAAACATCTCTTAGCTCTCCCAAATTGGAGTACAATCGATCTAGTCGACAAAGCATAGTACAAAGATCTGAAATGGTGTACAATTGCATTATCTAATCTCCACTGCGATGAGTTAGGGATCGATTTGAGGCAACTCCGGGTTTTTTTTTTTTTTTTTGAATAACCAACACAACATCGAGGGAATTTGCTATACAGGATAACAGTTCATGCAATCCTGGTATGATTACATGTAACATACATGCCGTGTTATGGAATTAATTTGGATCTAAAATCGTGGTTCAGTGCACTGTAACCATAAGTTCTCAAAAAGCTGCAGCACAGAGATAGCTTGCCTAAGGCAGGTGATGTCTCCTTGTCCCCCGGGTCTCCCAGCTTCCAAGTGACGCAGGCTGCATGCAGCTACAGGTGACAGGTCCCAGCAACCCTGCCTGTCATCTAGTCCTCATGATTCCATTTCTCCGCACTTGTTCGGTCAGGTTTCATCGCTTCTTCGCTGTGTTTTATAGACAAATCGTAGATGAAAATTACTTCATCCCAGAAATTCTGGGTGGGCAACGGCCCACCCGGCCCACCCTCTGGATCCGCCAGTGCATTTCATGCCACTCGCCGGCCTTCCTTCGTGCACCTGTAACCTGTGTTCGTAGCTAGCCAAGGTAGCGGCGTTGCATGCATGCGCGGGAGCCGGCAAGGAGGTCACGCGATCGACGCCAAAAGTGACAGCTCCAAGGGGCGCTCTCCGGTGACCCATCGATGACAGCGGGCAACATGGAGACGTACTGAGAGTGAGATCTCACCCTCTCTCTCTCTCTCACGAGGCTAGCTGCTGGCTTTCGAGGGGCGGACACACGGCTTTGTCCGGGCGTGGTTGGGTACTCGGGTTTGGACTGCGGTCTCTCGCTCTTCTGGAGATCCTTGCTGTGGGCGCCGACGGATGAGACCATGACCCGTTGTTTGTCGTTGGCTGCGTTGTGTAGATGGCGCGAGAAGTTTTTGATTTCCTCCTGCGTAGTGAAGAGCAAACTACGCAGAAAAGGAAAATACCATGCATGGATCTTACTCTCTGTCATTTTTAGCTGTCCCAGAAATGTGACTTTAATCTCAAAAAAAGAAATGTGACTTTTTTTTTAACAAATTAGACCTAGAACCACAAGGTTGGCTCGTATTGGTTTGTTTGACTTTTAAGCTCGCACGTTCTGTAAATTATTCCAATTCTTTATCTTTACTATTAAATGGGAGTTCGTACGTTGGTACGTCTCCCATTTTCTGCCACACCAACAATCCTTCGATCGATCGATGGATCACTTCCATCGCTTGCATGGGCCGGCCCATTAGGGGAGATTCTTTCCTATATTAGTACATGACGATTAGGATGGAAAGCATATTGACAAAGGATTCCTTTCCCAGAATAATCAACGCAATCCACGCAATCCAATTATTATTGTTACTTTTCCGCATGCATACTGGCCCGTACAATCAGAGAAATAAATTTTGAGTACAGCAACCTGTCGCCTGGGCTCCTCGCGGCATAGACCAACCTTTCGCCATCGGCCGTGCTGTTGCCCTGCACGAGCTCCGGTGTCCACCCAGTCCACGGCCCGGTCTCGCCATACAAATGACGCCGGTTGTCGCGCAGGCTCGAGTTGCCGTCGCATCGTGCTTCCAGCCCAGGAAGCGAATTTCGCCGTCGGCCATGACCGTGCCGTGCGCTAGCTCCGGTGTCGACCAAGTCCACGGCACGGTTGTCGCGACGGCACGACGACACAGGTTGCCATCACGTCCTGTCACGGTGAGTAAAGTGCAAAATCAGTTAAGAGTGCTTATCAAAAGTAGCCTACAGTATCACATCTGAGTGCTTAACAAATGTTCAAAAGCAGTAAGAAACAACAGATATGGACTTCCTCATCTTCATCAAACTTACGATTGTTTGTGCAACTAACAATACATACATGTGTTTTTTGAACTTCACTACTGGCGGCATTTATCCCCGAATTTTGAAATCACAAAATGGAAGAAATGATCCTCATTCTGTAACAGATAGGATATGGCATCGTCAAGGCCTACTGCTGCACGGGCTCCATTCCAAGACCTAACGAACAGAAGCAATTCAGGTTTACACATCGTCACCTCTTACCTTCTTCTATCTTATCTTATAGTCTAAATATTGGTACTCGCAGGACAAATAACAGATCCAAAAGAATTGAAGAGACAAACGGAACGGGAGAGATATGCAAGGAAGAAAATTGCAGGAGGTAATCTCAGTGGCAAACAGGGTACATCCCCATGATGCACTAATTAAAAGGATCATGATGTACCTCAAAGAAATATAATGAATTCTTCATGTCAGGCTTTCACACTCCAGCAAATGCCACATTGCAGTCAGCTATCACGCAACTGCAATTCACCCCAACAGCTACAGAAGGTGATGTTTACTATCAGAAATAGCATCTTCATAAGTTGCGTGAAACCAATGGTTTCTGCTGTCGGAACGGGCAAACCAAGTTGCGTGAACCGGAGCCTATACCAGAACTGATGAGGCTCTGGTCTACATCCGATGCAGACTCCTGGCATTTTCGAGAGAGCGGCCGGTTCTTCAACGGCCACTTCTCCTTCACAACCCTTGACAACAAGTACACGAACATGAGGTCAGGGACGTACACGTTCCGGGCGCAGGGCAACATGTACCACAACGTGCACTCATTCGGGCCAGGTTCACGGATGGAACATCTACAGCTATACTTCTTTTATCTACTTTAAAATCCTATAAGTTAGCTCTGGTGGGCACGTCATACATAATTTAAACAGCTTCAGGGCCTGCAGAACCACCTTAGTCCATTGGTATCGCGACGTGAGATTATTGCTTATCTAATAATGATCCGACGCCTACCAAATACGAAATCATATTCCTAAACATAATGCACAAAGATAAACAGAGAAGTACCTTGTTGCCAGGTCTAACCAGCCTCATTGCAACTTCTGCTGCGGTGGTTGCAGCGGCAAGAACTTCAGCTGCTCTGGACGCAATTAGCCCCGTTTTGATAACATGTGTATGTGCCACCACAGCAATAAAACCATCAATATGGCAAGCCATATCTCTGTCAAATGAGAGCAGAATCCTCAAGGCTCGTGGAAAAAAATGCACATGGTAGAAAAGGTTAAAGCGAGACAATACATTTTGACCATATCATCCTCTTGCAGGACTGTATCATCAGTGGCAAGAGGGGAGAAATGGCAGACAGTGTTGTTCACAGATAAGCATGTTGGGAAAGCAATGCCCCTTTCAATCTCCTCTTCACGTTCTTGTAGACATTCCCAGTCTGCCTGCCCTCAACAAAGAAATCCAGTGTAATCAGGAAGACAGTGAGGAAACAATAAGAAAATATGTTGTTAAAACAGAATTGGATTCATTACTCTGTTATGTAATTGTCACCCTTCTTACAGATGTCAACAACCTTGGCCTTCGGCTTGCACTCGGACAAGACCAGCTTCAGAGCCTCTGTTCCACATTAAAATATAAACTAAGCATGAGGCATCTGATGAAATCACATCATCCCAATGCAAACATATCTGAACACTCGTAAGACATGGCTCAGCCAACATTAATCAACAAATGCACACCTGAAACTTAAATTTGCAGAAAGGTAAACATAACAGCCTACCGTGTGTTTCCTCGCTCACCAATCCTCACCGGCAGCGTCAATCCGGCACCACGACGAATCGGTGAGAAGGTCCAATGTCTCTGGAGATATGGCGACGGGAGGGGGCGTACGAAGCAGGCGGCGGGGATATGGGTGCCGTGGGAGAGCAGCCGGCGGTGACTTCCACGGGCTGCGCAGGCGAGGGAGGCGCGCTCGGTGATGACATGGCGGAAGGAGGCGCAGGCGAGGAAGGTGCGGGCGAGCGCCGCCGGGTCGGGCAGGAGGAGAAAAATCTCCTACAGGTTCTTGTCCGCGAGGGCCTTGAGCGAGAGTCGGTTGTCGATGCCGGCGAGGCCATGGGGGGCGCCAGCGAGGGTCGGTTGGCGGCGCCGGCAAGGCCATGGAGGGTGGCCGGTCGAGCGCCGACAGGGGTGGAGAGGAGGATGGGAAGTGTTGGGGCTTGGTGGCGCTACGGGCCTGCAGCTCTCCGCTGTGAGCAAGCGGCCGTGGAAGAAGATGGGAGTGAGGAGTGAGGAATTGGGGATTGGGGACTGAGGTCAACGGAGAGCTAGAGTGATGCTTGTCTTTTTTTTACCTGCTTCTTGCCGACCATGCTATACATTTTCCTTTTGGTTACAGCCAAAGGGATGTCTTGTTTTTACTTACTTCAGCACACAGTAGTCTGTCCCTTTTTTCGAGCTACACATGCGCACTCTTCGGACCAAGAATTGCTATACTAGATTGGCTAATTTAGACACCCCCTCACAAAAAAGATAATTAGACATATTGTTCTCCCTTTTATTTTTCTGTGCTTACAGATAATCTCGTTATTAATTTTTACTTCAATATATATGTTTTTAAATATACTGAGACAATAGGCACCAACATGTTTTACCAAATTATACCTTTTGTCGACATACACCTCAATCGGAGTGGAGTGTCATTGTTATATCCAATGGATGCCTTTTCTTTACATATGGAATTTTGCATGTATTATATTGACACAACATTATGAAAAATAGAATCCGTAGCAACGCACGGGCATTAAACTAGTGGCATACTAATATTACACATAACTACCATTTCCAGATTTGCATGGCATGAAAATTGCCATGTTTTTTTTTTTTGAAAGAAATATTATTTATATTTATGTTAAGCAATGCAACTTCAAGTCCTCAAGGCTCCCAAACACCATCCGAGAAAGATGCAGGGAGAATCCATTTTTGTGGACAATGGAACAACTTCATTACTCGTGGTCTCTGCGAATTAGACATAGATAACCCATACGGGATAACATTATGCTCTAAAATTCTACAAAGAAATTGTAAGAGGGAGTCAACTCTCTCCGTGATAATTCTTTTGACAAGAGCTTGGGCAGCATGTGTTAAACGATCGATCTCGGGATGTCGATAACATTCCTCTGAATTTGCGGTCCTAGTGTTAAAGGAATTTGCAAGAAGCGGCCAAATAGACTGATGCCAACTTGCCAAGGTTAAGAAGGGGATTGTTGGCAATTGGCTGCATTTAGCGGGCTCTGACAATGTAAGCAACAACAATTAGAAGCTGAGTTTCACCCTGCGTTTGAGGTCGACGCCAGATTAGTCTCTAGTAGTCAATGGGGAAAGAGTACCACACTACCACAGTCCACCGGTCATAGGTTTATTAATAAGATTGTTAACCTTAATATATATATAATCATGTGAGGTATGCAAACTGTCACTATTACTATGCAATTATTGCGGTGGCCGTGTGTATCACCAGGGGCGGAGCTGCATAGGCTTACCATGATGCACAGGCATCAGGGTGTGGAATATTTTTCTTTGCAACTATGCTAAACAATTAGTCTGTGCACCACCCTATACCTTGTAAAATGCACTTGGGTGACTAAAAAATTAGCAAGCAAAGAACGTCATACACTCCAGTGAAGCACGGTCAATGTCAGTCTAGCTCCGCCCCTGTGTATCACTTTGATGCAGAGGCCGGGGATCCGCACCCTAATTTCTAAAAAAGAACTTGATGTAGTGAAAGTCGAATCTGCAAAATGATGTAGCTGCAAAGCTGACCCTTTTTTTGCTGAGAAGTAAATCATTTCAACCTTCACGTGAAGATCTAGGGGGTATGTAGTCTTATTTAAAAGTGAGGGAACATGATGGAGTGTTGTCAACTTGAACCTATTTCCTAGAAGTGTCGTTTCTTGAGTTGCAAATCTAAAATTGTGGTATCGTAAAATCGAAGTATGGCGTCGTAAAACACATACTTGAAACTGTGCCCCTAAAATCTTGAAAATGTAACTAAGCCATGGACAGGAAAACAAGTCCTTGACTGGAAGTTTCAAACTTACACTGACCATTTTTTCTCAAAAAAAAAACTAAAAGAAAAGTTGAAGCTGTGAGCTGTACCACACCGCGGGCTTCCAAACTTCTTGCTCGAGTTCTTGTGCTCGGGGGCCCAATACATCTCGCAGGCCATTTTCTGGACCTTGAGATCAGCAACTGACGGCCCATGTGAATCCCCTACGACCCAAACTCGAGGCTTCTGAGCTACTCTGTGTCTCCAACTGTTGTCCTCTGCCCACCACAGATCACACCAGTTCGTCGCGGCGGAGACGAGACAACTAGTCGACACGCGGCGACTCCGACGAGCAGCCTCAGCTCAGATCCGGCGAGATGGTAAGCCCATAAACCCAGACCCTTCTGGTTTAGGTTTCGCGAGGTACTTACGCGCCGTTGGTGATGGTGTCGCAGGCGGCGAAGGCGATCTCGAGCCCCGTGCCGGTGGAATGGTACCCGACGCTGGCCGTCCTCATGGTCTCCGTCGGCCTCATGCTCACCGCCTCCTTCTTCATGTAAGTCGGCTGCTCCGTGTCCACCCAGCTCCCCGTGCGTTTCATGCAGATCGATGGTCTGATCCGATCTGATGTGTCTAGGAGCAGCATGTGTTTGGTTCATCCCGCGGGTTGGACTGAGGGATCTGATGTGTTAATGTGCTAATACTTTGTTGCGCGGTCAACTAGTTAGCTCGAACAGTAGTGATAGGACCGAGACGATCCTGTCACAGATTTGGGAAATTTCACACTCAAATCACAGGAATTCGTAGGCGAGAGTAGCTGGGTTTGTATTTCAGATGCGAGTTCATACGAGATACTCCCTCCGTCTCAAAATATAAGGCACGCTATTTTTATGCTGGACTTCGGTACTCAACTTTGACCATTAATATATTATAAATTATGTGGATTGAGAATATATAAATGGTACGGTTGAGTTCGTCTTGTAAACTTCTTTCATTTCATATAATTTATACTAACTTTGTAGTTATATTATAATCACAAATCATGGTCAAAGTTGTACGCCATTGACCAGCGAAATTAAAGGGCGCCTTGTATTTTGGGATGGAGGAAGTACAAGTTTATCTAGAGAAGCTACTCTACCGTAGCAACACCAGAATGGTGAATAGATTCAGCGATAGGTTTGAATTACAGCACGGAAAGCTTTATAGCCTGGGATCAGCTAGCGTGAAACATCAGCAAACAACTGGAAGACGGCGAAGTAGGTTGCTGTTAAAGACGATCAATTGTAGTCATTGAATCCCCCTTGACGTGGCGTCTCCTTAGCTGACCGCTTCTTCTTCAGTGATTCACCAGGATATGTTTGTATCAGCTTCTTTGTCAGTTAACTGGTGAACATTGTCAGTGTCCTGACAAGTAGGTGCAGCCACGGCGAGTTCAGGTTGCTTCGTTTTGACTTCTTTTCACAGCGCAGTAGCCCTTTTGGTCCTGAATAAGCACATAACAGAGGTATCGAATGGCTTGCTGGCTTCAGGTTGGATATGTGGGCTTACGTTTGTTTGATTTTCGTCCTGGACTGGAGTTTAGTAACTCCTACACCAATTCATTCTGTGTGTTCGGAAAATGATTTGCTCGTATTGAACCGTCAATTGAATTTCTTGGATACTCTATAGATTATATGTTGGATGCTAGGATAGAAAAGGAGGGCACATCAATGGGCAACATTCAAATTCTTGTACTGCAGAATGGAAGGATTCTTGTTGTTGTTGTTATTGTTGTTGCTATTTGGTGATTCCCTGTTCGCCTGGTATATATTTTGTGTTACTACGTACTTGCGTAGTAGGTATTCATACATTACCTGAAAACTAATGGCTGTAATTTAACAGTGGATACTTGTCTGGATCAGGCCAGTTAAATTTAACGAGCTTGTAATCTGTACCAATTCCCATGAATTAGTGTGAACAAAAACTAGCAAAAACTTATAATTCCATTTCTCTTTAATAATAAATAAAACAAGCAAATCAAAGCACACTGTTTGTCACTGGAACGAAGAGAAATTTTGTTTTCTGTTATTTACTATGTACAAAATTGTGCAACTTGAGCAATATGCCCTGGCTTGCTGATCGTTATTCCTACCAAGTTGTTTGTAACCGATCAAATTATTGTTATTTCCAGAGTCTGTGATCAGTGTTGGCACTACGGCTCGTAACCAGCTAGTACATATTACTCATGATGGCTATGTCTATATGACAATAGTATCAACTTTATTATATCGCCAATTAGAATATTCAAAGCAATGTTGATTGAAGAGTTACGCTCTGAGTTTTGTTAGCTATACATAGAATAGTAACCTTTCTTCTGACTGTTATGCATACCAAAACATAAAAACACGGCCACTTACAGTTTAGGGCCTCTTTGGAAAGCAGTAATAAGGAAACATAGAAATATGAAAAACATAAGAGTTGAGGTCGTGACCTGCTGAAGCATATACAAAAGCACAAACACAAGAATTATTAGTAGAAGCTGTTGGCTGTAGCACAGGAAAACTTAATTTTCTGTAGGGATTAGTTGCATGCCATACGCAAGAGGTCTAGGGAAGGAATCCATATGAATTTTGATGGTCTCATTCCCTTGATCTAAGGGGACCTCAGCGGTATAGGAAACATTCCTAAGATTGAATCCTAAAACTATCATTTTGAGAAATCTTTCAGTCCAAACGTATCTTAGCGGTTTAAAATTCGAATACACCTACATCTTAGGTTTTGAGTTATATGTAAATGTAATTTCGTACAGCTATATCTTTTATATAATTTGTAAATAAACCACCAGTACACAATAGGAACAAACTTCAGCACTGTTATACAATATCTATTTTGTCTTTGGTGCTAGTTGGTATAGTCTGCTTATTTATCAAGATATATAGCTAATTAGGAATGATACAAATGAAATCTGGAGGTAATGTCAAACTGATTAGTGAACACAGGTGTTGCTTCAAGCCTTCAATTATTGAAGTTGATTAAGTTCTTTAGCACTAGTAATTTAAGCGCACAGAAATCTAACCGGCAATCTAATCCATTTCAGTTATGAAGCCACGACTTCCAGGCGGAACCGTAGTTTAGCGAAGGAGATTGTCACAGCGTCCATTGCTTCGGTCTTTCTGGTACACCCCTTAAAAAACTGTTGGTTGTTTGGCAATTCCGTATAGGGTGATTTTTGCATATCTAAGTTAGCTTTTGGTTGTTCCACAGGGTTTTGGATCTCTGTTCGTGCTCCTTGCAAGTGGTGTTTATGTCTGACAATCGGCCATGAGAGCTTTTTGTTTGTGTTCTGGAGTCGGTAGTCCTAGCTAGGATATGTCAGGTTCTCAAAAACTGAAATTGTGCTGGTTCCCCGAGAATATGCAGTACTGTGGACATGTTTTGGGCAGAAGGATGTGAGACATCAAAGTTGAACCAGTGTGGTGAAATCTTTCTCTAATCAATATTGTACCATCGGATCACAACTTATATTCTGTAATAGATGAACCATTGCTGCTTGTTTTACAAAAGCAAGCCTATTTTTATTTTTCTACTCGTGGATTATGAGTTTTTATACTGCTAAAAGCTGTAATCAGGTCCTTTGAATGGATTACATGAACGCCTTGGATATAAGAGAAACATATTAGATGCTGTCGAAATTTGGCCTGCTGCGTGCAATACAGTGAAGACACCATCATCTTCGTCGTCAAGGTAGGCGCACAAGAGGCCTTCTGCTTCTCCAGTGAGTTTTAGCACTAAGCTGAATATATGAGCGGTATTGTTTGTCCTTGTGATCAACTAGGTGCATAAATAAGTGAGTCGCTGTAACTAATGAGGCGTTTGTGCTTATGCAAATTTCGCATGGTGTAGTGGACCTGTGGACGACATGCTTGCTTTTGCTATCTGGAAATAACCAAATAGAGGACTTTAACTGCTAGTACCAGAATTCCATGACATAACCTTGAACTTGAGGACCTCTATGATCAGTATTTCCCATTTACTGTGGAAATTGAACTGTTTTATTTGATTTTTCCTGCAACACAACCCGGAAGTATAACATTTAAATCTGAATTTCAGCCCAGGATACTCTCTTTAAATGACTATAAATATGCATACACAGCTACCTAGAGAAATTGGTCACTGGCTCCCTCTCCTTTAGTTCTAAGAAAGTATAATAAAGGGCTTATAGTCCATGTATGATGTAAGTGGCCTTTTGCCCATGTGGAGGAAAAAGACATGAAAAAATAAAGAGTCGGCTGCTCTCATGCAAGAGCTCAATTCTACGTGTTGCTATGCAAATATAATAAATGTGAAGAGAGAGATAGAAAGAAGCATGTATACAGTAATATTCTAATAGCCAACTTTCTAGTCTCTACCTTACTATATGAGTGACTTTAAAGAGAGCCGCTATGGTACGACACTATTTGTATGATTTTTGTATGATGTGCACCATCAAACTGTCGGATTCCTAGACAGAAGTATAGCAAACCACCGGATTACTCATCGGACACAAACTGTTGGAAAAATAAGTGCGGGACTTCAAATGGTGGCTATAGATGACATGACGGTTGCATATAGCCAATAATCAACTATATTATTAGCCATGCTTTGAACAGCACCCATGGGCGCTTAGCATCGAAGTTAGAACAGTGCCCGTTTACCCGCTCAGGGTCACGTGGTACATGGCTATTTCTACTCTACGCACTTTGAGTTCAGGTAAAGAAACGTCCCATTCCTGTCCTGTCATATTTCTTCCCGGTCAACGAGCAGCCCATCGCATCTGCTTGCTTCACAGCTGGGCTCACTTCATTTCATTCTATCTGGTTTGGTTTGCAGCTCGTTCCTCTCTCCTATCAGCATCTCCGAGAAACAGCAGGCTCTTCTCTAGGTCAGTTAGTTGTGATCTTTTCTCCAACATGTGGTTCATCAACCTGCCTATTACCAAGATCTTATCATGCTACTAGCACTCTCTTAGGAGATTCTTTGAGATTTCAAAGTTATTTGCCTTTCCTAGGTCTAGACCGTTTATGCCATGCTAAACTCGAGTGGTAAGCTTGATTAGTGGTGCACTAAGAGTATGGAGTCTGATCCCACAATTCAGTTTCTTGTAGTATTGCTCTGTCTCTTCTTTCATTACAAAGCTATGGATAAGTTCAACGCATGTATTCAATTTACAGATCATGGCTTACTTCTTTTTGTTTGGGTGAGATTGAACTATAGAGTGGAAAGTTGAGAGCTCTCAGGTTTAAGTCCGCTAATGCCTTGAAGTACATCAATAAGCGGCATGACATCATCCAATGGGCTGCCTGTTGTCAGCGACCTTAGTTGGGAGCACTGGGTGCCTTAACCAAATGTATGCTTATATGTCACTATGCATATTAGTGGAGTGCTATTCTTTTGGAGTTCTATTTTTTGTTCACAAAGACAAACTAAAATGGAATCTCTTTCCCCCATTAAATTTACGCACTTAGCTAAGGTGACGAGTGACGACGGCTTAGCACAATAGTTTCATTTCTTAACATGCACTAGTGTGTAAATATCTTTTCAGAGCGAACGCAATACACCTGACAATCAGCTTTTTCTGAGTCTTGTACAGTTATCTTGCTTTGGCTAAATCACACCGACAAGTTGTTTCACTCCACAGAAGGCAAAGTAATGATTGCTATCATGTAAGAGTGTTTGTGTAATCAACGAATTTAAAGTTAATAAATGGAAAGTGAATCTAGCAGTTGCGATGAGCGAGAGATCATATTACACGATAAAATTGCAAGTCCACGCAAGCTACCGTTCCAATATTTAAAAGAGATCACAAACAACTTCTCTGCTGAGAGAGTACTTGGTGGAGGTGGTTTCGGTGTGGTATATAAGATAATGTTAATGCAAAATGTTTCTTATTAATATATGTGTTGACCCAAAGACCATATCCACATTAATAAGTAACTGTAAACAGGCAGTGCTACATAATGGAGAACTGATGGCTGTAAAGAGGCTTATGGCGCAAATGCCGGGCTCCCAGAAGCAATTTGAGAATGAGGTTTATCATCTTATGAGTCTTAACCACCCAAATATAGTGAGATGTATAGGCTATTGCTATGAAACACAAAATCTATGTTTAAAGTATGATGGAAACCACATTTTTGCTGAGACAGCTGAAAGGTTGCTTTGCTTGGAATATATGCCTAATGGAAGCCTTGATAACCATCTTGCAGGTATGACAGTTCATATATGACTTGTCTTGTTTCAAAAGAAACCAAAGATGTTTTTAGAGATTGCAGTTTCTGTGTTTGTAAGCGTAGCTCTTACTAAATTAAGACTACCTATTTGTTGGCTTGTGTTCCCTTCTTTAGATTTTTTGTTTGTTTGTGAATCTCGTTCTTGGGACTCATCGCTTTAAAATAGTTGTTGTTCATAGACATCAGAGGGTAGTTTAGCAATTGCTGATTTAACACGACTACTAATGGAGGTTGAGTGGTCGTAACATCTTTACTCTTACAAAGATCTGAGTTCCAAGTGCTACGTTCACCCCTATTAGATTACCTCTTAAGTTGCCAGTAGATTAATTACCAGAATTATAATATGTTTTATGTAGTAGACATATGTATGGTAACTTTTGATTAATTGTTTATATATTTTTGGATAGCTTTTAGTTCGCATAAACTTAATGATTATTTGAGAAAATTTAAAAAATGAGATCCATGGACCTAGCACCCAGGACTTTTTTTTAATAGAAGAACCCACCCTGGCCGCAGGGTGCACCACTGTGCACACCTTGCCACTAGGCTACAGCCTTGTTCTGATGACACAAAAGTTTAAAGAACTTTAACAATGCAAAAACAATCTGTAGAAGCGCACGGGCATTTAGCTAGTGCCGTTTAACTATATGAGTAAGCATAGTCTGATTTCATAAACCAATTTCTGAACTTCTTTGTCCCGTTGGTCCGTGAGTGCATAAGTCACTCTGTAGAGATATTTTCAAATGAGGCAGTTCTGTGAAACAGTATACAGATCAATTAATATATGATGCTGATGCCGGTCGTTGAATGGAAGAAGACAACATACTGTAGAACACTAGAACTTTGCAGCCCTTTCATATATAAGCACAACAGTATATTTTTCTAATAATATTTGTTGAATACGCTTCTCTTCTTTACATATGTAGATGAATTGTGTGGACTTGATTGGCACAAGCGCTACAATATAATAAGTGGGATTTGTTATGGTTTATATTACATTCATAAGGAGTGGCAGGTTAATACTCCTATTATTCACTTGGACCTAAAACCAGTAAACATATTGCTTGGTGACAATATGCTACCAAAGATTGCGGATTTTGGTCTGTCGAGACTTTTTGGTGAACAACAAACTCGAGATTGCACAAAAAGTCTTGATGGAACACTGCAAGTTAAATGTCCCTTGATCCCATTGCTTTTTAGTTGGCAGCTACAAGCCTTTTCTGTACAGTTCTTTTAATGCTTCAACGTTTTCCTACCCATGCTGCGGTGCAGTGGTTACATGGCACCAGAATACCTACACAGAGGTATAATCACAACTAAGTCAGACATATTCAGTTTGGGTGTGATAATCATAGAGATAGTAACAGGGTACAGGAACTACCCTTGGCCTTCTGCTACTGGAACGCCGTACCATGACTTCGTTGAACTTGTAAGTAACTGCGTTTCAACATTCAAGATGGAGCTTGTTTGTGATAGAGACGATGATATATTTTATCCTTGCGTAGTTTGATTTCATCTCCTTGTTCTAATTTCAAAGGTGCTTAAAAATTGGAGAAAAAGGTCGGAAGCAGCATCACTAGAAACAGACTACCAAGTACCAACAAATAAAAAGTTGCTTGGAAATGGGTCTAAGTTGCTTGGAATATGACCCACAGAAAAGGCCGGCAACAACGGAAATTATCGAGAGACTTAATGGACTGGGAAGCACCAATTGCCAAGTTGGCAATAATGAAAGATCATCAACATTTCAGGCATGACCATTCAATGATAATGCATTGTAGAATATATTGTATTTGCTAGCTCTTTCTTTTCTTCTAGGGAAACTAGTTAGTGCGCAATGAATTTCACATCGCCAAATAAGTTTCAGAATTTCATAGACACTGGCCTGTTACTCAATACACCAGTAAAAAAACTGATCTAGTGTTGAGCACTCAAATAGAATTCAACGTTGGCGTATTTTGACCAGATGTCATTCCTTGCTAATACCATGGAGCTCTTTTACGCAGATTGCATCTGACCCAAGCGAGTTTCTTGTGATCAATCCCCGCGAGCTCCAGTTTTGTTTGGCATCTAACAAACAGAGACGTTGCGTTGTACAGCTAACTAACAATACAGAGAAGCATGTTGCATTTTTTTTGAGAAAACGCAAAATACTTTTGCGTTTCATTTTATTGAAAAGGTAGAGATGGTTTTACAGGCCTCGAAGGAGGCGTTTACAAGGTGAAAACTTAATCAATGGACATCCCAGGTTTGCGGGATGAGAGCTCTAAGGCCGAGAGCACCGGCGCTGGCCCAAAGGGCTGCTTCATCCTTGATCTTTGCCAACAGGTCACGGACGGAGGGGCGGCCTCTATCGAACACGCAGTCGTTGCGGTGCTTCCACAACATCCAGGGGACAAGCAGAGTGATCGATGCAAGTCCCTTGTGCATCGGCTTGGGCGTGATCTGTCGTGCGGTGCGCCACCAGCAGTTGAGCGATAGCTCGTTCTCCGGCAGCCGGCAGGTGAGCCTGAGCCAGGAGAGCACCTCGTGCCATACTTGCCTGGAGAACGGGCAGGCGAGGAGGAGGTGTCGCATCGTCTCCGGTTCCTGGTCGCAGAGGGGGCAGCGCGGCGGGTGTTGGAGGCCGCGGCGAGCAAGCCGATCAGCGGTCCAGCAGCGGTCGAGGTGGGCAAGCCAGTGGAAGAACTTGACGCGCGGCGGAGCCCAGCACTTCCAGGTGAGCTTCCAGGCTTCGCAGGCGGTGGAGCCATGGAACGTTGCCTGATAGGCAGACTGCGCAGTGTAGGTGCCGCTCGTGTTCCACATCCAGCGCAGACGGTCCGGCTCGGCGGAGAGCGTTGTGTGCTCGATCCTGTGCCAGAGCAGGAGGTACTGCCCAATCTCCTGTAGGCCAACGTTGCCATGTATGTCACGTGCCCAGCTGTTGGCGTTCAGGCCGTCGGCCACGGTCCGTCGCTTGCGACGGCGCTTTGGGATGCAGGCGTAGAGCTGTGGGGCGAGAAACAACTACAGCATCGAACCGACTAATGGTTCTCTGTCCACGATCCACATTTACTGTCTTTGTTACATTGGACGAAGTGCGTGAGTTCATTCAGTGCAACGATGAATTCCTTGTACAGACCATCGTAGTGAGGGAAATAGGCTCACATCCAAGCACTTTAGCGATGATAGTTTCAACATGTCAAGCAATGTGGTGCACAAGGCAAAGTTGACAGTAGCTTATGTGGCACCATCCGTATTACGCGTAAGGACCGAGGAGACAAAGGCATCCGATCCTTGGCAATCAGAAGGATTTTTGGTAAGTTCCTTTGTTCTGAAATTTCAATGTACTCTAATCAGGGTGCTCAATGTAAGAGCATCTCAGTTGCTGCCTAGAGTAGTTATGTTTCTGTCCGTGCTTATGCCCAGTTACATCGACCCTCACGATGTTCAGTCCTAACTCTCTTCCATCATGTACACATTTTTTGTACTTCAGCACAAAAAAGACGTGGACATATTGAATAGGTGCATATGCCAAGATCTAGGGTTCTCCGATTGCAGGCCCATAGCAGCCTGTATTGTCTACAGGTGCCTTTTACACTGGAAGGACTAACGTTTTCGATCGTATCATTGCAAATATGTTTCGTACAATAAAGGTGAATATAATATACTGTTTTAAAATTACAGTTTTATTAAGTAATTTGTCTAAAGATGACAAACAAGAAAAACATCTCATAATTGTACATGTGTATGGGATGGTACTTGGTCTAGGGGTGCCTGTGCATATAGTTCAGGTAATTGTAATTCTCATTTGTTTACTTGAACTTTAAACCCAATTGCTGTGTCACAACAAAAGAACTTCGAAAGCAGAATAAAGTAGATGTATCGAGGAAAAGCACACTATCAGTGGCTACAACTCCATTTGTTTACTCAACTGCATGCGAGTAATACACTTACACATGGAACATATTCCAGATGTATGATTATTTTTAGGTATTTTAATATGCAGAACAGCAGAAGTGTGAATTTCTCATATTTCTTGTACACATGAAGACGAACAAAATCCACCCTGTAGTAGCAAGAGAAACAACAACAATCGAAATAGTAAAAATGATCAAATGGTTAGGGACAAAGGTTGAAGCCAATGTACCCATTTTCTCGTGGATAATTACACTTTCACATTTAGTTTGCCTATAAATTTTTATTTGTGCACACTGGAAGTATTAATGTGAGATTACAAAATTTATAGCAATAACACAAAAATAATTATTTTTGTTTAATTTTTGTGCTATTGCTATATAGTTAAAGTTCATTGTCTTCCTTTCCACGGTTCAAGGGCAATGATACATTAGCATATTGGCTCTGCAGTTCATCGACATTACTTCTGCTTATGCAACAAACACTGAAAACATCTGCAGTAGATTTACTCCCCGGAGAGGAAAATCATTTCCCGCAATAATTCATACCATAATCATGGTAAAGCATCTTTCTTCTTTCTGTTTTTTACTTTTGACATTCTGGTTCTATAGATTGAAAATTCTAATTCATTGCGTCTTAAAACATTAGAAAAATCGAGATTTTGCTGGTAGTCGCTTGATTGGAGAAAAGGGTGATCTTCAGCAAGTTGAAGCCAAGCGTCCTGCTCTGCTTTTCAAGTGTCACCTTACAGGTTTCCTTGAGAAGGTCTATGGAATGATAAGAGATAATTTAGTGAAAGAGATATCTCCCTTGCTCGGGTGTTGCATCGAGGCATGGATAATGGACTAGAATGCATTTATTTCATTAATGCCCCGGACTTCGTTTTGCTGACACTTTTTTTTTGCAGGCACCAATAATAATATGCCAAGCACTGTTTGACCATTGGCAGAGCATTGTGAATATATTAACAGACTACTTGAATGTTTTGAAATCCAATTATGTATGTATCCTATAAATGAGTAATCTCGTACCGGTTTTAAGTAAGAACATGCATTAACATGTCTTTTATTAATATCTACAGGTCCCATCATTCTTAATCAGCAAGATGTCCACTCAAATCTTCTCATTTATTGATGTCCAGTTATTTAATACGTAACATTTACCTATTTCTGAGTGTCTTTGCATCATTATATGCTTTGAATTAAGATACCGAAGTATTAAAATAATAATTAAGATTACTCCTCATCTTGTAGTCTGCTTCTCTCTGAGTGCTGTTCGTCAAGCGATGGAGAATATATCAAAGCTGGATTAGCCAAGTTAGAACAGTGGTGCACTTATGGGACTGAAGAGGTCTGGGTGAATTTTCTCTTTCCCCTTTTTTTCGAGCTTCTTCAGTTTGTATGCTAATGATATGGTGTACACATAGTATGCAGGTTCTTCCTGGGAAGAATTGAAGCACATTAGGAAGGCTGCTTTATTGCTTGTAAGTGTTCTATGCTGATTGGATGTTTGGTTTGCAAAATGCTAAGTGTATATTCTAAGTTAAAATATCGAGCTGTATCGAACTGTTCGAGTTCGATTCGGCTAAGCTCGCGAGCTTGACAATAGGCTCGAGTTCGGTTTGTTAAAGACTCGAGTAGAACTCGAGCCGAGCTGTTAGTGCACCGAGCTCGCACAGTTTGTTGAGCCCGAATTTTTTGACAGACCTAATTCTAACGAATGGCATTATCAGACTATGCGTGAAAAGCAAAAGAAAACATTGAAAGAAATCACCAGCCATTTGTGCCCTGTAAGTGGTTTCTGAACTCTGTTAAGTTCAGTCACTCATTACCACGTCTGTCGGATATGAGATGTCACTCATGTTGTGACCTTTCAGGTGCTTACCATACCACAGCTATACCGAATCTGTACACTTCATCGGAATGACAGATATGATACCGACGATGTTTCACCCTTTGTTCACGTAAGCTCATTTTTTCCCCACTGCCAGCTAGATTTATGCAGCGGCCAGTCATGAAATGTGTAATACATTTAGAGTAGTCAAAGCTTAATTTTCCAGCCTCATTTCTTGATGAAGAAAAGTATGTTTGTAGGTCCTCTCGAGTATGGAAAGTCTACTGGAGAAAGATGTGAATAATGCAGTGGACAGTTCTGTGCTGTTGGATGACGAATTGGCAAGGTTATTTCCGCAATCAGAGTTCAATATAATCAGTGATAACTAGACTTCTCTTAAAAGCATACTCTGTAACGTTTCTTCATGGCACTCGTAACTACAGCATTCCGTTCACGGTGGACGACATCCTGAAGTCGATGACTGAATTCGAGTTAGCAGATGTCGATATGCCACCTCTGATCCGGGAGAATCCTTGCTTCAACTTCCTACACAAACGAAAGGACTGACAGGGCCGGTCCTTGGAAGTTACATATCTCCACTAAACCTTGTGCATAAATCATTTAGGTACGCATAAGTCTTTTCTTTTTCCAAATAAAGAGTTATCTAGTCTGTTTACGGGTAATCGGTAGATATATTAGAAATATATTTACTATCATAAATGATATATTAATTGTTGCACTGTCGTTTTCTTTTAGGAAATGGAGCTATCATTACCCATGTCTCTGCATCGGCAGATGATACAACCCATAGTTTGATCGATTGATTGTTTCTTTTCCTGAAATCTAATTAGCACACGGATGCAAATTAGTTTTGTCCTGCAGGAAAGTGCAATCTCATGGTGACATCACATATTAATTGCTAAATCTAAATTTTTAAACTGATTTATCTCCTAGGCCGTTAGTTCGAATAGCGATTCGGACTGCTGTGTCGATTAGGGTTTCAACACTTAGAACCCATGTTGCTATGCTTCGACAAAATATTTTTCATCGATTACAGTATAGTGGTTGCCGGATTGATGTTACCAACAACCAAGAGATATTATCATTCCCCAAAAATAGTAGTATCAATCAAGTCTTATATTGCTGAGAATGTTTTTAGGAATCCGTCAACTGCAAATAGAGTAATTATAATATGAAAATTAAGTGAGAATAATTCGAAAATTACTGATAAAAAACAAAACTATCGACTGGTTGCTGGATTGATGTTACCATTCCCCAAAATAGTACTCCCTTCGCTTCAAAATAAGTGTCGCAAATTTAGTACAAAGTTATACAAAGTAACCGACACTTAATTTGTAACGGAGGGAGTATCAATCAAGTCTTGTATTGATGTGGAATGAAGTTTAGGAATCCGTCAACTGAAAATAAAGTAATTATAATATGACAATTAAGTGAGAACAATCTGACAATTGCTGATGAAAAACAAAATTACCGAAATATGTCAATGTACTCGCGACTAAGTCAATAATGAAAACTAATCACCAAACAAATACACGGATGGCGTCGCCGAAGAACTCTTTGACGATTTTGACCGTTTATGGAGAGTTAGCCATTTTGGTCAGCACAAGATACCGCGCACGTTCTTCAAGATCGTTAGTCCAATAAAAATCAGAATGAGCGCCTTGTAGATATTGAGCTCACAGTATGGTCGACCAGTCAACTTTGAGGTTGATGAGCGGGAGGAGGATTTAGAGGATGATGTTGACTTTAATCTAAACAAGGATAGCAGTTCAGCCCAAGAGGGAGGATGATATTGATCTCTTAGATGACTTTAATCTAAACAAGGATAAAGATTCAGATTCACCTGCTGTCAACAATGGTGGTCTTAGTTCATGAGCTCCTCCCAATGGCGGAGAGGAGAGGCCCAAGGGGTAGTGAAGGCGGTGGCAGTGGTTCGAGATCAACAAATGAGGAGTTGCCTTCCTCTGACTTGGAGACCGCCCTCGATAACATCAAGATAATAACAGAACTTTCTAACATGACATCCACTTGTGATGCCATTGTAGAGGAATGTACTTCCGTGTTGGTGTGATTTCCCTTGTCACTATAGTTAGTGCCTACGGGCTACGGATGCCACTACGACTATGGCTGTTACCGTCTTGGCTGCAATGATAGTGTTACCGGCTGCCATGCCAGCTAAGGCTGATGTTGCACCTGCTGCCATGCTGACAACGTCTATGACTGCCACGACAATGTTTTGGGTTGCTAAAAGAACAAGTTAATTCTAAAAAACCACTACAATTGCACGGGAAGTTTGCAAATCCACTGGCTCACAGTAATTTCTTAAAAATCACCAGCATTGCGATCGTTCGCTTCAAATAGCACTGATGTTTCGTTTTGCGGCGTTAAAAAGAATTCTGACAAGCGAAACCTACTGCCAGGCTTATGTGGCAAAGGTAAAAGTGTCAAAGGATACATATGTTGGACATGTTCTAGATTGTGGTGTTTTTCGTAAATTTCCAGGACACTCTGTAAGACTGTAACTCTATTCACCGTCGCCGGCTGTTGCGTGCTCGTCGCCGCCGGCGAGGAATCCCTCTGCGCGCCGCCCCCAACTCATGCTCGTGCCACTCATAGCTCCCACCCGCTCTCAAGTCATGGTCGCCCGCATCAAGCTGCCTACTCGGGGCCGAGCCCAGCAGCTCGCGACGGTGCCCGGTGTGGACGGGAAGGACGAACGCGGCGACGTTGATGCCACGACACTTCAGGTATCGTCGCTACGGTGTCAAGACTGCAGCTGCGTTGTTGATCTTCAGAACCGGCTAGTTAACGAACGTCCCATATCAACCGATACCGCTTCACGGTATCAGACGGCTTGTATTAAAAGTAGTCAAACTGAGGCAGGTGTCAAATCCTAGCCAAATTATTGTAACTAGCTGAATGTCCATGCGTTGCTACGGGCTCTCAAATAAATCATCATTGTGAATGTCGCATGCGTAAACATAAAAATGCACACAAATATTAAATCGGTCTCCCTATCAAACACGGATACGTGTAGTATGTCCTGGAAAGGAAACAACATGTGACCAAAAAAAGCGACCAGAAAATGACGTAGTCCGACAATTTATACTTCATCTACTTAATTTTTTTTCTTCTTCGTCGGTCGCATCCATTTTTCTATTAATGTTTTTTACTTTCCTTCAGTGAAGGAAGTAATCGTTTTAGATTTTTGCTTTAACCGCGCAGTCCGACAATGTTCGTGCCGTCCATGTTTCGAAGCGATTGTTTTGGACCTTTTTTTTTTCTTTTTTTGATTGAGCAATCTGGATTTTTTTAACTCTGCCGGTCTAATCGTCGATGGGAAACACGACAATATTTTACTGTATCTTTATGTGAAATAAACTGAAAAATAGTAGAACTTATTTTTAGAAAAAAGACATACCAACTTACCTTGCTTTTGTTTCAAACGGATTAATTAATTGTCGCATACACCGTAGGTGTGTCTGAAGGAAAAAAGAAAAAAACAGAATTAAAACTATCTTTGTTGGCAAACGGAGCTTGACTCTGATGGTTGGGTTCCCTGTGGTGGAACCAGCTAGCCCAGTTTCAAGTCCTAGACTTGGCATGAGCGTTTGCATTTACCTAGATTTATTCCAGGTTTATCCGGCGCTATTCTTTCAGTGGTAGGTGGCGTGTCCGTCAACAGCGAGGCGCCTGTGGTGATTTCGTCAACCTCAAGATCTGCCGGCTCAGTCCTTCAGAGGTGCTCATAGGGGTAGGGTGCGCGTGTGTGCGTTCATAGGGGTGAGTGTACGTGCGTATTTGTGAGCGTCTGTGTTGTACTGTGTTCTAAAAAAAAAACTATCTTTGTTGATTGCTATACCCGGCTATAGCTAGCATCTCGTACACCATATGATATTGCATGCGTGCTGATTATGATTTGGATTTGGTGATGGAATGTAGAATACCCAAATTGGTGTTTCTTTTTTTACGTGAGACAAATCCATCCATCGTTGCGATTCTGATGACAATATTGATTCGGTGATGGAGTTGGATTGTTTTTCTTTTTCGCTTTACGTGAGACCAATCGCTGGAAAAGGCCCAAGGCCCGATCGTGGTCGTATATTTGATCGTTGGGTACAACAAGTCAAGGCGGTAGCTCGTAACTCGTTCAGTTACATTTACCAGAGTCGAGAGGTTTTTTTACGGATTAGCTGTGACGTACCATCATCACCTATCCCAATTTTATAGTACACAGAAGATACACGAGCATTGTGCTAGTTACACCCAATCTCTGCAACAACATGATGCCTATGATAGTATTATGCACATTTCCATGGTGTATCCTTAAAAAAGAAAAGTCTGATCGAGGAGGCCACTAACAAACTCAACACATGCACACAGCCCAGCCCAAGTAACGTAGATGCAGCTTAGCCAAGCCCAATCCAACTACCTACACGCACACTCTAACCCTAGTCGCTGCCGGCAAATCCTAGTTGAGGACCAGGTCGTCAACTAGCGCGCCTCCGCACACCCCCTTCGCCCTATGGGCCGGCCCAGTAGGCGGCACCTGCTTCTTTTGTTTCTTTTTTTCGGTTTCTTTTTTTTTCTTCTTTTTCGTTTTTTCCTGTCTCTTTTTTGTTTTTATTTTTTTGGCTGTTTCTTTTTTCTTTCTTATTTTCAGTTTTCTTATTAGATATTATTTCTTTATTTTTAATTTTCATTTTTGAAAATGTTCAAATTTTAAAAATGTTCATATTTGAAAATTGTTCATGTAAAAAAATCGTTCAAAAACAATTTCCATTCAAATACTTATTTTGTTCTCTTTTTGAAAATCGTTCAAAAATAATTTCCGTTCACACAGTTTTTTCTGTTCGTCTTTAAAATCGTTCAAAAATAGTTTCCGTTCAAATACCTATTTTGTTCACTTTTTGAAAATCGTTCAAAAATAATTTACGTTCACAGACTTTTTCTGTTCGCCTTTTAAAATTGTTCAAAAATAATTTCCGTTCAAATACCTATTTTTTGTTCACTTTTTTGAAAATCGTTCAAAAATAATTTCCGTTCACAGACTTTTTATGTTCGCCTTTTAAAATCGTTCAAAAATTGTTTCCGTTCATATACCTATTTTGTTCACTTTTTAAAAATCGTTCAAAATAATTTCCGTTCATGGACTTTTTTTGTTCGCCTTTTAAAATCGTTCAAAAATAGTTTCCTTTCAAATACCTATTTTGTCCACTGTTTGAAAATCGTTAAAAAATAATCTCTGTTCACAGACTTTTTCTGTTCGCCTTTTAAAATCGTTCAAAAATAGTTTGCGTTCAAATACCTATTTTGTCCACTTTTTGAAAATTCTTCAAAAATAATTTATGTTCACAGACTTTTTATGTTCGTCTTTTAAAATCATTCAAAAATAGTTTTAAACATCTCGTATATGACCGTCGAAACGAAAAATTACAACATGAAAGTTGTGCAAAACATGATATTAACCTACTCGTCAAATGATATTTCAAACGGTCAACCGAGTGTGACGAATTTGATAAAATTTGTCCAAAAAAGTTGTGAACATCAATTCAAAATTGAGAAGTTATAATCGAAGAAACTCAAAACTGAGTACAGGAATGAAACCTAATCAAGGAGACGCATTATTTTCTTTTACAAATTATTTTAAAATAATTCAAACGTACATGTCACATATTTTTTTACGTGCAAGAATCAGCACGCTCTAAAGACTACATGAAAGGATTGTACGGAAAAATAAAACTGGGAACATATATGCGCGGACAGGACCAGGAAGAACAAAGTGGGCCGAGGCCCACTATCGGCTGGTGGTATGCCCTCCCTAGTGACTATACCTGGCCATGCCTCGGGCCGGGCTGGGCTGAGAAAAGCCCGACACGGAAAACCCAGGCCGAGCCCGGCCCGGCCAAAAAGCCCGAAAGCCCGCCGGGCCGTCGGGCCGCGGGCCGGGCTTCTCCCTGAAACTGCAAAAACACAAAGCCCAGGCCCGACCCGTCGTGCCTAGATTTGAGGCCCAAGCATGAGATTTTCGGGCCGGGCTTCCCATGGCCAGGACTACCAGTGACCCAGTCCGAGGCGCAGCTCCCCGCTGTCCCCGACACGGTCGTCCCCGACGTCGTTGCCTCGTCGCATCGTGCAGCTTCTCCCTGCCGTCCCCGACTCCCAGCGGTCCACGACGCCGCCGTCCCCAACTCTGTCGCTCCCTGCCGTTCCCGACTCGCTGCAGTACGTCGTCGTTCCGTCGCGAGGCAATGTTTGAGCTGCTGTATGCAGACCCGATGGGCGACCCGTCCAATACCTGCTCGGGCTTTTGATCTGAGCAAAGTCCGTGTCAGATCCGAGATTGAGTTGGATTAGTTGACGGGCAGCGGCCCATCGATCGATCGGATACACGCACGTGACCTATGGAACTTAATAGTTTGACGTACCATACCATCACCACCTCAAGCAATATTATATAGTAGAGATTCGAATAGCGGCTCCTTTGGGTAATATATAACCAGGGAGAGTGGGTGGTAGGGTGGCGCAATATATGTAAAACCCTAATTTACTTGTTCTACCTTTATCGTCTTTCCTTTTTCCAGCTTTTCTTCTTACTTATGGAAGTAGCTACCTTTACTGTTCTAGATCTTGGATTCCTAGCTTAATTCTTGCTACAATGTCATAATTCCCCTCGTCTCGACCACGGTCCTGATCAAGGTCCTGACATACGGCCATCCTCAAAGCCACCTGACAGCTGCCTCGTCACCCTCTACTCTCCGCGCAACTAATCGAAGAGAGGCGGCCGGCGGCCCCTATCACCGCCGCCACAACCGTCTTCCTCCGCTCCGGCGACGAGCCGCCGCGACGTCTCCGTGGGCCAGGAGCAAGCGCGCCGAGTAGCTGGACCGCAACGGGTCATGTGCGCCGAGATCGAGCCAGAGGTGAGGGCCGCGCCGGTAGCCGGGGACGAAGGTGGGGGTGGGACAGGACGAGGCGGAGCTAACGGACATGGCCTGGACGGACGACAAAGCGGCGAACCCACCTCCAGCTGGTCTACGACGGGCGGCGAACCCACCTCCGCGCTAAGATACAACCGAAGGTGGGGTGGGAGCGGCGGCACCGACGGCCTGAACTGGCGAGGCGGTGGCTCCGGCGCCGCCGACTCC
This sequence comes from Poa pratensis, assembly GCA_947311845.1. Classification (NCBI taxonomy): domain Eukaryota; kingdom Viridiplantae; phylum Streptophyta; class Magnoliopsida; order Poales; family Poaceae; genus Poa; species Poa pratensis. The sequence continues at coordinate 25,080,493 of CAMZMU010000080.1, read as the reverse complement.
AGCAGGCCATCCCGACAGCGTGGATGCGAGCTGGTCAGATGGGGATTTCCATTTTTTTAAGAAAAATGAGAAATTCACATAAAGAACTCTGAATTCAATGTGTCTTCTTCGACAGTTTCCTTCAACCATCAATGCTATTTGAAGTGAACCAGTAGAATGTTGGTGGATTTTGAGAAAGTACCGAGGACCAGTGGATTTGCGAACTTTTCACATAGTTGTGGTGGTTTTTTGGAATTAAGTCCAAAAGAACACTAGTCCATGCCAATTCCGCCGCCACATCAACGTCTTCCATAGCACGAGCCTACCAGCATTGGGTCCTCTTGTTTATGTACACTTTCACATCAGCACCGTCGAGAATGACACCTTCCATCTCCATGGTCTGTAGTAAACTTAGTGGTAGGCGTGCATATGCGTATAAGGGTCAGGTCTCGGGTTCGAATTCTCACTTCTACCTTAATGACAAATCCGAGGTGGAGTCCTCCCTCCGGTCTTGTTTTTTTTTAAACTTTGAGGTGCCTATAGCTTCCAACATTTTGCCTGGGATCTTCCGGGCGACGCTAGTCCATGGATTGTGATTTGGGCTTTATCTGATTTTTTTTGTGAAAACTCATAAATTGCGAACCTAGTGTGAATGCAAACGGTCCCCTTCAGTCAAAGAATGAGACATTTGGCCGACGGAAACGTGACCGAAACATCAGTTGAGTGATCAAGACGCGACTGAAGACGCATAAGATTCCAAGACTTTACAGCAAGTCGCTCGAAGAAATTGAGCCCTGTCTTTCGAGCGCGCGCTCACCAGACACCACCACCACCGGCACACACATCGTCAAAAAGCAAGCATTAATTTCAACATCGACTAGATCGAGACAGACGTACGACACTGCTTACTAATCACCCAAAGGCCATTGCTACGCCGACCATTCCACGACTTAATCGAGCTAAGCATTGAACGACATGGCAATGCCGCTGCGTGACACGAGCTTGTTAAATTTACTCATCTCCGCCTTGACGACGATCGCCGTCGCTCGCACGTTGAGCCGCGGCGACGAGTCGGCGCTCCTCGATTTCAGGGACGCGGCCAGCCCCGGCGGCGCGCTAGCCTCATGGAACGGCAGCACCGGCTTCTGCAGCTGGGAGGGCGTGACGTGCAGTCATGGTAGGAACCCACCGCGGGTGGTGGCGCTGAGCCTGCCGAAGAAAGGGCTCGCCGGGACGCTCTCCGCGGCCATTGGGAACCTCACGTTCCTGAGGGCGCTTGAGCTGGGATTCAACGCACTGCATGGCGACGTGCCCGCGAGCATAGGCCGCCTGCGGCGCCTCCGTTTCCTGGACCTCGGTTACAACGCTTTCTCCGGCGAGTTCCCTGCCAACCTGAGCTCCTGCGTCGCCATGCAAACCATGTTCCTCGACAGCAACAACCTCGGCGGCCGCATACCGCCCGAGCTCGGCAACAGGATGACGCGGCTTCAGCTGCTCCGTCTCAAGAACAACAGCTTCACGGGGCCTGTCCCGGCCTCCCTGGCCAACATGTCGTCCCTGTACTACCTCTCTCTCGCCATCAACCAGTTCGACGGCGTGATCCCGTCGGGGCTCGCCGACGTCACCGGCCTTGTGCTCCTCGACCTCTCCGTGAACAGCCTGCACGGTGCGCTCCCGCTCTCCCTGTACAATCTGTCGTCGCTGAGGGTCTTCCACGTGGAAGGGAACCGGCTACACGGCAGCATCCCGACCGACATCGGCAGCAAGTTCCCCGCCATGGAAGATTTCAGCCTTGCCAACAACATGTTCACCGGAGGCATCCCTTCCTCGATCTCAAATCTCACCAATCTCACAAGCCTGCAGCTCTCGCTCAACAGATTCACTGGACTTGTGCCCCGAGATCTGGGACGTTTGCAACGTCTTCAGATTCTATACATGTCATACAATCTGCTCGAGGCAGATGACAGGGCGGGCTGGGAATTCATCACTTCGCTGGCCAACTGCAGCCAGCTGCTGCAACTGAGCCTCAGTCACAACTCCTTCCATGGGCAACTACCCAGCTCAGTTGTAAACCTGTCAGCCACACTGCAATACCTCTACCTGTCAGACAGTAGTATCTCCGGTAGCATCCCCCAGGACATCAGCAATTTGGTTGGCCTAACCATACTCGATTTCTCAAACACCTCAATATCTGGAGTGATCCCGGAGAGCATTGGTAAACTATCAAAATTGGTTCAACTTGGGTTGTACATGACTAGGCTATCGGGCCTCATACCAGCGTCACTCGGAAACCTTGCACAGCTGAATACGCTTATTGCACATAGTGCCAACTTGGAAGGACCAATTCCGGCAAACCTTGGCAAACTAAGAAATCTCTATCTTCTTGATCTATCAGCCAACTATCGGTTAAATGGCTCAATTCCCAAGGAGATTTTTCTGCCTTCCCTTTCTTCGAGCCTAGACCTATCATACAATTCACTCTCCGGGCCCCTTCCGTCACAAATCGGTAACTTGGTTAACCTCAACCAGTTGATCCTTTCAGGAAACCAGTTGTCTAGCCAGATACCTGATACCATTGGGAATTGCGTTGTACTGGAGTCACTGTTGCTGGGTGAGAACATGTTTGAAGGAAGCATACCCGAGTCACTGAAGAATATGAAGGATTGAAGGGGCTTCGAATACTGAACCTGACAGCCAACAACTTGTCGGATGGGATACCTGACGCCCTTAGCAGCATGGGCGCCTTGCAAGAATTGTATCTAGCGCAAAACAACCTGTCGGGACCGATCCCAGAATCTCTACAGAAATTGACATCGTTGCTGGCATTTGATGCATCTTTCAACGATTTGCAGGGTCAAGTGCCGAATAGGGGTGTTTTCGGGAACCTGACCGCCATATCCATTACTGGAAATACCGAGCTGTGTGGTGGAATACCTCAGCTTCGCTTGCCTCCATGCTCCACACATCCTGTAAGCGAAAGAAAAAAACATAGGTCAAGATCTCTTGTGATTTCTCTAGCAACAACACCAGCAGTGCTGTTACTAGTTTTCTCAGTAACTGTTACTATTTGGAAGAATAAAGGACGCAAGAGTCAGGCTCCACCACCCACAATTAATGAGGAACACTTCCAAAAAGTTTCTTATCAGGCATTGTCGAGAGGGACAAATGGATTTTCAGAATATAACTTGCTTGGCAAAGGAAGATATGGCTCGGTTTACAGATGCACTTTAGAAGCTGAGGACACACTGGTGGCTGTAAAAGTATTTAATCTTCAGCAGTCAGGTTCTTCTAAGAGTTTCGAGGCTGAATGCAAGGCACTGAGAAGTGTGCGTCACCGTTGTCTCATAAAAATCATCACGTGCTGCTCAAGCATCGATAACCAAGGTGAAGATTTCAAGGCATTAGTTATTGACCTCATGCCCAACGGAAGCCTAGATGCTTGGCTTCATCCAAAGCACAGCATTTCCACTCCGGACAATACCCTGAGCCTAGCTCAAAGGCTAGACATTGCTGTCCATATCATGGATGCTCTGGATTATCTTCACAATCATTGTCAGCCCCTAATCGTTCATTGCGATGTGAAGCCAAGCAACATCCTTCTTGCAGAAGACATGAGTGCCCGAGTTGGAGACTTCGGTATATCAAAGATCCTGCTTGAAAGTGCAAGTGAGACCCGGCAAAATTCAAGTAGCACGATGGGAATAAGAGGCTCCATTGGTTATGTTGCTCCAGGTAATTGAAAATTTTGCATTTTTTACCATTACCCTAGTTCCTTCATATATATTGCATGTTAATAAATGTAAAATTGCACAATTGTAGAGTATGGCGAAGGTGCTCCAATCTCAACTCTTGGTGATGTTTATAGCCTTGGGATATTGCTACTTGAGATGTTTACGGGTAGGATCCCAACAGACGATATGTTTAAAGAGTCACTGGATCTTCACAAGTATTCAGAGGCAGCTCTCCCAGACAGAATCTTGGAGATAGCTGATCCAACAATATGGTTACACAATGATGCCAATGATAAAAACACAAGAGACAGAGTTCAGGAGTGTTTAGCCTCTGTCATTAGGATTGGCACATCCTGCTCAAAGAAACAACCCAAAGAGCGGATGCCGATACAAGATGCAACCATGGAGATGCATGCAATCAGAGATGCAAACTTGATATTCACCAGTTCTCTTGCAATGGAAAATGAAGGAGAAAGATAGGCTCATACGTGGATGTGATATAAACCAACTTTTGGAAAATAAAGTAGAAGATCTGTGAATGATAGATACTGCAGGTGGCCACTTATATGTTTACCAGGAACAACTGAATGTGTCATTTGCCCATAGATATGACATGGTGCATTGATTTATCTAATACTATTTTTGTTAGTATCAGAACTATGAAAGCATATACAGACTGTTCAGTGATTGCGGGCTGGACAGTCGGTTGCCATCCAAAGATACATTTCCAAGAGTATAAATTACTACTCCAGTACACAGTGCACTATACAGATAAGCGAGTGTCTAAATTAAGGTACTCTCTCCGATCGCAAATGGTTGGCACATATTTGTCTAAATATGGATGTATCTACACACTAAAACATGTCTAGATACAGCCATATTTAGACAACTCCATGTCAATCATTTCCGATCGAAGGGAGTAATAAATATTCTTTCGGTATTTAGAGAATGGGTAATTTTTTTTTTTAAAGCAGAGTCGTCTCAATAAAATATGCTGTTTGCACAGCCTAATAGCTTCATCCTTCTGCAACGCTGAACAAGTACAGGAGCAGTTTCAACATAAAAGTAATACGCAAGCTATACTGTTGGGTCCAAAACCATTTTCCCTTATATAAGTTATATAGGTATAGTATGTGACACCCGTAGATGAAGTAAAAAAAAAAATTGCAAAGAGGACACCAGGTCATTTTTGTTCCGGGTCCGTCAATCATGGTAGCATGAACCAGAGACATCTCCTGATCATGTCACTACATACCGTAAAAAAAAATCATGTCACTACATAAATTATGATCAAATGATCATTCAAGAGCAATACTTCGTAGATTCAGAGCTCCAACGAAGTGTCAAGCCATGTAAATTAAACTAGTTTTTTTGAGCATCAATGCTAATTTTAGTTCGTATCAGCATTGTCGTTTCTTATTCTACAAGAATATTGCATAAAGTAACTACAATACTACAACAATCTGTATACATAGGATAAAATGTTATCAGCGTTCATTGCTCCACAAGACAAGTGAGAGCAGAGGTACCAGGAAATGACGGAGAAATGGGAGATGCGGACGAACCATTGCTGAAGGAGTGATTACGACACGTTTCAATATCTCTTCAGTTATTTTTCCTCATAGGTTCTCTACCTGAAGGACAACAACAACAACAACAACAACAAATCCTTTTTTCCCAAACAAGTTGGGGTAGGCTAGAGTTGAAACCCATAAGATCTCGAAACCAGGTCATGGTTCTGGCACATGGATAGCTAACTTCCACGCAGCCCTATCCATGGCTAGTTCTTTGGTGATATTCCAATCCTTCAGATCTCTCTTAACAGACTCCTCCCATGTCAAGTTTGGCCTACCACGACCCCTCTTAGCATTCTCATCCCGCTTTATCCGTCCGGTATGCAATGGCGCTTCCGGAGGTCTACGTTCTATATGACCAAACCATCTTAGACGGTGTTGGACAACCTTCTCTTCAATTGGTGCTACCCCAACTCTCTCACGTATATCATCATTCCTAACCCGGTCCTTTCTTGTGTGGCCACATATCCATCTCAACATGCGCATCTCCGCTACACCTAACTGTTGGATATGTCGCCTCTTGGTCGGCCAACATTCTGCGCCATACAACATCGCAGGTCGAATCGCCGTCCTGTAGAACTTGCCTTTTAGCTTTTGTGACACTTTCCTATCACAGAGGACGCCAAAAGCTTGGCGCCACTTCATCCAACCAGCGTTGATTCGATGACTCACATCTTCATCGATATCACCATCCTTCTGGAGCATAGACCCCAAATATCGGAAGGTGTCTTTCTCAGGTACCACCTGTCCATCAAGCCTAACCTCTTCCTCCTCGTGCCTAGTAGTACTGAAACTGCACCTCATGTACTCAGTTTTGGTTCTACTAAGCCTAAAACCTTTCGATTCTAGAGTCCGCCTCCACAGCTCTAACTTTCTATTAACCCCCGCTCGACTATCGTCAATTAGCACCACATCATCCGCAAAGAGCATACACCATGGGATATCTCCTTGTATATCCCCTGTGACCTCATCCATCACCAAAGTAAAGAGATAAGGGCTCAAAGCTGACCCCTGGTGCAGTCCTATTTTAATTGGAAAGTCATCGGTGTCGCCATCACTTGTTCGAACACTTGTCACAACATTATCATACATATCCTTAATGAGGGTAATGTACTTTGTTGGGACTTTGTGTTTCTCCAGGGCCCACCACATGACATTCCGTGGTATCTTATCATACGCCTTCTCCAAGTCAATGAACACCATATGAAGATCCTTCTTCTTCTCCCTGTATCTCTACCTGAAGGACAAAACCAAATTAATCTAAGAACCAGAGGAAGAACGGGAATTTTCATGGCTGCAAGTTTTGTAGTTAGTGGACAAAGTAAGAGAGCACATTGTACAACCTCGAAAATACATACATGTATATTGGGCATAAAGAACAAAGAAGGGGCAGAAAAGGAATGGATGAATGAGTGACCAGCAAACAGAGCAACACAGCGATATGTAGCCCACATGAACCTTACCTACCCCGAATCTTTAACGAGATAAAAAGAAGAAGTACTACAGTATCAACCTTTACGATTGGAACTAAGATCGAGAACTTGCCAAACGTATAATTAAGCCACAGATAATCATAAAGCAACTTGGACATATTTTGTTAGCTAAGGTGTCCAACAAATTCTGTTAGCTAGAAATAAGAGGCGCCTTTAAGTTACCTTTGTGGCTGAGGAAATAGTACATAACACCACTTGTTGGGGGACTTTCTACATAGAACCACAACCATGATTCTTTTGTGAGCAACACACCACATTTTGTTGTAATCAGTTGCACATAACTCGTTAACAGCGTTGATACCAATTAGGAGTACTTGTCACTCAGCAATGCCCTCCGAGCTGAGCCGCGGCGTGGGCAGGAACGCCATGGCCTCGCCGTCGATCGCGAGAATCTCCTCCTCATCATCGTTTCCATCACCGCCGTTGGTGAAGCACTTGGTGGCGAACTTGACGCTGCCATTAGCACGCAGACAAATCAGTTACAACAAGAACAACAATGGCCCTAGAAAGAAAGAGAGAAGATGGTATCAGGTATACAGTACATGTGCCTTCCGCTCCTGGTCTTGATGTTGAGCGCCTTTACCTCCGCGACCGCCTCGTCGCCCACGTGCACCGGCGCCGCGAATCTGAGCGACTGGCTCGCGTACACAGCTGCAGGCTGCATCATCGCAGAACCATCGATCAGATCAGATAGGATCTTACCGAGCCGACATGCCTGCATGGTGTTCGGCGGAATGCAAGAGAGGAAGGGAAAGGGGATGCGATGCGTACGAAGCGGGAAGCGATGAGGGTGGGGAAGAGGGAGGCGGCGAGCCTGCCGACCACGTGGCCGCGCACGAACCCGGCGGCCACGCGGGCAATGGCGTCGTCCAGGTGCACCGGGTTCCGGTCGCGTACACCTTCCATGTCGTCCTTCGTGAACCGCCGACCGTCCGAGCACATCGCCTTCAACGAGGCCGCCGCCGACCCTGAGGCCGAGGTTGCCGCTGCGCAGAGGCAAATCCTGTTAACTGTTTGCCGCCCACGGCCACATCGGCCCGTGCTGCTCGCGGACACGGATCCGGTGACATGCCCATGGCATGTCACCGATGAACAGTGCCGTGCCTTGCACTCTGGGCCGTTGGATCGAAAATGAGCAGACCAGATAAAAACACTGTAGCGGCGCACTGCAGCAGACGCACTGTAGCAGATGCCCTGTAGCACGCGCACTGTAGCAGATGCACTGTAGCAGATGTTCATCTAGCCATCGATTTTAGATCCAACGGCAGAAAACTAGGCGCATGTCACGGTTACTGTTCACCGGTGACATGCCCATGGCATGTCACCGGATCTCGATCCGCTGCTCGCGCCGGCGTACCCTCGTGGTATTCTTGGCCGGCCCGTTTTTCCGTTTCTGGTTTCAGAGCCGGATGTTGGGCAGGTTTTCTTCTCGATTTCGTTCGCTCCAGTTTTTTTTTCTCTCAATCAAACTCAAATAAAAGGCCGATTTTTCTTCTATTTTTTCTTCCGTTTCTGTGCTGTAGCTAGCTGTACGGTAGGGTTTATTTGGGTTTTGTTTAGTCAAAAAGTTAGTCATTGTTGTAACTTCGTGTTCTTCGTTTGTGTCAAATAGATCAGATCATGACCGCTATAGGAACCCCCAACTTATCATCTCTCCGAGATTATTGCACTTCATTTATAATTGCAATATTCATATTGCATCTTAGTTCTTACTTGTTCTTCTATTGCCTGCAGTAACTAGACCTTAATGGAAAATAAATCCACTAGGGTCTAGTTCTCGCTTGTTCTTTGATTGCGTGCAGAAACTTGACCTTAGTGGAAATATAATATATTTTAAAACCACTACTAGAATTCACGTGGAAAATAAATCCGTGACTAATAAATTTGGTCGTATCCGAGGTAACCATGTCCATATCAAGTTTTCTGTGGACAAGATAACCCTCGAGAAAAAATCCACAGATTTTATTATACACAGTGATTCACGTGAAAACTAAAACCGAAGTATAAACTTACAGAAGCGTGATCTAAGTGACGCGAAGCGGTACGCAGGGTGTCATCTCTTTCGTATGCCCTATCTCGGTCGGTCCCGAGCATCTGCCTCCAGCACGCGAGCTTTACAGGTCTCAGATTTTACACGTACTGTCGAATGATTCATGGCCTCCGCCACAAAATTGAGGCCGCAGTCGACCGAATCAAGTTATAGGTTGCCGGAGTCGAACCTCACTCCTCAGCAGCACAATATCACCTCGGTCAAGACCGAACTGAGCCCCTACTGGTTGCCACATTGATGGGGTGGGGGGGGGGGGGGGGGAGGAGGGACTCTGCCACCGCAACAATCTTTTTTAAAACTACCGGCAAAAGATTTCCCCATTTAATTAATTAGGAACATAGAGTTGTCGGGGTAATTATGCAAAACCGGGCGAAAACCACAGAACAACGACACACGTCAGTCCTAAGACCGTGCATCTACCGTGTCGTCACGACCTAAGACAGCACCCTACCACATGGAGGTCACCGCCTCGGGACCCGCAGCAGCCTTGGGACCGTGCAATCTCCGAGCCCACGGCCCTGCCGCCCAAGCGACTCAGAGCAGACAACTAAAACACAAGAACGTTGGCTCCGCCGCTCCGGCTACAATCTTAACAACACACACGCGGCCGCAACAATCTCACCGGCGAATGAATCGACCCAGCCACCATCGACCGAGTTTTCAGCCGCCGGAATCTACCCAAATGCCCCTCTGCTCGACTCGTGTACCTCTACGTACAGAAAAATCGGACAGAAAAGAAAAAAAGGCACTTCCGATCAGACCTAGCATCCTTCGGAATAGCACTAATGGGCTCAAAGCCAATCCGCCCACAACGTCCACCAGGCTGGATCGGCTTTCACATCTAAACAGGCTCACATCCGGCTGGAATGGGCCAGCAGCCCATGCGCGTGCTTCGGGAGCAGAGCGTCTGGACGCTGTTGGCTCCTAGTCTTTACTCCTATAAAAACTACAGTTGGTGATAATGGTGTGCCTGCCATCTTTCATCCAAGATCGTTCGATTTATATGTAACGGACAGAAACACACACATTACACATTTGCAGACAACCCCTTGTGTTCCTGTCTCTCCCCCTAGCTCATCCAACCACCCAAAAATGGGGAAAAGCCCATCAGAAAAAACAAAAACACACGATTAATCCAAACTGTCCCTGGTGGTATTCCAAGACTGTTGAGGTATAAAGCTGTTACGACATGCTTCTGGTTGGGCCCGGCCCCAAGGGCCTGTAACCCTACGGTCGTTAAGTTGTGTTCGGGGGCCAGCAGTGTGGAGTAACGTAAGTCTTTTTTAACCACTTTCTAGCTGTCACTGAAACGATGCAGGAAAATGGTAGTCTATCGTTGACAAACATAAATCCTTGAAAGAATTCCAGTTTTTATCACCTATTTTTATGTTGTTACATGAATTAAGTTTCATAACTTCTTATTCGGATTACCTATGTAGTGATTTTTTTTCTTCCATGCTTACCCCTTCTAATATTTTGTGAGCAATTTGTCACGTGCGTCACGGGCGTGAGATACACGTTCATGTCACCACACGGTTTCCCTTCGCTTAAGTTCTCACGACTTAACTATTTTGCCTTCACTAACATGAATCACTTCGTTTTGTTAGGTCGGTCTAGATCAAAGAGGTGAACCAGTTTAGATGAAGAACAAAAAGGACAAAAGCCGCGAGATGGCACGTCATGTACCTAGTGATCATTTTGCTACGGTATGATGATTGCAAGAACGCTTATGTCCGAATTGAGGATGGAGAAGATATGGTTGATGAAATTGATCGACAAGGTTGGACAAGAAAAAAAGCAACCTTTTGGGCAGAGCTCATTGATCTGAACCCAGATTTCAGGGTTGGTTATGTGCCATCAAAGATGGCTTCACAGAAGGCAGATGCTGAGTGGGCTGCAGAGAAGCAGATGTTGTTGCTAATGCTCTCTGAACTGACAGTGATATGTGAAGAAACGGGGGCTGCTGCAGATGCAGAACAGGGATGCCATGATGCTAGGAAGGTTGTTGTTGATTGGAATGCAGTAGAATTAGCTGAACGCACATATTTGGTCATTGAACCAATAGCTGACACTAAGATGGCCGAAATGTTTGGAATTCTAGTTGATGACAGAGATAAGGAGAAGGATGACTGTACTTTGCCTGCTGATGGTAACACAAATTCAGGCAATGAAGAAGTGGATGGAGAGTTGATGTTAGATGATGCAGATGATGTAGATGATGCACATGCTGATGAGCTGGTGCATGTGTATGACAGAGAGAACCCAGTCATTGAGGTGGGGAAGATGTGGCCAAACATGGATGAGTTTAGGATGTGTTTCAAGACCTATGCAGTGAGACATGAGTTTGATGCCAAGACTCTGTGAACTGATCGAAAGAAATTTTATGCTAGGTGCCAAGGTTTTGATGGAGCTGCCAAACCTTGCAAGTGGTACATATCTGCTAGACGACAACCTGATGGCCATACAATCAGGGTAAATCAAATTCCACATGAGCATACATGTATGAGCAGTTCACAGCAAGTTTCAAGGATGACATCACAGTTTTGGATTACACAAAAGATTACTCTTATTTTAGCCAAGACACCAAACACTACAGCAAGGAGACTTCAAGTTGACCTGGAAAAGATGTATCCCATTGTGCTGAAATATACCACAGTGTGGAAGGCAAAACAAAGGGCAATGAAAGCATTATATGGTGATTGGGCAAATACATTTAGGATGTTGTATAGTTTTAAAGCAGAGGTGGAGAAGAGTTCACCTGGCAGTGTGGTGGAGATAGATACTGACGTAAAAGAGGATGGCAAGGTTTATTTCAGCAAAAATTTTATGTGTTTAAAGCCTTGCGTAGATGGATTTAAAGCAGGGTGTCGTCCATATTTGAGCATCGACTCATCTTTCTTGACTGGAAAATGGAATGGTCAGTTGGCAGCATGCAATGCTCTTGATGGACACAACTGGATGTTTCCTGTTTCCATTGGAATGTTTCAGTCAGAGACAGAGGCATCATGGACATGGGTCTGTCTCTGACTGAAACATTCCAATGGAAACAGGAAACATCCAGTTGTGTCCATCAAGAGCAAGGCATGATGCAGTTGAAAAGATGCCTAGGGTCAGTATCACCTTTGGCCATCCACACAGATGCATGTAAAGGGCTAGAAAATGCAGTGAAGTTTGTTTTCCCTCATGCTGAGCAGAGGGAGTGCTTTGGCCATATGTGGATGAATCTGATAAAAAAATTCAGAGGAGAAGAATTTGGGCGCATGTGGCCGGCAGCAAGAGCTTACACCTCACAGACACATTCCTATCACCTTGGTAAGATAATGGCAGCATGTAGTGAGAATGATTTTGCTTCATGGTTGAACACCTACCATTCTCTGTTATGGTATAGGTCAGGTTTTAATACTGCAATCAAGTGCGATCATATCAAGAACAACTTGGCAGAAAGTTTCAACAACAGGGTGAAGGAGTTGAAAGACTTGCCTGTGCATGACATGGTGGACCAAATCAGGATCATGATCATGCGCTTGTGGGAATTGAGAAGAAGAATTGGTGAGATTTTGGAAGGGGATAAGCTTCCGGCAGTGGTACAACAAGTGGTCAACAGGAGCAGAAAGCTTTCACATCTATCTGTTGAGAAATCTTCATTGTGGGGTGCTGAAGTTAGAGATACAAAGAGTGGCAAGAGGCATGTTGTTGACACTGATTTGCATGAATGCACCTGCCTAGAGTGGCAACACACTGGGAAACCATGTGAGCATGCCATAATTTTTTTGGCATCTAAACCCAAGATAAATATGCACCCATATTTGCATGATTATTACTCGATGCAAAGATTCAAGGCTGCATATGCAACTCCAATTCCAGCACTGACAGACCAATCGCAGTGGCCTGAGGTGGAATTTGAATTTTCTATGTGTCCACCCCTCACTAAAAGGAAGGCTGGGAGGCCCAAACAGAGCAGATTCAAAGCTTGGTTTGAGAAAGGTGGGAGTAGTAAGAAAAAGAAAAAAGATAACGATGGAAAGCCAAAAAGGCCTAAAAAAGGTAATAAAAACAGATGCAAGTTGTGTGAGGAACTTGGGCATAGAATTGGTTCCACACAATGCCGTTACACTCCGGAAAGGCCAAAGTATGTTAATTTTGTTGTTTGTGTGTTGTTTTTGATTTTGCTGCTTTTTTCAGTCTAACCAAGTGATATGATTTATTTTTCACAAGGAAGCGTGCAGAAAAAGGCCCACCTCTTGTTGTTGAACAATGCTGGCCACAGAAAAAAGCAAGACTCAGTGGCAGTAGAAAGAAGAGAAGTTTCGGTTCACAAACTGAACCTGTTGAAAGGACAATGATGTCGCCTAGAGGGGGGGGGGTGAATAGGCGATTTAAAACTTTTCCGGTTTAGTCTTGATAATTGCGGAATAAAACTATGTGTTTAAATTAACAAGCCAACAACCTAAATAAACTAGGCTCACCTATGTGCACCAACAACTTATGCTAAGCAAGACAAGCAACAAGGTGATAGCAATAGAATACTTCAAGCACGAAGGCTATCACAATGTAAAGTGCATAAGTAAAGAGCTCGGGTAGAAATAACCGAGGCACGCGGAGACGAGGATGTATTCCCGAGTTCCTCCTTTTTAGGGGAGTACGTCTCGTTGGAGAGGTGTGAACCAACACAATGGTTCAACAACCACAAAGGTTTCACCTTCTTCTCCGATGAACCGCACCACAAAGGTTTGGTTCACCTTCCACTATCGGAATCCTTCGAGGCTGAAATCCGGAGCCTTTCAACAAGGATCCGGGGCACAACCCACAACGGGATTTGGGGCTCCCGAACAGCTACAAGTGACCACACAAGGGTCTCAACCACCACACGGGCGTCTAGGGTCCAAAGACCCAAGAGTAACAAGTTCACAAGCTTTCAACTTCCACGAATCCTCGTGGCGAGCACAAACCGATGCAACGAAGCAATGGCAAGAGCACAAGGCTCAAATCCTTCACTCTCGAATCCCACCACAAGCAACTAATGCTTATGGGGGGAGAAGAGAGGAAGAACAACGAAGAACACAACAAATGGAACTTCAAGATCATGATCTACTAGGTTCCCCTCACTTAGAGGTGGAATGGATTGGATGAATATGTAGATCTAGATCTCCTCTCAATTTCCCTCAAAGATATGCAAGAATCATGGGAGGGAATGAGAGGAAGGCAAGTTTTTTCCAAAGGACAACAATGGAGGAGAGAGGGGAGAAAAACTTGCTCAAGAGATGTGTCAAACAATGGGGAAGAAAACCCCTTTAAAAAGCTCACTGAAAAAATAGCCGTTGGGCTGAAAAAGGAGGCCGGTCGAGCTAGCCAGGAGCCGGCCTGCTGCCCGAGGCGCTCGGCCTGTGGCCCGGCCTGGGCCGGCCTGTGGGCTGGCGGCCTGGCAGAGCCGACCGGCCTGTGGCCCGGCCTGGGCCGGCCTGGGAGCCAGCCCGCGCAGAAATAAAACTTCTAAAAACCATATCTTTTTCAATAAAAATCCAAATGAGATGAAACCAACTTTGTTGGAAAGATAATGAGATGAAATATTAAGGGTCACAAATATGGAGGAGATATCACATATGGGAGGTGTGGATCTTATCTCGAGGAGGACCAGTAATATTTCCAACACCGAGAACGCAACAAGTTTTCCATCCGGACTCCGATTTCGATGATCTTGGGTTTGTTGGAATCGTAATGAGGAGCATTACAAGATCATGCATAGAAACATCATAGTCCATCATGTGAGGAGGAAATCAAATGTAGAGAGGTAAAACCTCTCTATAAAAAGATGAACCGGCAAAACCTCCAAAAACGAAAACGCAACAAGTTTTCAATACGAGATCCGTTTTCGGTGAACTAGAGCTTGGTGTGGAGATGAACACAAGCTCTACATTCTCACATGGATAAAAGCCAAATAAGAACCAAGAAAGATGATATACCAAATATGCAAAGGTTTGAGCTCTCCACAAAGGTGCGATCAAGTTACTCACTTGAGAGCCCCTCTTGATAGTACGCCGTCTATCCTATAACCCGGTCTCCCACTAACACCACGAGACCGGTAAAATAGAAAACCTATCAAGATCATACCTTTGCCTTGCGCATTCCACTTGAGCTCGATGATGACGATCTTGACTCTCTCAAATTGGAACACCTTTCTTGATTGTGCTTGCTAGCACATGCTTGATGAAGACTTCTCCAAATACTCCCCATACACCATTATGGGAGAGCCTCGCTAAGCTCCGTCTTCATGTATCCACTTGCGCTTCAAATTCTTCTCTTGATATAGATGATGGCTTGGAGATAAACATGAAGTTCAATCAATCTTCTTTTCCAACCCATGCTTGCAATAAGCTCAACTCTTCACATGACCATTCTTCATATAAACCCTTGGATGGAACCTTGGTCATCATGTAATCTTCTAGAGTCCAACATATGAACTCCAATCTTTTCCTATGGACAAGATCTACAAGCATATCTCAATGCAACCATTAGTCCATAAGGATTGTCATTAATTACCAAAACCACGCATGGGGCAACACATGCACTTTCACCAGTTCTTGATGCACGGGAGCAAACTGAACCTGTTCTGGACCTTGCTGTGCAAGCTGAACCTGTCCTGGACCTTGCTGTGCAAGCTGAACCTGTCCTGGACCTGGCTGTGCAAGATGAACCTGTTCTGGACCTTGCTGTGGTGCAAACTGAACCAGATGTTGCTGATGTTGTCCAAAATGAACCTCTTGGCCGTGCTGTGGGTAGGCCTAGTGGTTTTGGTAAGAAAAGAAAGAGTATCAACAAGTTGTTTGCTGTACAAGTTGAGAAGGAGAAGAAACCGAGTGGTGCCCGTGGTAAGAAGAGGCAAAATAAATAGAATGATGTTGTACTAAACTTGATTTGTTGTATTTGTTGTAATAACTATGAATGGTGTTGTTGTAATAATTTGCCACTTGGTCATTTGAATTCAAATTTGAACCAAAATTCAAACTTTTATGCCACTTGTGTTATGCTAAGCTTGGATGTTGCAATGATTTCAAACTATTATGCACTTTGTTTGATCTAAATGGTCATCAATCCGAGGCCTTTTGCTAACTCCTGAAAAATGTGTTTCAAATTAGCTCCAAAGGTAGGGTAAACGGCCCCATTTCTAAGCAATTTTTTTTCACCTTGTCTAAATGAGCCAAATAAATTTCCTAGACATCTATTCTACCTATAAAGTGTCACTCCAAAGTCTCACTATTTATTTAATTAATCTTCAAATTAATTATTTTCTATTGCATAATAATGGTTTAATTGCAAATCATAAAATAAATAAAGTTTAAAACATGAAAATGAAAAAATAAGCTCAGATCTATCTTAGTCACTCCAAAATGAAGCTTTGGTGGGGTTTTGACAATTTTCATTTTCAAAAACTTTCAACCCACCTACTCTCTCTTTTGAAATCCATACTACTCTGTACAACATTTCACATTTGAGTGAAGGCATTTTCGTGCAAATGTATGTACGCCATCTTTATATTTTTTTTCTCGTTACTATATGACATAAGAAGACTATGTGCGCAGGTTTCTTCATTTTTTGATTTTTTAAATTAATTATGCTCATTTGAAAGTGTTCGAGGTCTCTCACTTGATTTTAGGATTTTTCGTAAAAATGCATATAAACCATATTTATATTTTTTTCTAGTTACTATAGTACATTACAAAACCATGTGCGCATGTTTCTTATTTTTTTGATTTTTTTTGAATTAGTTATGCTTAACCCTAGTTTGGTCAACCCTCACAAAACCCCGTTGACCGAGGCGAAATCCAGCATAACCCCGCTAACCCTAGCTCGTATTTTTGGCCGTTGGATAAGCCCTACGTTGGCCGTCCGATCAAGCCTTCTCGAAGGAAACCCGCAGACTCCCACGTTTTGGCCGTTGGATCGACGCCTTCTAGAAGGAATCTAGCACGGATGGTTGCGATCGGCTGAGCCATGGCGATCCGCGAGACTCGCGTTCTGCACTCTGATTGGCTGGCCTGTTTTCTAATGTTTTATTTTTTCCAACACGCATAGGGTTCGGGGGTGGGCAGTTGGGGAATGGATTGGTTGACTATGTGAGCACGAATTTGAGTCAGTGGCTCGTGGTGCCCACCGTGTATTGGGTCCACATGTCATTCGCACAGTCTAGCCTTTCCATGCATGGTGGGCCGTCTTGGTGTCCGTTGTGCTACGCGCCCGTCTAGCCTCTCCATGCACGCGTGACCTAGTGGCAGCGATTCAGATTGCATGCCTCCTTCCACGTCGCACCGCAGCAATTTCGGCCGCCGATTCTGTCGGGGGGCTACCCCCGGGTAGGGTCATGGTGCGGTAAAAGCTATGCCTAGGTGTGGGCCAAGTTACAGTAAAACCGGCATAACTGGGCTTCAGAGTGTGGTGCAGGTGCAAACCGACATAGGCTTACCGAGATAACCTGGGCCAAAAGGGACCGGGGTACAATGCTGGTGCCAGCCAGCATGTGTCGACCGAGACAAGGGATCCGAGATAAAGATCCGAGATAACATAACCGACATATGTATGTCGGTAACTTGTATGTTTTTCTTATGTGCAGGGAAGGTTATTTGAGGAAGGAGAATCCGGCATATCCATGCCGGGTTATCCTAGTGTCGGACGGGAGTCAATGCTCCTGTCGCATCCCGTCTGACACGGGAACGTCTGGCACGGAAGCGCCTGACACGGGGGCGTGCGTGAGGAGCGAGATGACAGGCCATCATTCCACCGTTGACTCCGGTTTATCCGGGGACAGACTGCGAGGCAGAGGCATGGGCAGGCCCTGTCATGTCTCTGACCGAGGGTACTTTCTAGCTGTGTTGTAGAGCTGCAGGAGATGGGCATGCCACGTCCTGTCTCTGACAAGAGTAACATCATGATATACCTTTGGCAAGGCTACAGTGCTTCGGGAGGGGTGTTCCCGTAACTCGGTTTAGCCTATATATATGCCCTCACCCCCTCCTGCGTGAGGGAGGATGCCCTGAGATACCATTTCACCCGTAGCTTCATCTCCTTCCTTGTGCTTTTCACCATTGTTGTGTTATACAGCTCAAGGAGCAGCTTGTACACTTGATACCGAGATATATAGAAAGAGTCAGGCAGGAGTAGGGGCTTTACCTCCTCACGAGGGCCCTGAACCTGGGTAGATCTTGGTGTGCTGGTGTGTTCTTCGTGTGTGCTTCTTAGCCACTAGTACAGAAAAGCTACTCTGTGGCGCACCATTTTGCTATTCTGTGGCGCATGGGTGGTGCGCCACAGAATAGTCGCCACTAAATAAGCTATTCTGTGGTGCACCACCAGGTGCGCCACAGAATAGTGGCTATTCTGTGGCGCACCCATCCTGGTGCGCCACAGAATAAATTCTGTGGCGCACCCCACTCAACATGCGCCACAGAATAGGGTGCGCCACAGAATAGTTCTGGGTGCGCCACAGAATTACTGTGCCGTATTGTACCCGTATATTACCAGAATACAAATACCAGTATAATACCAGAATACATGTATATTTCATATTTACACAGATATAACAGAAACAGGGATATATTTTCACAGATACATATATCAAAACAAACACATTACTAATATATGTCTCATCACAAGTTGATACAAAAGTGCCGAAGTTTTACACAAGTGTTGAGATATATACCAAAGTTAATCGATCGTTGCACACGTTACAAATGAAGTGTTCACCGCCTACACTAGGATCGAATAGATTACATCTCGGCGTTGACGGTGAGCAAAAGCGGGAGCACGACGATCTCATGTAGCGAGCGGTGCGAGCGGCGCCGGGAATGGTTTGCCGTCTTTCTTCGTCATCCATGCCCTGTTGTCCTTCTGCAACTTTAGGCGTTCTTCGATTTCTCTCTGATGCAACCCTGTAGATGGAGATAGATATATATATTGGTTAATAATATCAATAGAGTATGCATGCATGATTTATTCATCTAAGTGGATAAAATAGAGTATGTATGTGTGCATGTGTAAGGTTTTCTTTTATAATACATCCTATCTACCTCGTCGGGAGCAATGGAAGGTCCCCCTGCTGTGATAACATTTCCGACGATGACTTCCGATAACTTGGTCTTGATGCATTGGAAGTCTTTTCTAAGATCCATATCGGACTTGCGTCTGTCATATTCGACCCATGTTTGTAAAGCAGATGGTAAACCACATTGCGCTCCATCTCGGATAATCATGTTAATATGACGGAGGGCGTAGAAGGCATCCATCTCGCTGCCCGACTGCTCCTTGAGGCAAGAGAACTCGGTGATATGCTTGAACCGGCGCAACTTATTATCAATTAATTGTGGTTGCACGGTGCTTTCGAAGACGCCTCCCTTTTGGTGGTAGCCGTGAAGAGCTTGATTGAGGACAGCAATTATGTTGGCATACCTTTTCGTAGTACTACTACCTGAGTCAAAATAAGTGGCATGGTAATGGCTCGGGTGTAGGATGATGAGGACGCAGTACTTGTCCCTGCTCAACACAATTTAAATGAGATGATGATCAGAAACATGCATGCATTGAACTCGGAAAGGCACAAGATACGGCGACGAGCGGATGTGTACTTACTCGGGAAAGAAAGGCACAAGAAGGCAATTCTTTTGCTGGTTTTGCAACATGAACCTCTCGAGGTACTCAACTGCGCTGGTCCGTGTCACAGATCCTTGCACCAGCTGGCTGTCACGCATGTAGTAGGGATCCGCTACCGCGACGTGCGAGAGATTATCTCTGTGGATAGTCATGGCCTCATTGAGCGCGTATAGGTGGACCAAGTTATAGTTGAGCCGCTGCTGGTTAAATAGATTGAACACGTCCTCGTATGCTACTAAGAACAGATCCGCGGGTGTTCACCGACGACCACCAACCCGCCTTCTTCCTTTGGCACTTGGACAGTGAACGCCGGGTAATTTGGATCCCTGTCTTTTAGAAGAAAGCCCTCTAGCATAGAGATAGAAGCGCTCAAAGAGATCATTGATGGAGTTGCGAGGTGGGTCATCTCCGGAGGCACTATCGGTTTTCCAGCTTCATGAACCATGTGCGCCGATTTGTCCGGAGGGGGTGGTATGGTGTCTTCACGACCCTGGATAATCATAGGAGTTGGCTGGCTCGCAGAGGCGCCCTTTGATCCCTTTGGCATCTTAGGTGGCTGGCTCGCAGAGGCGCCCTTTGGCATCTTCTTGGGGGGCCTCCTGGGCTTATTTCTCCATGGCTGCCCACGAAGCCCCTCTGCAACCGATTTCGCAATCGTGCCAGGGGAGAAAACGCCGGTAGCCGGTTTGTCTTGAGCTGCAACGCCGGCTGCTGGAGGTGTCTCTTGAGATAAACCCTGGAAGTCCAGGCGCTGCGTGACTGCATTGAGACGAGCAGGTTGATCGGCGTGGGCACGGAAGGGTGGTTCGAGATCCACAGGACGCATGAATCCGTCGGCGTCTTCGGCGCCAGTGTTGAGGAAGCCATCGACGTCGATAAGATCATCATCGTCGTCGTCGTCGTTGCCACCAATACGTTGAGGTGCAGAGGCGTTGCCTGCTAATTGCACCGGTTGTGGTTCGGAGCCCAATTGCACCGGTTGTGGTTGAGAGCCTACCAACAGTTGCTTCTGGCGGTTGGTGGTGGTGGCGACGGCTGCAGGCTTCTTCGGGGGACGGATCGGAGCGTCCCGCCGGAACTTTGAGGTGGCGCCGGTGTTGCGTCTTGGGCCCTCATCAATAATACCCCCCCAAGACGAATCTGGGTCTTCGGCCATAGCGAGACCCATTCGGGGCACTTTCCAAGGACCACGTGTTCATCGGCTCCTTGAGGTTGAACGGGGGGGTCCATGTTGTGATACACTCTCGGCACCGTGACTACCTTGACCTTCATAAAACCCTTGTCCACTGGAGCGTGGTGCATTAGTTCGCTGCCTGTTTTTAGGATAAGGCCCGTAGCAACTTCCTTCAACTCCGACATCCTCACCAACCAAGCCGCGACGGGGCGAGTCGCCAAGTGGGTCATTGAGCTAGGGCCCTGCGGGCTGAAATACGCGCACCCGAAGTCAATCAAGGCCCAGGTGCTTCCAGAGTTCACCACCGAGTGGATAGAAGCCCAGCTACCAGACGTACCCGACCTGTCCAACGCAAGGACAATGTACTTCGACGGCTCCAAGAAGTTCAGATCAGCAGGGGCGGGAGTCGTCCTCATCTCACCTAAAGGCGACAAGCTGAGGTACGTGTTGCAGATGAACTTCCCAACGCCCTCCAACAACGAGGCAGAGTACGAAGCCCTGATCCACGGCATGCGGATGGCCAAGAACTGCGGCGCCACTCACCTCATGATCTACGGAGACTCCTACCTCGTCGTGCAACAAACCATGAAGCAATGTGACGCCATCGCCGACAACATGATCGCCTACAGGGACTTGTACAACCAGCTGGAAGGTACCTTCGACGGCTGCGAGCTGCGGCACGTCGGCCGCGAGAGCAACGAGGAAGCCGACACCCTCGCCAACCTAGGCCCAAACAAAGCGCCGGTGCCACCCGGAGTCTTCCTCGAGTGCATCACGCAACGCTCCGTCAAGCTCTGGCCCGCGCCGGGATCCTCTACATCGACAACGAGCACCGCCGACCCGCCCAGCACGGAGAAGGAGCCTATGGAGGTGATGCTGATCGAGCCCACATGGACGAGCCCATACCTGGCTTACATACTGCACCAGAGGGTGCCAACAAACCCAGTCGAAGCCAAGCGCGTCATCCGCCGCTCCAAGGGCTTCACCGTCGTCAACGGGGAGCTCTACAAGCGAAGCATCTCAGGAGTCCTCCAAAGGTGCATCGACCCAGTCGACGGTCAAGCCATCTTACTCGAGATCCACGCTGGCATCTGCGGGCACCACGCCAGCAGTCGAGCCTTAGTGGCCAAAGCCCTACGAGCCGGGTTCTACTGGCCCACCGCAATGCAAGACGCAGAAGAACTCGTGAGGAAATGTCTCGGCTGCCAGGAGTTCGCCAACAAGCCGCATGCACCAGCATCAGCACTAAAGACCATTCCACTCGTCTGGCCCTTCGCTCAATGGGGGCTCGACATGGTGGGTCCACTCAAGAAGTCCTGGCCGGGAGGACACACGCATCTCTTGGTGGCAGTCGACAAGTTCACGAAGTGGATCGAAGCTGTGCCTATTACAAGTTCGACTGCCTCCTCGGCAGTTAACTTCATCAGGTCGATCATCTTCAGGTTTGGAGTGCCACACAGCATCATCACCGACAACGGCACGAACTTCACAGCCGAAGAGTTCAAAGACTTCTGCTCCGAGCAAGGCATCAAGCTCAACTACGCATCTGTCTCGCACCCGCAGTCCAACGGACAGGTCGAAAAGGCCAATGGCTTAGTCTGCAAGGGCATCAAGAAGCGCCTGCGAGTACCATTGAGGCGCGCTGCAGGTGCCTGGGTTGAAGAGCTTCCATCTGTGCTGTGGAGTTTGCGCACTACGCCAAACAGATCCACTCAGTACACGCCATTCTTCATGGTCTACGGCGCAGAAGCAATCATGCCGTGTGACATCAAGTTCGACGCGCCCCGAGTGGTGGCTTATGACGAGTCCGACGCAGAAGAAGCACTCGAGCACGACATGGATACCCTGGACGAAGCACGCGACATCGCCCTTACCCGCACAGCCGTGTATCAGCAAGACTTACGCAACTACCACGGGCGGCGACTGCGGCCCAGAGCGTTCGTACCTGGCGACCTTGTCCTCCGCCTCAAACAGAAGAAGGTGCACAAACTCGCCTCCCCGTGGGAGGGTCCATACATCGTGACAGAGGCAATCGGCGGCGGAGCTTACCGCCTGAAGGACTCGAAGACGGGGACAGTCTGCAACAACCCGTGGAACGTTGCGCAACTGCGCCGCTTCTACGCCTAATCGACTCCCCCTTGTAACAAAGTGTACTATGTCAAGAGGCGGCAGGTTCCAGACGCACTCTTTCCCTTACCAGGGTACCTGAGGGGACTGGAAGGGTTTTAATGAGGCGGCCTGCTCGCAAAAATCAATGAAGTGATTTGTGGAACAAGCTCTCCCCTTTACTTTTTTAGTCAAAAAGCAACATAAACCTAGGCCGTCACCCGACGCACTCGGGGGCTGCGCCATACAGGTCCAACTCGAAAAATCCTTCGCCGCCACCCGAAGCACTCGGGGGCTGCGCCGCACAGGTCTAAGTCAAACCTAGGCCGCACCCGAAGCACTCGGTTGCTGCGCCATACAGGTCCAACTCGAAAAATCCTTGGCCGCCACCCGAAGCACTCGGGGGCTGCGCCGCACAGGTCTCAGTCAAACCTAGGCCGCACCCGACGCACTCGAGGACTGCGCCGTACAGGTCCAAGACAAAAGCCTAGGTCGCCACCCGAAGCACTCGGGGGCCGCGCCATACAGGTCCAACTCGAAAAATCCTTGGCCGCCACCCGAAGCACTCGGGGGCTGCGCCGCACAGGTCTAAGTCAAACCTAGGCCGCACCCGACGCAGGGGCTGCGCCGTACAGGTCCAAGACAAAAGCCTAGGTCGCCACCCGAAGCACTCGGGGGCTGTGCCATACAGGTCCAACTCGAAAACCTAGGTCGCCACCCGACGCACTCGGGGGCCGCGCCATACAGGTCCAACTCGAAAAATCCTTGGCCTCCACCCGAAGCACTCGGGGGCTGCGCCGCACAGGTCTAAGTCAAACCTAGGCCGCACCCGACGCACTCGGGGGCTACGCCGTACAGGTCCAAGACAAAACCTAGGTCGCCACCCGAAGCACTCGGGGGCTGTGCCATACAGGTCCAACTCAAAAACCTAGGTCGCCACCCGACGCACTCGGGGGCTGCGCCATACAGGTCTAACTCGAAAAATCCTTGGCCGTCACCCGAAGCACTCGGGGGCTGCGCCGCACAGGTCTAAGTCAAACCTAGGTCCGCACCCGACACACTCGGGGGCTGCGCCGTACAGGTCCAAGTCAAAAGCCTAGGTCGCCACCGAAAGCACTCGGGGGCTACGCCGCACAGGTCTGACTCGACACACCTCGGCCGCACTCGAAGCACTCGGGGGCTGCGCCGCACATGTCTAATTCAAAATCCTAGGCCGCACTCGATCCGCTCGGGGGCTGCGCCATACAGGTTTACAGAAGTCTACAAGATACAATTTACTCACTCGGGGGCTACCCCCACCTCGGCATACATACACTCATATTTCCACTTGGAAAAATTGCTTTTACAAGCTAACGCTATACAACAGCAGTCTACTACTCTTATTCTACAGGCTCGCCCTTTGGCGCATCGAGTGGCCCTACAAGGTGCTCACTAAAGCTCTGGACCTGCTGAATCATCTGACGCGTAGCCGCAAGAGTATCGGCGTAGTCACCCTCTCCAGGCAAGCCGTCAAGCACCTGTACAGTGGAAGATTAGGCCGGTGCATTCGAACGTACGCCAGCGCCACGTTCGCCCCGGCAACAAGTTGAGTGTGCATGACTTCCTTCAACGCACTGCCTTCACGGAACCTCTCCAGCAGCGCAGCCAGTCCATTAGGCTGCTCGTTGTGCGGAAAGTACACCCTGTTGATCTGCCAGAGGGTTTTTCTACAACCTTCCAAGAGCACAGCAGCCCGCCAGGTGCGATCCAACATTCGCGCCAGTACACTACCTCTGGATCTATTTGACCAAAACTGACGCGCTTCGGGTGAGTCACCGGCGGCTTCTTTCTCCACCCGCTCGTCTACTCGACTTTGCTCGGCCTTCCAGTCAGAGTTCACATCTGCATCAAGACCCAGAGCTAAGAACAGTAAAAGGATAAAGAAGTCGAAGCACAGTGCTAGAAAACCAACCTTGCAGCTGCCGACTGATCAAGTCTATCTCGCCTAGCAGAAACTCCTCTCGCTGAGAGAACGGCGCAACGGGCGCGACCTCAAGCGCTCCAACTCAACTCCGCGCTCTTCAACTTCGACTCGAGCTCAACAACCTTGTTCCTCATGAAGGTGATCACTCGTTGATCATTCACGCTTCGCGCAGGAGCTGGAGGAGCTCGACGACGACGAGTGGGTGCAGCGAAGAGGTGTCCTCCTCGTCGCCCGCACCAGTCGTTCCAGCGACCCCAGGAGCTTCGCCCATCTCAGACTGCCAAGTTCGACAGCGTCAAGCAAGGAAAAGAACACATTCATTCAAGCTTGGATATGAAAGAAGACTCGAAGGCACAAATTCACATTTCAACACCAGCATGTTCGCGGCCAGAAGACCCGCAAACTATATAGTTCATTACAGACCAAGAACAAAAGCAGAAGAATCCTAAAAGAACGGAGTCTACATCACAGACTCCGACTGGGAACGGCTCTTCCTAGCAGCCAACTCTGCAGCCTTGGCAATCCTCTTCTCGAAGGTGGCGACCAACTTTGCAGCCAGCTGACTCGCCTGTGCCTTCACACCGCTAAGGGACGCGGTCCTGCCATCAGGCTTCCGAGGGAAGTCGCTGACAACCTTCTCAAAATCACCTACGACTTGGTGACCAAGAAGTAGCTGGAAAGTGAGCTCGGAGCCGCGTACCGTCTGCGCACGCGTGTAGTCCGCCAAGGTGGTCGCATTGCCTTCGAACGGAGCCGCAAGCGCGTCAACAGCAACTGGCGGTGGCTTGCTGGGGAAGATGCTCTGGTGCACAGTCGCCAAGGCGCCTGTCGACTTCTGCAGCGCCGCCGAAGCATACGCACAGACGCGGTCCATGAAGCCAACAGCCTCGCCAAGCCGACATTCTCGCTGGAGGACCCTTCTGGAGGAGCACCTCCGCAAGTCTCTGATCAACAGAAATCCACACCCGTAAGACATCCGAAGTCGACAAAATACAAAGTAGGCACTGAGCTGAAATACTTACTTCCAACAACATCTGCGAGTGCGAGCAAGCGGTCGACCTGGGTCTTCTCCAGATCATCCCGAGCTTGTTCATGCTCTTGGGCTTCACCCAGCAACTTCTCCAGCTCCGCGACCCGCTTCTTCATGCTCTCCTTTTCGCCTACGGATCAACGGAGCAAAGTTAGCAATAAAGGCAGTCGAAGCACCCCTCGAACACAAGGGTTCACACTCACTATTCGCTTGCTCCAGAGCAGTGCGGAGCTGATCCCTCTCCTGCTCCATGTGAACGAAGGCTGCGGCTCCCTCCATCTGCTGGCGATAAAATGGCTGCAGGAAACACAAGACATCAATCTGCGCCCGACTATTCTAGTCACGCACATCTTCGGGGGCTACTCCCATGGGAGCGCTGTTCGCGCACCCGATACAGATTTTGCAGAACGAGTCGAAGGACACTTACATGCTCAAGCAGCCCAGCGTCAACCGGAGTCGCATCAGCAGCTTTCTCTGGCACGGAGGAGGTCGAAGCCTTCAAGGCCAAAGCGTCACCCGCCAGAGCCTCTCCTCCGGTCGTCTTCGCAGTCTGCTCGATCATGGGAGCAGAAGTGTGCTCCATCTCACGAGGGGAAGAAACAACAGCGCCAGTACGGTCGCTGTGAAAAGATAACAATTCAAGGACTCGCAAGTGAAAAAGCACACTCGACAAAAATGAGGCAATGGTTACGCGACTAACCTGGCAACATCTACATCATCTTCACTTCCCAGGGATGGAGGCCATCCTCGCAAACTCAGTCGGCGGTGCAGAGCCGAGGGGAGGCACGACCAAAGGCTCAGCCAGGTCACTCGTGTGCCTAGCGCCTGAAGACGACTCGCTAGTCTCTTCCTCGTTCACACCCGCCTCCTTCACGGGCGACGAAGCAGAACCAGAGTCGCCACTCTTTCGCCTCTGCCGCTTCCGCAGCGGCTCCTCATCTTCATCATCCTCCTCCAACTCTTCACTCGGCGAGGTGGCGGAGGGAACTTCATCGTCATCAACCTCGTCCTCAGGGAACTCTGCCTCTTCATGAGGTCCATTCTCCATCAACGGAGGAAGACTGACATAGCTCGAACGACCCTGTCAGCAAATGAAGCATTCGAGTCAGGCAAAAAGATTCGACAGAAGAAGATACAAGACAAACAAAGCAAACGAAGCTCACCTCAGGCACAGGGTTATTAGGCCCATACGGCTCGACTGGGCACTTGACATTGCACGGGTCAGCGGCTCGGAGACTAGTGATGCTCCTCACCTTCGACTCGACTACGTCATCATCGAGCTCATCGCCAACATCCTCACGCGCCCACATCGGGTGGACGCGAGTGCGGAGCGGCTGCACCCGAAGCCTGAAGAAGGTGGCGATGAGGTGAATTCCACCTGTCTCGCGCCCGAGACTTTTTAGAAGGCCACGAAGAAGCGTCAGCAAGGGCTGAGTCGCCTCCCTGTCCTCCTTCTACAGCGGGTGCGTCCACGCGTTCGTCTTCCGCAACTCGCAATCAGCCGCGAAGTCGGGAAGCCCTTCTTGGTCGCACCTGATGTAGAACCACTTCTTCCGCCAGCCCTGGACGGAGTCGGACTTCTTCATCTGAAAGTAGGAGGTGTCGCCACGCACCTGGATGCCGAAGCCGCCGACTGGATACACCTGCTTGCTCTTCCCCACGTTCCTCCTCACGAGGAATAGCGACTTCCACAGCAGCCAGTTGGGTGCGATTCCCAGGAAGCACTCGCAGAGCACGAAATAGCTCGCGATGCTCAAGACGCTATTGGGGTCAGATCGTGGATCTGAATCCCATAAGCGTACAAGAGACCACGGACGAAATCGTGGAGGGGGAACCCGAAACCCCGCGGAAGGAAATCCACGAAGCAAACGCGTTCCCCCTCGCGAGGAGCGGGGAATACCTCTTTCCCGGGAGCGCGCACCGTCGCCTGATCTGCCGGCGGCAGCAGCCCCTGCGCGCGGAGGGCCTCGAGGTCGGCCTTCTTCACCGACAATTTCACCCAGTCGCCGTCGGGCTTCTTCATCACGCTCGCCTCGGCGGCGGCGACGGCGCCAGCAGCAGGCTTCCCCCTCTTCATCGCGGCCTTGCTCATGGAGGGCGGAGAAAAGAAACTGGCAGAAAAGAGCAACAATGGCGGAGAGAGAGCAGCGGAGACGATGGCAGAATGGGGATGGGATGAACTGTTCGCCGCCGCGGTAAAAAATATATACCGCGTGGCCAGTTAATCCAGGCCATCCTCAGCGAAACCACACTCCGCAACATCATCTGGCCGTCCACGTGTCGCGCGGAGATAGCAACCGTCGCCGGCCACGCCGCCCACTACGCACGGGAATCAAGGCACCATCATCACACCGCGAAATTTTCGCGCCCAACGGTCAGTACAAAGCGGCAACCGCTGTCTCCAGTCAATACTGACAGTGGGACCGCACTGTCACGTCCCATCGGGCACAGAGTGCGCCAAAAATGTCAGCGCTGACGTCAGCCGCGAAGGCGTAGGAAGTAAGCCAACGGGCTGATTGAGAACTCGAACAGTTCATTCGAGTGCAAGAAGATTCAGTAAGCTCCAAGAGCTGAACAAACTTGTGCAGTAAGCCAAACCGGCCGAATACAAAGTAAGTCACGCAAAGCCAGTCGCGACTCCAACAGGTCGAGTCCCTTCTTTACTCCCATCGGGAGCGGGCTTTTCGACTGAAGAAAAATTGAGTTTAACCTCAATTGCAAGCAATTCAGCTTAATCTCAGGGGCTACTCCCATCGGGAGCGCTGTTCGCGCTCCCGAGTGACTCAGAACATAGCAGTCGAAAAATCACCGACTGAGGCTGTACGCACAGTATTTTACCCAGCAGTCGACGGTTCGACTAAGGAATCGTCCATAAGCCCTGAACGGCCGGAGTCGACTAACTTTACTTGTTCCTTTCAGGAACCCGACGGCGTGCCCAGGAGGAAGGAGTCCTTTACCCGATTCTACGATTCGACTAAGCACTCGGGGGCTCCTATCGTGGGGTCACTCTTCGACTACCCCACAGTGGGGATACCTGGGTCACGCCAAGCCTGTTAGCCTTATGACGAGGGCCCAAGGAAGGCCCAAGGAGGACGACGTGCGGCTCAAGATAGTCGACGTTAGGTCATACGACTCCAGCCATGCTTGTAAGCGCCATCGGCACCGTTCACCTGAGACCTAGCCTACCATATAAAGGCTAGGAGGGTCCTTCGTCTAGGGTACGCTCATAGCCGCCACCACAAACCCTAGCGAGATTGCCATCTCGCCATTGTAGCCACAACTCGCCATTCAATACCAGACAAGCAGGAAGTAGGGTATTATCCTCCGGGAGCCTGAACCTGGGTAAACGCCTTGCTTGTCAGCCGTCGTGATCACCAGCGCTCATCTCTCTCCCCCTCAATCAACCCGGGGTGCACAACCCAGGGATTTGCCGAGTCCACACCTCGTCATAAGTCATAGTACAAATAAAGTTGTCATCGATTTCCCTCTGATGCAACCCTGGAGATGGATACAACGATGTGCCATTTTCACCGTCTCTTCTTGAGTCGCCGCTGGAATCTCTTCTTCTTGAGTCGCCGCTGGGGTCTCTTGCTGGGTCGCTGACGGAGAACACGTCTAGCTCCACTGGTAGGATTGAGCCTTCTGGTGTATCGGCTCCGGGAACGGTTTATAGCAGTCTTTCGTCATCCACGTCCTCATATCATTTTTCTTGTCTAGGCGTTCTTCGATCTCCCACTTAGACAACCCTGGAGATGAATTGGAATATATATTTGATTAATAATATAAATAGAGTATGATTTATTCATCTAATTAAGTGGATAAGTCTATAATAAAGAAAATAAAGAAGCACTTCTATCGAGTGAGGCAAGGCTTTTCTTTTACAATACATCCTACCTCTGGCGTTGTGTAAGGACCCCCATTCTTCCATGACATCTTCCAAAATGATTAGCGATAACTGCCTCTGGATGCGATGGAAGTCTTCTCTAAGCTCAGAATCGGTGATTTTCCCCGCATTTGTGCTCCATTCTTGGAGACTAGATGGCCACCTCGTTGTCTCTACATCCCGGACAAGCCCTTTAATGTGATGGAGGACATAGAAGGCATCCTTCACGCTGCCAGACGCATGCTTGATGCAATGGAACCCGGTCCCATGCCAGAAAATGTGTTTGTTGTCCTTCGTTAAACGTTCCCCATTCTTTTCTTTGTGGAAGTGGCCTCCTGTCGGGGGGCTGCCCCCGGGTTGGGCAAAGAGGTGGTGTTGGGAGCTATAAAGTGGAAAGGAAAGTCAATCCGGGTCACTCAAGCCGGATCACTTGGATCGTATCGGGGGAGAAACTCGGTTAGTACTTAATCTTGTTTAAGTACAGAGAGACGCCAAAGGGGAACTGGCAAAGTCTAGCCGGATCAGAAGAAGAGATCTGGCTCAACTAGCCGGGTTGCCTGGAAGAGATCCGGTTCAACTAGCCGGGTTGCCTGGAAGAATCCGGCTTACCAGCAATGTCGGATAATGCACAAGGGCCGAGTAATGTCAGTAAGTTCACGGGTCCTGCAGGCCTCCTGCCCGAGGCTCAGAAGACACGGGATTCCTGGGAGCGCAGCAACCTAGGAGCTGACTCGGCCAATTCGGGAAAGGGACTATGACTAGACCTGGTGGGCTACACCTGCCATTGCCCGAAGTGGCAAGATAGGCCTGCTAGGGCCTGACAGCCAGGTCGAGGCACGGGATTCCTGGGAGCGCAGCAACCTAGGAGCTGACTCGGCCAATTCGGGAAAGAGGATGTGACCTAGACCCGGTGGGCTACACCTGCCATTGCCCGAAGAGGCAAGATAGGCCTGCTAGGCCTGACAGTCCGGCCGTTGGATTGACAGGGGGCAGAGGCTTGTCCTTTTCCTCTTGGCAGTGCCATTATCTCATGGAGCCAGGGGCAAAGAAGTAACTCGGCAAGCCTTTATATACAGCACCACCACCTCCTGTGTGAGAGACGAACCCTAGAGCTCATTTTCCCCCCTTGGTAGCTTCTTCTTCATCGTGAGCTCTCACCATTGTTGCTTCATACAGCTCGAGGAGCACTTTGTACTTGTCACCATTGAGATATAAAGAGACTAGGCTAGTGCTGCAGTAGGGGTGTTACCTCCGCAAGAGGGCCCCGAAGCAGGGTACATCGTGGTGTGCTTTGTGTTTTTGGTTTCTTGGTTTCTTGTTCATGTTCTTGCGGTTTCTTGCGTGTTCTTGCTTGTGCACTTCTTGAGTGCATAAACCCTCCCCGGTTCCCCCAACGCACTTTCGGCCCCATCTTAGCCATACCTATGGCATCTGCCGTGATCCCACCACGACAGTTGGCGCCCACCGTGGGGCAGATTGAGGCGTTGGAGGGAGTTTACATCCGGACGGGCTCAGGCGAGCGTGTTCTTTCTGGGCTTATCGCCAAGATCGGCGAGTTCACCTTCGTCAGCGACAATGCAGGGTGTTTCGCCGGCAAGCCCTTCCCCGAGCATGGCTTCCTGATGATGCTTGGTAGCTTCGTCACCTACGTTGCTGTCGAGGCTGTTCGCGAGTACCCGGCGCAGGTGCTCGTGGCCAAGGACCCTCCTTCTTTCCGCGCAGCTCTCGGACGGCGTAGCGCTCGCCCCGGGAGTAGCGTGGAAGTGATGATGACCGGAGCAAGTGCTGGAGCTGGCAAAGGAGATGCCGGCAATAGCATACCCGAGGAGCTGATCACGCCAACCGATCCGGTTGACAAGCCGACTCGGACGGCAAAGTTCCCAAAGGAGAAACCAGATCCGGTTGGTCCACTTGGCATGTCAAGTAGGGAGGCTCCCTTAGAGGATGTCCTGGAAAAGTTAGCTCGGCCAGTGGCACCTGGGGCAAATGTAGAGCTTACTATAGCTCAGTTAGAGGCAGAGCGCCTGAGGTTGCAAAGAGAAGCCCGGTTGGTGGTAGAGTCTAGGCAAGCATTTGATAGAGACATGAGAGAATATAATGCTGCCAATGGTATCACCGATGGTTTCACTCCGGTAGTGCCTCACCCACGCAAGAGAGCAGATTTGCGCAACAGGGGTAAGGACCTCAATGACGAGTTAGCTAGAGCCGCAAGATCGAGCTCGAGTAAGGCTACTAGTCATAGATCGGGTACAGGCAAGCCGGTGTATAGCTCCCCGGCCAAAATCTTAGGGCT
Source organism: Poa pratensis (assembly GCA_947311845.1). Taxonomy (NCBI): domain Eukaryota; kingdom Viridiplantae; phylum Streptophyta; class Magnoliopsida; order Poales; family Poaceae; genus Poa; species Poa pratensis. The sequence goes on along the minus strand of CAMZMU010000080.1, from coordinate 25,048,579 downwards.
GCAGCGGCAGCGCGAGCCGAGTTGACCACATTAACCGGGGATGCTTGGCGCAAGCAGGCAGAAAGAGTCAATGAGCTGGTTGATGTGTGTAACCGGCAGAATGAGGCTTTCCGGAAAGCTAATCCGGACGCTGGTGGTTCTCGAGGGTAGTGTCGGCTAAGGCTGTTAGCCAGAGATCCAAGGGGCAAGCGTCATCTCCGCATGTCGGAGCTGACCGGGCCCAAAGCGTGAATTCGGGCAAGAGCAAACAGCTGCAGGCCTATGATGCCGAGTATGCCGGCAAGCAGCTAGCTGCTCAAGGAAGAGGTGGCCAGAGCAGAAACAATGGCGGTCAAGGCAATCCGGGAGCCGGAAGGGGTAATTCGGCTGGCCGAGGTCAACCACCTCGCCCTCCTGGGCAGAATCAACCCCGGCAGGAGCAGCAAGTAATGGTGCAAGCGCAGCAGCAAGGTGGTGGCCAGGCGGGCTACCGCTATGATGATGGTAATTCGGCTATGGCGCGAGCCGGATACCAAACGTATGATAATGCACTTGCGTCCAGGCTGGGACCTCGGACATTGGCTCCGGATGATCAGCGTCTCAGGTTGGATAGGATTTACCAGTCCGAGAGGCTGGAAGAGCAAGGCCCACCAGGTCCTCCATGCTTTGGGCCTAGGATCATGAACGAGCCGAATGTGCCGTTGTTTCAGCTTGGCCGAATCACAAAGCCGTATAACGGCAGCACTAAGCCGCAGGATTGGCTGATAGACTATGTATCCTCGGTGCACATTGCGGGGGGCAATCGCCGATGGGCGGTCCGGTATCTCCCGCATATGTTGGAAGGGCCAGCCCGGATTTGGCTGAATAACTTACCAGAGGGTAGTATCAACTCTTGGATGGATTTGGAACAGGCATTTTACAGCAACTTCTCCAGCACTTACAAGAGGCCAAACCGACCTCAGCTCTTGTCTGCGTGCAGGCAGGAAGAGCGGGAGACAGACCGAGAATTTTTGACTCGGTGGAGCAACATTCGCAATTCTTGTGAAGGTGTCGTGGAGGAGCAGGCCATTTCTTGGTTTGCGCAGGGTTGCCGACATGGCACCCCGCTTTGGCAGAAGCTCCAGAGGGATATGCCAAAGACCCTGGCGGAAATGATCCGGATAGCAGATACATATGCTCTTGGCGATCCGACGCAGCCAGCGTTGGATGCGGTGGGAACAAGCAGGAGGCAACCGGTCAATAACCGAACTGGACCATTGAGGCCCAGTGACCGACATGAGTTCGGTTATAAAAGGAGAGATCCGGATTACAGATACGGCTCAGACCAGGTTGCTGCAGTAAATATGGATCATCCTGATAGCCAGAGACCAAAAAATGAGGGTCCAGCTTGGAGGCCGAATCAAGGTGCCTGGGCAAAGAAAGTGTGGGATGGACCGAGTCCACCTCTAACTTTTGAGGCAATGATAGATGGGCCTTGCCGTTATCACACAACAGACCCACGCAAGCCGGCCAATCATTCAACTCGGAATTGTAGCTGGCATCATCGCATCCAGGCGGAAGGTCAGAGAGGGCCACCTCAGAGAGGTGCTCCTAGACCGAATTTCAGGCCAAATACGCCTTTATCCGGAGCCAATGCAACCCCGGTGAACGAAGGAGCTCCAAGGCCGGCAGCCACAAAGCCGGTTAACCTGGTAAATATGGGAGGCAACAACAACAATGCTGGTCCGAGTCGGCAAGGTGGATACCCCGGAAATGATTACAAGGAAGCTCATCAAAGTTATGTGGTTTTTGTGACCGAGCCAACTGACAAGAAAAGTCAGCTGCGAAGGGCGAAGGAGGTGAATGCAGTCACACCAGCAGTCCAAAATACCTGAACTGGTCCGAGCAGGAGATCACTTGGAGCAGGGCTGATAATCCCAGGGTTATGCCAAGCCCAGGAAACTACGCACTGGTGGTGGATCCGACTTTGGTTGGACCAAAGATTAATGTGAAATTCACTCGAGTCTTGGTTGACAATGGCAGTGCTATAAACATCATGTATCGGGACACAATGGTCAAGTTGGGTTATTCGCCGAATCAGTTGCAGCAGAGCAGTTGCACCTTCCATGGTATAGTACCCGGGGTGTCTTGTTCCCCAATGGGTAAGATCTGGGTAGATGTGCTGTTTGGTACCAAGGACAATCACAGACTTGAGAGTCTCGAATTCGAGGTGGTAGACTTGGAGAGCCCATACCATGCTCTGCTCGGCAGGCCGGCATTAGCCAAGTTCATGATATCCACTCATGTTGCCTACCTCAAGATGAAGATGCCTGGCCCGAATGGTATCATCACCGTTGTGGGAGATTACAAGAAGGCCATACAGTGTGCCACGGTTGGTTCCACCTTAGCCGAGTCGTTGGTGATCCAAGCGAGAAGAGCAAGATGCATGAAGTAGTGGCGATGGCGAAGTCAGCTCAGCTCGGGTGCTGGCCATGACCAATCCGGATGCAGGTGCAACATTTGAGGTGCCCAAGGAGACAAAGAAGATCCCCATTGACCCGGAGAATCCGGAGCGCATGGCCATCATTGGTGCCGGGTTGGGCGAGAAATAGGAAAGCGCGCTCTGTCACTTCCTCCGTGAGAATCGGGATATCTTTGCATGGTCGGCTAAGGACCTGCCTGGTGTTCCGAGGGAGTTGGCAGAGCACTCTTTATTTGTCAGGCCGGATGTGAAGCCGGTGAGGCAACCGACTCGGCGTCTTTCAGACGATCGAAGAAAAGTGGTGCTTGATGAGCTGGCTAAGCTACTTGCAGCCGGATTCATTATGGAGGTGTTGCATCCAGACTGGATATCCAATCCGGTTCTGGTAGAGAAGAAGAAGGACGAACCAGCGGTGGTCAAGGTGTGGCGTATGTGCATCGACTTCACCAACCTGAACAAGGCGTGCCCGAAGGATCCCTTTCCTTTACCTCGGATTGATCAAGTGATCGATTCTACTGCTGGGTGTGAGTTGTTGTCTTTTATTGATGCGTACTCTGGTTTTCACCAGATACCACTGAACCCCAAAGATCAAATAAAGACTGCTTTTATTACCCCGTATGGGGCGTATTGCTATCGTGTCATGTGTTTCGGTTTGAGAAATGCCGGTGCAACTTATCAGAGATGTATGCAGAAATGCTTACATCTCAAATGGGCAAAAATGTGCAAGTGTATGTCGATGATATCGTCATCAAAACTAAAGAAAAACGCACTCTCCTCGAGGATCTCGAGGAAACATTTGTGAACTTGAGAAAGTATCGGTTAAAATTGAATCCGGATAAATGCACCTTTGGTGTCCCGGCTGGAAAGTTGCTCGGTTTCCTTGTATCGAGCCGAGGTATTGAGTGAATCCGGCTAAGATCCGAGCCATAGAAAACATGAAATTGCCTAAATGTCTAAAAGATGTACAAAAGTTCACCGGGTGTCTAGCCTCGTTGAGTCGGTTTGTGAGTCGGCTAGGAGAAAAAGCCTTGCCCTTGTATCAATTGATGAAAAAGAGCACCGGGTTCACATGGACCCCGCAGGCAGATTCGGCTTTCAATGAATTAAAAAAGATGTTGTCCACTGCACCAATTTGGCATCACCTTTGCCGAATGAGCCAATGCTACTTTACATTGCGGCCACTAACCGGGTCGTAAGTGTGGTGATAGTGGTAGAGCGAGAAGAGGAGGGTAAATCCGTGCAGGACCGGTGTACTATTTAAGCGAGGTGATCTCAACCTCAAAGCAAAATTATCCTCACTACCAGAAGATGACATATGGTGTATACCTGGCGGCCAAGAAGTTGAAACATTACTTCCAGGAGCACCCGATCACCGTAGTATGCGAAGCTCCAATCTCGGAGATCATTGGGTGCAAAGATGCGACTGGCCGAGTTGCCAAATGGGCAATAGAAGTGTCTCCTTACACCCCGCATTATGAGAGAAGAGATGCTATCAAGTCTCAGCTTTACCGGATTTCCTTTGTGACTGGGCCGAGATGCAGTATGAGCCACCAAGCCGATTACAATTACTGGAAGTTGCACTTTGATGGCTCCAAAACCAAAATCGGACTGGGTGCTGGGATAGTACTCACATCACCGAAGCAAGATCAGTTGCGATATGTGTTGCAGATTCATTTTCAGCATCAAACAATGTGGCCGACTGATCCATGGGCTTAATGTGGCTAAGGACATCGGCATCCGCCGGATAGAATGTTTTGGTGATTCAGATTTAGTGGTGCAGCAGTCTTCTGGAAATTGGGATGCCCTTGATGCCAATATGGCACTATATCGATTTCATGTCCAGAAAATTTCAGGATTTTTTGAAGGCTGCGAGTACAAGCACATACCTCGGCTGGAGAACGAAGCTGCTGATATCTTGTCAAAACTCGGGTCGTCTAGGGATGCAATCCCACCCGGGATATCCTTGAATCACCTAAGGATCCCTTCAATCAAACCTTCACCTGATTCCGAGTCGATTTTTATCCCAAAGCAAGAATCTGAAGCTGTTCCTATGAATGTTGATGTCGGGTACATTTGGGAGGACCCGGGGACTGCGCACCGAGACTCGGGAATGCTACCCAAATCTTAGGGAAGAGAGGAAGATGGTGCTAACCGAATCTTAGGGAATGGACAGAGGCTGATAGAAGAGATAATGGCGGCCGAACCAGTGGAAATAGATGAGCACTTATTCCCTTTGCATCCAGTACCGGAATGGGCTGAAGAAATCATGAAGTTCATGTCGGAGGGGAGTTTGCCAAATGATGAAACCGAAGCTAGGCGAGTGCAGAGGAGGTCCAAGGGTTACACCATCATAAATAAGGAGTTATACAAAAGGAGTGCAACCGAGGTGCTACAACGTTGCGTGGAGCCAGCCGAGGGCAAGGAGATGCTCCTGGAGATACATCAAGGAGAATGTGGGCATCATTGCAGTACAAGAGCCCTGGTGGCTAAAGTATTCCGGCATGGGTTTTACTGGCCCACTGCTCATGCAGATGCAGAGGACATAGTCCGAAAATGTGAAGGATGCCAAAGGTTTGCCAAGCAGACACACCTACCCGCATCGGCGCTCAAAACAATTCCTATCACTTGGCCGTTTGCTGTGTGGTGTTTGGATATGGTGGAGAATTCAAGCCGGCTAGGGGTAACATGACACATATGCTGGTGATGGTGGATAAGTTCACCAAGTGGATAGAGGTGAAACCGATCCGGAAAGTGGATGGTCATTCGGCTGTAACTTTCCTGAAAGAAATCATTTTGAGATACGGTTACCCCCATAGCATCATCTCGGATAATGGCACGAACTTTGCTGTGGGAGAGTTTGCCCGATTCTGCATGAATAAGGGGATCCGGTTAGATATAGCCTCAGTGGCACACCCAGAGTCCAATGGACAGGTGGAAAGATCAAATGCTTTGGTATTAGCTGGGATAAAAGCCCGGTTAATAGAACCCTGGTAAAGACTCCGGGGTGCTGGATAGATGAAATACCATCAGTACTATGGGGTCTAAGGACCACGCCGAATCGGTCAACTGGCTATACGCCATTTTTTCTGGTATATGGGGCAGAAGCAGTGCTACCCACTGACATAGAATATGATGCACCAAGGGTGACAATGTATACGGAAACCGAGGCAAAAGAGGCCCGGGAAGATGCAGTGGATCTGCTAGAGGAAGCAAGGGAATTGGCCCTGTCTCGGACAGCAGTATATCAGCAGGGTCTCCGACGTTATCATAGTCGGAAGATCAGCCCTCGAGTGTTTCATGAAGGAGATCTAGTACTAAGGCTGGTGCAGCGCAGCAAAGGCCGACATAAGTTATCACCTCCATGGGAGGGACCATTCATTGTGAGCAAGGCTATGCACAATGACTCGTACTACCTTGTAGACGCACAGGAACAAAGGAAGGATGGCCTGGACAGACCCGGAGAAGAAACCAAGCGACCCTGGAATGTAGCTCTGCTTCGACCCTTTTACTCTTAAGGGCAATGTATGTATCTCAGTTTATCATAAATGAAATTTCGGCAATCCGAGTCTGGACTCGGGGACTGCCTCGTCCTTATGCATGTGTTTTTTATACTGTTTTGTCCATACCGTTCATGTGTCGGATTGTTTTGAACCTCGTCCCAAAATTCAAGTAATGTATGCTGTGTTGTTGATCTCGTGACTCGACTGACAAACACCAAAATGGTAGTCAAGAGCAGAGGTGGAATATGGGAAACATGAAAATGGACTCGGGGACTCGGTCCAAAACCGATTCGGCACATGTCGTTTACTAACCCCTGTTATTTCTTTTTTGTTTATGTTAGATGATTCTAAACCACAACTCGCATGTTTCAAGTATTGTATGCTATGATTCCTATCTTGTGACTCGACTGTCAAACACCTAAAAGGTAGACAAGAGCAGAGATTCGGCAAAAATAGTAAACAAGAAAACAGACTCGGGGACTCGGTTTAAATGATCCAACATAAACTTAGTCCGGATCACATTAAGCAAAATAAAAGTAGTCTCGAAGAACTTAAATTGTATATTACATCTGCTCCCGGCATACCGGGGATTTAATGTTTTTCATTAAGATAATTCAGGAAGGAGCCTAGGTTGCAGGAGACTCGGTTGCAGGGATGGACTCGGATGATGGAGGAACCTCGGTTGAAAGGGCCCTCACTTGCAGGAATGACCTTGGACGGAGAGCTTGAGGCTGGCAGATTCGGAAGCATCCGGATCAACTGACGGTCTTGACTATTGCTCTGTGGCTTAGCCGAATCAGTGGCTGGCGTCTTGGAAGTTCGGATTACAGCTTGTTCGGCAGTTTCAGCCGAGTCAGTGGCTGGCATCTTGGAGGTCTTGGCCGAGTCACAAGCTGCAGGTTGTTCGGCGGAGTTAGCCGAATCACCAGATCGCCCTCAGACTCGGCGTATTCGTCAAGTGAGGCATCATCTGATTCCTCTCTTCAGATTCTTCCCCATCCGAGTAGACCGGAGCTTCAGATCAAGATGCTTGGTGTTTGCAAATTCGGCCATAAAGTTGGCAGCTTCCTCGCGGATCTTGATCCGGTCCGGATCTGAAGCCCATGAAGAACCCTCGCGAAGGGAGCGCACTTTGGCAAGATCAATCAGCTCATACCAAGACATGATAAATAGCAAACCTGCGTCAGCACCAGCGCGGGCGGACGAAGATCTCCACTGCTTTAACCGGGTCTCTGCCTGATCCAGGTCTTTGATTAGCTCGTCCGCAGACCGGACTTGCCGAGCTTCAGGAAACAAGACTCGGTGAGCTTTGAGGCTTGCATTGAACAGATCAATATGGGAATCCTTCAAAGGAGCAATCCGAGCTCTAAGTGCAGTAATGTGATCTTCGATATCCCACGTCTCTGGTAGGGGAGCTCCAGTTAACTTAGCTCTCTCAGCTCGGGCATCCCTCACAGCTTTGGCGGCTTGAAGCCGGATGCTGGTAAACTCTCCTACATTCAGATAAGCTAACACCGAGTTAAACGAGGAACACGAAATGATGTGTCGGATAAGAGCAGAGGAGGAAGAGGAGATTCGGCAAACTTACGATCCATGTCTTCATTGAGGCTAGCAAGATCAGCAAGCCATTTCGCGCTGATCGCCTTGTGAGCAGCCAGATCATCTTTCGCCGCTTTAGCTTCGGCTTCAGCGTCTGCAACGTGCGTTTGGATTTTCTTGTCCAATTCAGCCCGCTTCTCAAGCCCGGCTTTGAAAGTGTCTCGCTCCTTCTGGATCGAGTCTTTCTCCCTCTGCAGCGTGTCCCGGTCTTTCTTGACCTTCTCCTTCACTTTTCAACCCGGTCAAGCTCCCGCAGGAGCCGGGTCACTTCTGACTTTTCCTCCGATAAAGCGCGCTTGTGCTCCTGATCTTTCTTTTTCATCTCCGCACCTTGCGCATCGAAGGAAGCTTGGAGGGCCTGGTGCTGCAGGACTAGCTGCTTAAAGATCCGGCTGCGAGCAGTCGTGGTTTCCTGAAAGAAAAAGGGTTAATGGCGTAAAAAGAGTCTCGGGGACTGGCACCCGAGACTAGCAGCATGAGCCAAAACGAATCTCGGGGACTGGAGGCCCGAGATTAATAAAAAAGAAAGTTGACCGAATCAATTGGAAAGAGACTCGGGGACTGGGAGTCCCACGATTTTTGTTCAGCTAAGACAAAATTTATGATCAAGTGTTAGAGATTCAAGCCGAATGACTTTCTTACTCGGAGGAGTATCAGTCGTTCGACCCGAATCTCGGGGACTGGGGATAGTGTAGATTGATCATGTGAAATAAAACAGGATTCGGCAAGTTACCTCGAAGACCCGGTTAGCTTCAGTGACCGAGGCCTGCACAGAATGTAGAGATTGAAACATCCGGCTAGGCCAGCCGGATGGCGACGCTGAAGTGGTCGAGCCTTCGGCAAGGTCCGCAGCATTCCAAGCTTTAACAAATTGCTCTGCGGAGCCGAGGTTGTCGCCGCTCGGAGTGCGGAGATTCGGCAGAACCTGGCCACTAAGGCGGGCGCGAGTGATCGCCTCAGAGAGTTGATCATGCACCCGAGTCGCTGATGGAGCGGCGGAAACCGGCTTGCTAGCAACCATCTGCTTATCCGAGGTTGTTGGAGTTGTGCCAAAGGAGACCTGAGTCGGCTTAGGTAGAGGCGATGCGCCCGGGTCTTGGCTGGATCTGGCTGTTTCGGTTGGTTCTGCGACGCTTGCTGTGGTGGTTTAGATACTTCCTGTTGCTGCTTCTGCTGCTTCTCGAGAGGTTGCTGCTGCTGCTGCTTCTTCTTCTTCTGCTGCTCTTGATTCAGAGCCTTGGCGGTAGGGCGAGGATCCGGCTTAGTCAAAGACTTAGCCGAAGTCTTAGCTTTTTCCTTCTCCAACTCCTTCAGAGGACGTGGCCAAGTTGAATCTCGGGTAGACCCGAGATTTCCTCATTCTCCAGTCAATAACCGACTCTGGAACGAGAGTCGGCGGAGGAGTTTGGCGGTTGTGGCACGCGCGGGAGAGGTGACAGCCTTTTTAGGAGACTGGTGCTCCATGGCCGTATCCAGTGGAGGAATGGGAGAAAGAATGGATGAATGAGTTTGCTCGGTGACGAGGACGTCACTGCATAGAGCAAAGTAAACAGTTAACTCGGATAAAGATGACTCGGTTAATAAAGGAAGAAAGCAAATGAAATTGGCATTACCCCTTGGTAGTAGGCATGGCCTTGAGCCGATTCGGTTTGGAGGCAGTTTTCTTCATTCTCTTGGCTGGAGGGGCATCTGATCCGGACGCATCAGGGCGTTTCCGAGATGTCCCTTGAGCATCCGGTTTGGCTGGAACACAAGGTTGTGACCATGAAATCGGAATGGCATCAATAGGATCTAGGATCCAGCAATCATCATCTTCATCCTCGGAAAGGTTGTAAATAGTCGGTTGCTTACCCTTGCGATGGGCTTGGCGCGCGGAATCGGCAAATAATCGTCCGTATCCGCATCCTCTTCGCCCTCGCGCAGCGGGCTGCGATCCGGTCCCCACACTTTGGTGGAGAGATCTCCATCTTCGGTGATTTGGCGGTCGAACAGCTGCAGTAGAGTCAAGGCAAATCTGGATTAGTCCGATGTCATTTTGATGAAGTATGGATTGATTCGGAGAATGGTGAACTAACCTGTGGTGGAAGTGCATCTCGGTGGAACGGCTCCACGCCCCACCGCCACTTGTCCAACATCTCGGTGTAGGCAATGGCGTTTACCCGTCTCTTGACGGAAACTCTGGTGAGGTCATGTTTGCTGATCCGGGTAGGATCTAGCAGACCACCCATGTGGCAAATCTTGTGCTTGCGTTGTTGAAGAGGACTGACCCGGCGACAGACGAAGGTCCGGAGGAGATCGTCCGCGAGCAGGCCTTTCTCCAGAAAATCCTCCAAAGTTTGATGTATGATTTGAAGCTCCGCAAGAGTGTCAGCCGGATCATATCTGAAGTTCAGTTCGGCTGTGGGGGGCTCGATCCTGAACTCGGGCAAGTTGAGAGCATCATGGCCTTCAACGCTCTTCACGTAGAAGAAGGACCTTTGCCATTTCTTGCAAGTATCCAGGCCAGTGATCCGGGGAAAGATGGAGCCCGTCCTCGGGGTAATGCTGGACGCACCACAGGCGGTCATCACCTTCGGGTCACTACCCGGGATCGTATGTTTCCGGAGGTGGAAGTACTTCGCCCAGGTTTCGACAGTCGGCCAGAGACCGAGATATCCCTCCATAAAGGAGGTAAAAGCCGACAGGGAGACAAAGGAGTTAGCCGGAAGGTGGTGAGGCTGCAGGCCGAAGAAATCTAGGAATCTCCGGAAGAAGTCACTCGCTGGGAGTCCGAATCCGCGCTCGAAGTGCGCTAGAAATACAACGCGCTCACCCGGTTGGGTGACCGGTTCGAGTTCTTTCCCCGGTTTTCGGCATATAACTTTAGGTGTTATACGCCGGGTGCTCAGCAGCCATTCCAGATCATCATTTGTAACGTCGGAACCCTCCCAACTGCCGGGGGGCAGCTTCGGCATATCCGAATCAGTCCTGCAAAAGGTCAGATATAGCCGAGTTAGGAGATGCGGAATCTCTAATCCAGAACGAATCGAATAAAGGTGTAACCGAATCAGCTGTTAAAGGATTCGGTAGAGGCTAACCCGGATAAAGTGGTCTAATTACTGCGGAAAAGTGATTCGGCTAGTAACTACAAACACCTTTTCGTGAGAATCTAGGGTTACGCAAGATCTACCGCAGCAGTAAAATAGAGAAGAAATCCCGAGTAAAAATATGGCGGAACTGTTCATGCAGTGGCAAGCCAATCTGGGGCAATCTAGTGCAAAACCTAGAAAGGAGATCTAGGGAATGCACTAAGGCGCGGCAATGGACTCGTTTGCTAGTGAATCTAGGGAAAGCAAGCGCAAGTTCATGGCGGAAGATGAACTCGCTCAAGGTCGCCATGGCTGGGGATGAAGAACTTACGGTTGCAGTACGGCGAGGAAGCGGCTTGGTGAAGAAACGGCGGCGCAGGGCGCGGTGCGCGGCTTGGTGTGAGGTCTACGGCGTGGTTGACGTCTCCGGCACGGCGAGATCGCAAGGGCGAGGTCGCAACGGCGGCAATGGCCGCGTAGATGGAGGCTTCAGAGTGGGAGTGCGGGGAAGAAGAAGAGGAACCCCACACCCCTATATATAGCCGCTCGCTGGAAACTGGCGCACTACCGCGCGGTTTTCGGGGCGTGGCCGGATCAAGTGTGCCCGAAAACTTTGTGGTCGCAGGTGTGGCCGTGTATTTCGAACACATGGTGTGTCACAGAATTGGAAGCGGTCGTGCGGATCCAGTACACCGGTCAATCGAGAAACCGAGGAGGCGTGATCATTTAGTCAAATACACTCAAGTACCTGATGGATCCGGATAATGTGCTGTCAGTTTCATGTCAAATCAGAGACCCGGATTATGAGGCTTTGCGCAGAGATTCCCTGCCAAGTGTCCCAGGAAATCCTGAGACAAGATTGGGTGATATGGGATTCGGTTAAAGGCGTTGGTTTTTAACCTGCTACGGCCCTCCATCCGAGGCTGTAGGACCGCACCAGCTTCGGGGACTACTGTCGGGGGGCTGCCCCCGGGTAGGGCAAAGAGGTGGTGTTGGGAGCTATAAAGTGGAAAGGAAAGTCAATCCGGGTCACTCAAGCCGGATCACTTGGATCGTATCGGGGGAGAAACTCGGTTAGTACTTAATCTTGTTTAAGTACAGAGAGACGCCAAAGGGGAACTGGCAAAGTCTAGCCGGATCAGAAGAAGAGATCCGGCTCAACTAGCCGGGTTGCCTGGAAGAGATCCGGTTCAACTAGCCGGGTTGCCTGGAAGAATCCGGCTTACCAGCAATGTCGGATAATGCACAAGGGCCGAGTAATGTCAGTAAGTTCACGGGTCCTGCAGGCCTCCTGCCCGAGGCTCAGAAGACACGGGATTCCTGGGAGCGCAGCAACCTAGGAGCTGACTCGGCCAATTCGGGAAAGGGACTATGAACTAGACCCGGTGGGCTACACCTGCCATTGCCCGAAGTAGCAAGATAGGCCTGCTAGGGCCTGACAGCCAGGTCGAGGCACGGGATTCCTGGGAGCACAGCAACCTAGGAGCTGACTCGGCCAATTCGGGAAAGAGGATGTGACCTAGACCCGATGGGCTACACCTGCCATTGCCCGAAGAGGCAAGATAGGCCTGCTAGGCCTGACAGTCCGGCCGTTGGATTGACAGGGGGCAGAGGCTTGTCCTTTTCCTCTTGGCAGTGCCATTATCTCATGGAGCCAGGGGCAAAGAAGTAACTCGGCAAGCCTTTATATACAGCACCACCACCTCCTGTGTGAAGGAGACGAACCCTAGAGCTCATTTTCCCCCCTTGGTAGCTTCTTCTTCATCGTGAGCTCTCACCATTGTTGCTTCATACAGCTCGAGGAGCACTTTGTACTTGTCACCATTGAGATATAAAGAGACTAGGCTAGTGCTGCAGTAGGGGTGTTACCTCCACAAGAGGGCCCCGAAGCAGGGTACATCGCGGTGTGCTTTGTGTTTTTGGTCTCTTGGTTTCTTGTTCATGTTCTTGAGGTTTGTTGCATGTTCTTGCTTGTGCACTTCTTGAGTGCATAAACCCTCCCCGGTTCCCCCAACGCTCGTTCGGCCCCATCTTAGCCATCCCTATGGCATCTGCCGTGATCCCACCACGACACCTCCCTTTTGGGCATAGCCCTCGAGAGCCTCATCGAGAACACCCTTTATTCTGCTGTAGTCTTTAAGACTCCCCGAGTCGAAATAAGTGGCAATGGATCACCTCGGGCTTACGACGATGAGTACTGCGTACTCATCACTGCTCAACACAATTGAAACGGAATGTTGGAAAGGATCAACAACTGAAGAAATCAATAAGAAATCATAAGATACGACGGCGGTGACCGGATGTGTACTTACTCGAAAAGAAAGGAATAAGAAAGCTGTTCTTATCCTTGTTGTTCAGCATGATTCTCTGGAGGAACTTCGTGGCCTTGGCCCGTGTCGTTGATCCTTCCACCCGCAGGCTGTCACGCATGTAGTAGGGATCCACTACCTTGATGTACGGGGTATTATCTCTCCTGATCCTCATCGCTTGGTTGAGCGCGTATAGGCGGACCAAGTTATAGTCCAGCCGTCTAAAGTGAAACAGCTTGAAGACGTCCTCGTACAATATGAAAAACAGATCCACGGGGGTTTCATGGACGAACTCGGCCAAGTCTTTTGGCACCTTGACAGTGAACACCGGGTAATTTGGATTATCTTCTTTAAGAAGGTTGCTCTCTCGCGTCAAGATAGCATTTTGCAAAGAGAGCATGCATCCGTCTGCGAGGTGGAGCAGCTCCCGAGACAGGATCGGTTGACCAGCTTCATGAACTCGGCTCAAGCCATCCGCACGGGGTGATACCATGTCTTCATACCCCCGGATAGTCGTCTTAGGAGCTGGCTTACTTCTCTTCCTGTGCTTCTTCTTCTTTACCTCTGGGGATGCTGGGGGTGCATCTTCTGTAGTAGGCACATTGATTGAGTACTTGTTGGAGCCGAAGCTGATCACTGGGGGAGGCCCTTTTCTCCCTCCCTCAATCCAAACCCTGACAGACTCACGGACGGTAGTAAAGATCGACGTGAACGTCGTTGTCACTGCCTGTGCGATGACCGTCTGAATCATACTATTTTCCTCTCTCGGTTCCTCGCCTCCTGTTCGAGAACCCCCGGCCTCGTTATTGTCAGCCATGTTCGTCTCACCTATAAGAAAAAAATGTCGAAGTTAGTACACCAAATATAAGAAAAAAATCACTTAATTAAGTACTAAGATACCCGGCCCATGCATTAGTCGCAATACCCCATATGTCTTGTTTTTAGCAAAGCCATGCCAAAATTCACGAAAAATTTCGGGATGACCTTTGCTAAAAAAGGGACATATGGAGTACCCGAATTTGCCGGAACGGAAGTTAATCGACGTTCCGGCAAACTCAAGGGCCTCATGGGTACCTGCAGACATTTCACAAATCATGTTGCCGGCATCTCCGGCCGGACAACAACAAACACATATCCACATCTGCCGGCCGACAACAAACACAATACCACATCCACATCTCCACGTGTCCTATTTTTAGCAAAGTCATGCCAAAATTCACGAAAAATTTCGGCATGACCTTTGCTAAAAAAGGGACATATGGAGTACCCGAATTTGCCAGAACGGAAGTTAATCGACGTTCCGGCAAACTCAAGGGCCTCATGGTTACCTGCATAGATTTCACAAATCATGTTGCCGGTATCTACGGCCGGCAACATCCACATACATGACACGCTGGTCGGAACACAAACAACCACGACACGATGGTCGTGGTAGCACAGAACACATGGTCACCGGGTTAACCAATAGCTCACCAAAGAGGGAACTGTAGTTGAGGAGATAGTTGATGTAGTCGAAGCCGGTGGTCTGCAAGAAAAAAAAATAAGAAAATTCACATCCATATATATCTTCATTACCTTTAAAAAGTACCAACTTTGGAGCATTTCTAAAGCATCAAATCTTGATCCTATTTCACATTAACCCTCATGGATCTCTTGTACTAAGTTAGTACTTCATAATTAACCCCAGAAATAATTTTTTGAATACATCTAGAACCTTAATTGAAGGCATTTTTGTAGGTATGTTTAAACAGTGACCATATTTAACTTAGCAAAATTTTAAATTTTTTTGGTCTCCAAAATTTTCCTAACACCACTAGCACCAACTAGAAGCATTAGCAACTTCTTGCAGCAAGCACTCAACAACCAAATGAATCAAATTCTGTAAAAATATGGGTTTGGCATTTGACCAAACACCTTGTGTGCCGGTGTGGAGGGGAGGGAGAGGGGATGGAAGGAGCAGCACCTCGGGGAGGGGATGGTGGAGGGGAGGGAGAGGGGATGTCGAGGGCGTCGGTGGCGTCGGCGTCGAGGTGGCGGGCCGGTGGCGAGGACGCGGTGGAGTGGCGGCGAGGACGCGGCCGGTGGAGTGGCGGTGAGGACGCGGTGGTCGTCGAGCGCGCAGGCGGGAGCTGCCGGCGGCGAGGGCGCGGCCGGTGGTCGTCGAGCGCGCGCGCAGTTAGGGACTTGCGAATTTTGGATGAAGAGGCGCAGCGCGATGGCGGGTCCACATGTAAGTGGGCACACAAGATTTCTGTGGCGCACCGTTGGATTGGTGCGCCACAGAAAGGCAGGATTCTGTGGCGCACGAATCCAACGGTGCGCCACAGAATTGTCTAGTACAAAATTTAAAAAGCTGTGCTGCTGTTTGATGACACAAACAGCAACACAGCCCAGTGGTTTCCAACAGTCCGAATTAACCCTGATAGCCAGGTTCGAATCCTGGCAAACTCACTTTTTTTTATAAAATTTTTCTTTAAAATTTGGTTCAAAAATTTGCATTGTCTCACACACAATGTATATTCAATTCATACACATATTCAATTCATTGACTCATACATATTCAAAAACTTGCATTGTCTCACACACACACATAAATTAAATACACCAAAAAAGTATTCTTCGTCTTGTTGGTTCCGCGAGCTAGCTTCTCTTCTTTCCCTTCTTCGCGGTTGAAAACTTTAGGCCGGTCAACTTGAGATTTCTTCGCGTGAACGGACAACCTTTAGTAGGTAGGGAGGTCTTCCTTCTTTGTGTACTAGTAGTAGGCATGTCGAAGAACTTGTCGAATTCCTCCTCGATCTTTGGCTCGTTGTCCAAGTCTTCCTCGGTGGCGTCTCCTTCCATTCCGATGATGCTCCTCTTGCCCCTCCTCACGACAACACGGCTAGGCTTTGACGGGTCGGTAATGAAGAAGCATTGCTCAACTTGGCTAGCGAGTACCCATGGCTCATTTTTTGCGGTGGCGTTCTTCGATTTGGCATCGGGTATAACCATGGTGGTAAAATACCGGTCTTCTTTGACGACGTCCTTGGCCCATCTCACACGGAACATTGGCACCAACTCTCCACAGTAGTTGAGCTCCCATATCTCCTCGATCCTTCCGAAGAATCTTTCCTTGACAGTAGCCTCGTCATCGGCGTAGGATAGCATAGTTACTCCTGAGTTTTGATATTCGCTATACCTGTCCTTTTCCTCGGTGCAGAATCTGAAACCGCCGATGTCGTACGACTGATAGGTCTTTACGTTCTGCCCGGGGCCCTGTGATAAGGAGAATATGAGTTTTTCCTCTTCCGTAGATGGCTTCCTGCTCTCTGCTTCAAGCAGTTGCCTTTTCTTGAACCAACGCGTCAAGCTGGAGTTGTGCTCTCTGATTACGTCTCCCTTCTTCCTCTGCCGTCTCATGTCGACGTAATTCTGCTCGATTAAGATTTTGTGCTCTTCCACAAAATATTCGGTCACTTTTAAGTGTTGTAGCGCGACCCGGTGAGCCCTGTCGAGGTCGTCTTTTTTACCATGAATGCCAACAAAGATTGAGCGGTAGCCGTCGTGGTGACCAACTCCATCGAGCCTGCCGAGGTGTGTCCTGGTGGGCAGACCGACATCCTCGTTCTCGGTCCTTAGATAATTCTGGCAGAAGGAGATGCACTCGTAGGTTAAAAATCCCTTGGCCATGCTTGCGTCTGGACGGGCCCTGTTGCGAACGTATCCTTTCATGACACCGTTCTGCCTTTCGAACGGCATCATGTAGTGCAGGAACGTCGGACCGAGCTGCCTGATGTCATCAACGACATGGAGAAGGAGATGCACGCAGATATCAATGAATGCGGGCGGGAAGTAAATCTCGAGCTCGCATAGTATCACCACGATCTCTTCCTCAAGCATGTCGAGCTGCTTCACGCCGATCGACTTCCTGCTGACGACGTCGATAAAGTTGCAAAGGGCAGACAACGTATCACGGACGTGCTCATCCATTAACCCTCGGATCGCAACGGGAAGTATCTGTGTCATCAGCACGTGACAATCGTGAGACTTCATGCCGGTGAACCTCTTCTTTGTTGCATCCAGATATCTGCTTATCTTCCCCGAGTAACCGTGAGGAACTTTGACTCCTAGAAGGCACCTGAAAAACTGCTCGAGCTCCTCCGGACTCATACTGAAGCAGGCAGCGGGAAGCATCACCGTGTTCTTCTTTGCCCTTTTGCGGCGACCTTGAGTCCCTTCTGTCTGATCATCATCATCATCGTCGTCATCACTATCGGGGGCCTGAAGTTCTGTCCTGATGCCAAGCCATTTCAGATCGTATCTTGCTTTCGTCCCATCCTTGGTCTTATCCGACATGTGGCAAAGTGTGCCAAGCAGACTCTCGGTAACATTCTTCGTAATGTGCATCATATCGAGGCTATGTGGCGTCTTGAGGACCTTCCAGTACTCCAAGTCGTGGAAAACAGACCTCGCTTTCCATACACCCAGCAGTGGATCTACCTTCGGTCGCTTCTTTCCCGGCGCTGGGCACTCCTTCCAGTTTTTCAAAAGCTCGTCGATTTCTGTGCCGCTCCTCGGGCACGGGGCTCTTTCGGGCTCGTCTTTACCATTGAACAAATCACCGCGTTTTCTCCACGGGTGATCCATGCGAAGCCACCTTCGAGCCCCTGGGAACACGGTTTTCGAAGACCCGGGATCCCTTGGTAGCTGGAGATGCGGGGTCTTATCCATGCACTTGACACATGCGCAAAATCCGTGACCTACCTGGGCCGATACATATGAGCAACCAGGATAGTCCTGCACCGTCGTGAACAACGCGGCTCTCATATCAAAATAATCAGCTGTGTAGGCGTCCCACGTACGGGCTGGCGTCTCCCACAACGTGGCTAACTCCTCTTTCAACAGCCCGAGATACAGATGTATGTCGATACCTGGTTGTTTCGGCCCCTGAATGAAAATACTCATGTGTATGTACCTTTGCTTCGTGCACAACCACGGGGGAAGGTTGTAAGGCCATACAAATACGGGCCAGGTGCTATGGGTGCTACTCTGGTTGCCGAACGGATTGAGTCCATCGGTGCTCATACCCAGCCTGACGTTCCTTGCGTCGCCCCCAAAATTTTCGAAGGCCATGTCCAATTCTTCCCACTGGTGAGCATCTGAAGGGTGTGTCAGGATCTTTCCCTTCTCCGGATCTTCTTGGGGCTTCTCCCTTTCCGCATGCCATTGCATGAGCTTTGCTTCCTTAGGGTCTACGAAATACCGCTGCAGACGGGGAGTGATAGGAAAGTACCATACCACTTTTCGAGGAACTTTCTTGTCCTTCCCACTCTTGTACCGTCCTTGGCCGCACACCGGACATGTGTATCTGTCCTTGTACTCGCCCCGATAAATTGCGCAATCATTGATGCAGGCGTGGTATTTAACGTGCGGTAGGTCAAGAGGGCACACGACTTTCTTGGCATCCTCGATACTAGTTGGCAATGTGTTCCCCTCGGGAAGACGATCGTGGAAGAATTTCATGTTCTTGTTGAAGCTCACGTCGGTCCATTTGTTTTCCGTCTTCATCTCCAGAGCATCAAGCGTTACTTGCAAGCGCGTATCCTGTGGCCGGCACCCAGGATACAACGGAGTCTTCCCGTCTATCTCCATTTGCGCCAGCTTGGCTTTCTCTCTGGCTGCAGCTCTGTCGTTGCTCGTCTCCTTGAGTAGCAGTTCTTGAACATGAGGGTCCTGCAAGGCCGAAATTAGCGAGGTCTGCGTGTTCGCGTCTTCTCCACCACCACCTACTCCTTCATCATGACCGTGTCCGCCGGCATCTCCTTCGTCACCATGATGATCTTGTTCGCCGGCATCTCCTTCGTCATGATGATCTTGTCCGCCGACATCTCCTTCGTCATGATCATGATGATCTTGTCCGCCGACATCTCCTTCGTCATGGTTGAAGCCTAACATGAAACCGCGCCTGAGCAGGTGATCCTCCAATTGTCCGGAATCAGGGTCGATCCAGCTCACGAGTTTACATTTTCGACATGGACATCTTATCTGGCGCCTGTTGCACCGAATCATGTCCGCCTTCGCTTTTTCCTTGTATCTACTGATTCGACCGGAGCTCATCCTGACGACCATGGTTACGGCCTACGCGGTATACATAGAGCACAAACAAGAGTATGTTAATTAGAACCGCAACATGCATGCACACACATTAGTTGGCCCATGCATTAGTCGCAATACCCCATATGTCCTATTTTTAGCAAAGTCTCATGCCAAAATTCACAAAAAAAATCGGCATGACCTCTCCTAAAAGTAGGACATATGGAGTACCCGAATTTGCCGGAACGGAAGTTAATCGACGTTCCGACAAACTCAAGGGCCTCATGGGTACCTGCAGACATTTCACAAATCATGTTGCCAGCAACATCCACATACACGACACCATGGTCGGAACACAAACAACCACGACACACATCCGGCCATACACACACCGTCGGCGCCACCAAACATGCATATGCATGTTCATCATCCATGTAGATCCATGTCTCACCTAGTAGATTCGGTGCCGAGACGCGACCGTGATCGATGAGAGAGCGTGTGATGTTGGAGAGAAACTAGTGGACAAAAAGAGATGTATTGGAGGCTCTCCTAAACCCTCACCAATAATCTATCAAACAAAATAGGTTTTACTAAAAAAAATGGAGAAAACTATGGGCAAAATAGGAGGGGAGGGAAGAGAAATACGAGCTAGGTGGAGGTGGAGGAGGAAGAAGAGAAGAAGTAAATGGTGGTAGGTAGAGGGGTTGCCACCTTTTTGTAGATCTGGAGGCAACATTCTGTGGCGCATGCATCACGGTGCGCCACAGAAACATGTCTTTCTGTGGCGCACCACCATGCATGCGCCACAGAATGTTGCCCACTTAAATTATTGGTGGGGCCGCACCATGTTTTCTGTGGCGCACAATTCTGCATGCGCCACAGATAAATTACCAATGCAATCATTGGAGGGGGCCCCACCTAATTTTTGTGGCGCATCTGGATGGATGCGCCACAGAAAGGTCACCAGATATTTGTGGTGGTGGGACCCACCATTTTTCTGTGGCGCACGCATGCACGTATGCGCCACAGTATTTTGTGGCGCATTAGGAGTGGTGCGCCACAGAACATTTTTTGTGGCGCATGGTAGGTTTGGTGCGCTACAGATAGGGAATCCACAGAAAGGCACTTCCCTACTAGTGTATAACTTGAGACTTGGGTCAGTGGTCACTTTGAAGGGCGGAATTTCATGAAACTTGTCGTAATCTTCTGACATGTCTGTCTTGTCCTCCACTCCCACGATGGTTCTTTTCCCTGAAAGAACTATGTGGCGCTTTGGCTCATCGGCTGATGTATTCACTTCCTTATCTTTTCTTTTTTTTGGCTTGGTAGACATGTCCTTCACATAGAAAACCTGAGCCACATCCTTGGCTAGAACGAATGGTTCGTTGTCGTACGCAACATTCGTGAGATCCACTGTAGTCATTCCGTACAATGGGTCTTCCTTTACCCCGCCGCCTCTCAGGTTGAACCATTTGCACCAGAACAAAGGGACCTTCAAAGAAGGTCCATAGTCAAGTTCCCATATCTGCTCTATGCAACCATAATATGTGACCGTGGCCTCATTCGTGCTCTTATCATCAAAGCGGACACCACTATTTTGGTTGGTGCTCTTTTTATCTTGGGCGTTCGTGTAAAATGTATTCCCGTTTATCTCATACCCTTGGAAAGTCCAAATAGTCGAAGATGGCCCCTTAGACAACAAGAACAGCTCATCTGAGACTGTGTTGTTGTTGTTCAGATGCGTTTCCAACCAACCGCCAAAATTCTCCATGTGTTCCTTTGCAATGGCGGAGTCATCCATCCCCGGGTTGTTAGAGCGTACAATATCCTTGTGCATCTGGATATACGGAGCCACCAAAGTGGAATTATGCAGAACTGTGTAGTGTGCTTTTGTGAAAGAATACCCGTCCCTGCATATGTATGATTTCTTTCCTAGAGTGCCTTCTCCACTTAGTCTCCCCTCATGTCGCGATTCAGGAAGACCAATCGACTTAATGCCGGGAATAAAGTCAACACAAAACTCAATGACCTCCTCTGTTCCATACCCTTTGGAGATGCTTCCTTCTGGCCTAGCACGGTTATGAACATACTTCTTCAACACTCCCATGAACCTCTCAAAGGGGAACATATTGTGTAGAAATACAGGACCCAGAATGTGAATCTCGTCGACCAGGTGTACTAGGAGATGTGTCATAATAGTGAAGAAGGATGGTGGGAACACCAACTCAAAACTAACGAGACATTGAGCCACATCCTTCTGTAACCTTAATAGAGTGGTTGGGCTGATTGACTTCTGCGAAATTGCATTGAGGAACGCACATAGCTGAACAATGGATACTCGAACATTTTCCGGTAGAAGCCCCCGCAATGCAACCGGAAGCAGTTGAGTCATCAGCACGTGGCAGTCATGAGACTTTAGGTTCTGGAACTTTTTCTCTGCCATATTTATTATTCCCTTTATATTCGACGAGAAGCCAGACGGGACCTTCATACTGCTCAGGACTTCAAAAAATATCTCCTTCTCTTCTTTGGTAAGAACGTAGCTAGCAGGACGTAGACGTCCTTTATCCGTCCTCATTGGATGCAGGTTCTTTGGGTCTTTCAAAAGTTGCTGGTCCTCTCGTGCTTCCGGAGTATCTTTTGCCTTCCCATACACGCCCAAGAAGCCTAGCAGGTTCACGCAAACATTCTTCGTCACGTGCATCACGTCGATTGCAGAGCGGACCTTTAGGATTTTCCAATAGGGTAGTTCCCAAAATATAGACTTCTTCTTCCACAGGGGAACGTGGTTGTTAGCGTCCTTCGGAACAGACTGTCCGCCAGGACCCTTTCCAAAGATTACATCTAAATCCTTGACCGCATCATATATATCTTCACCACTTTGGAGGGGTGGCTTCGGCCGGCGATCTTCCTCACCTTTGAAATGCTGCTGCTTGCTTTTCTTTCTTAGGGGATGCTGAGTTGTAAGAAATCGACGATGACCCGGGTACACATTCTTGTTACCTACATATATACTTTCAGTGCTATCTAAACAGTGTGCATGCATTGTATCCCTTGTTCGACTGTCCTGAAATGTTACTAAGAGCAGGCCAATCATTGATGGTTACAAACAACAACCCTCGTAGGTTAAATTCCGCTTGTTTGTACTCATCCCACACAGGTACCCCTTCATCACGCCACAACTGTAAAAGTTCATCAACTAATGGCCTCAGGTAGACATCAATGTTGTTACCGGGTTGCTTCGGGCCTTGGATGAGCACTGGCATCATAATGAACTTCCGCTTCATGCACAACCAAGGAGGAAGGTTATAGATACATAGAGTCACAGGCCAGGTGCTATGACTGCTGCTCTGCTCCCCAAAAGGATTAAAGCCATCCGTGCTAAGACCAAACCTTAAGTTCCTTGGGTCACGTGCAAATTCCTTGTACTCTGTATCGATTTTTCTCCACTGCGACCCATCAGCCGGGTGTCTCAACATCTCGTCGCTCTTGCGGTCTTCTTTGTGCCATCGCAACAACTTGGCATGCTCTTTGTTTCTGAACAAACGTTTCAACCGTGGTATTATAGGAGCGTACCACATCACCTTGGCAGGAACCTTCTTCCTGGCGGGCAGGCCCTCAACATCGCCAGGGTCATCTGCTCTGATCTTATACCGCAATGCACCGCATACCGGGCATTCATTCAAATTCTCATACTTCTCACCGCGGTAGAGGATGCAGTCATTAATGCATGCATGTATCTTCTGCACATCTAATCCTAGAGGGCAGATAATCTTCTTTGCTTCATACGCACTCTCGGGCAATTCGTTACCAGCCGGCAGCTTGTCCTTCACTATTTTCAGTAAACTCCCAAATCCCTTGTCAGATAAACCATTCGCTGCCTTCCATTGCAATAATTCCAGTGTGGTACCGAGCTTTGTGTTGCCATCTTCGCAAGTTGGGTACAACTTTGTTTTGTGATCCTCTAACATGCGCTCCAACTTCAACTTCTCAAGTGTAGTTTCTGCTAGGGTATGTGCATCAACGATGACCCCACGTAAATCATCATGTATGATGGGATCATCTGGTACCTCTTCATCATCAGCTTCCCCTGTTGGGTTACCAACATATTCAGGGTACATGTAGTTGTCATCGTTCTCTTCTTCTTCGTTATCTTCCATCATAACCCCTTTTTCTCCGTGCTTGGTCCAACAATTATAGCCGGGCATGAAACCAGAAGTTATCAGGTGGAGGTGAATTCTGTCTGTGTTAGGGTAATCCTTCTCATTCCGACATTTCTTGCATGGACAACACATAAAACCATTCGGCCCCTTGTTATCCTTAGCCACATTGAGAAAAGATTGCACGCCATCCATGTACTCTTTAGAGCGTCGGTCAGCGTACATCCACGGATGACTCATCTGCAAATCACCGCTAAAACCCATTACGATAAACCAACATAATAGGAAACATATCATATTCATTAATACAAGTTCATCACATTAAAACCAAAGTATAGTAGTGACCAAATGTAATACATAGTTCTCATAAAACATAAATTAATTGAAACTAGAATACAACTATCTAAAGAATTTAAATCCAACAACAAATGCGATCAGAATCGCAACTAAGGTAACTATTGAACCAACAGCATAATGATACCAAGCCTCTTGACTAATGACATATTTTCTAATCTTTCTAAGCTTCAAGCGCATTGCATCCATCTTCATCTCGTGAACAGCGACGACGTCGGTAAGCTCGACCCCGTGAGCATCAACGATGTCGGCAATCTTCAAGTCCAATACCATCTTCTCTTCTAGGCATTGGAGACGAAGATCTTCACTTATCTTCAATTTTGCTTTCAAATCGTTGTTTTCTTTTTTAAAAAACTCTACAATAGGGTCGGCTGGAATTTCCGGTTCAACTACCTCCTAAATAAAAATATATCTATGTCAATTTGGTCGGCATGATTGTTATAAACACGAAACAAAATAAATAGTGATAAAAATATACCACATCCGAATCATAGACCGGACGAGGGACGACGGGGACGGATATCAAAACCATGACACTATACATAAAAAACATAAGAAAATTATACAAGAAAAATAATTATGCATTCAAATCATACAAGTAATTTTGTAAAATAAAGATAAAAGAAGAGGCTCACCGAGGTGGTGCCGGTCACGGGATGGCGGGGGCTATCGACGGCGGTGAGGACCGAGACGACACTAAAATCCACAAATAATAAATTAATTTGAGCTCAAAATACATAAAAAAATGAACTACCTAGCTTAGGCATTTCATCAAACACCTAGGTAGCACTATAAAAATGAAATGAGCTAAACTTGTATGGAAATGGCTAAAATTCGGCCGCCGGGTGAAAGGATCAAGTGTTGCTAACCCTTGGAGAGATGGGTGCCGTCTATCTTGACAAATCTTGGAAAAAAATGGGGCTACACTTGACTTGAGAGAGAAACAATGAAGATGAGCTTGAGAGTTCAAAAATGGTGGCTGGCCCGGGGTGGGAGATGATATAGCGGGACCTCTAGTCCCGGGCTGTACCACGGCCCGGGACGAAAGGTCCACCCTCCTGTCTCCACCCTGCCGCTGACTGCCTCGGTCCCGGGTGGTATCACGGCCCGGAACTAGAGGTGCCCTACAACCCGGGACCCGACCTGCGCAACGTCGGAGCAGCCGGCCCGGTACTAGTTCCTTCCTCTAGTCCGGTTTCGAACCACGCCCGGGACTAGAGCCCAACACCCCTCTCCACCAAAGCTCCTGTTTCCACTAGTGAGTGTGGCCTGGTTTGAAAACCTGCTTCCTTTTCTTTGTTCCTGCAGATGACTCTCCGTCGTTCACTTTGGTAGTTACCTTGTTGTTTCGCTGCATTTTCAGGTCGTAGACAGTGCACACAAAATCACACGTTGAGTATAGATATTCTGGAGAGAATGACGGGGAGAAACAGTGAGGAGAGACATCAAAACGACAAAGGGAACAAACTATCAAGCTAACTTGTCCCCTTGCTTACGAGCCCTGATTCGGTACACCCCTTCCCCCAGACTCAAAAGATTAATATTGTGTATTGTTCATAATAAGTTAATTAACCTGATTAAATTAGGCTGGCCCACCAAAGCCCATATACAAATCTTGTATATCCACTTACTAGCATACGGTATGGCCGGTCACCTCTTCTTCCACCTCTTGACATGAGAACCACAACGTGGCCGGGATGGTAGGCATGGGGATGCGTGCCTGCCTGCCTGGGTTGGAGCATCCGTGCTCGTAATACTAGCGCCTACTCACCTAATTCTTGTATAAAAGTAAACTGAGGGATTCATCCCTCCGTTCTCGAAAAAAAACCTCTTGACATGAACACGCATCATCAAAAGTATGACCGTCTCCTCCTGATTCTACTCCATCCCCTTCAACCATTTTTGCATAAAATTATTTCCTTTCTCAACCTCCTTCCATTCTCATGGTTGTATATTATTTTCCGCATTATTAGGTGGGGGGAGAGGATCATGGTCCATGGTGATTGAGGAGAGACGGTTATCGAGGATGCACCAGCTTCATCCCACAAGCGCCGCCTACTAGGCGACCGCGATGGCCACCGCTCGTAGCGGCTAGTACCACTGATGGTGTGGCATCGCTCGCCGCCAATGAAGACGGGGGCCACCATGAACGTTAGCGATAGAGACGTGTCCATCAAGATGTACGAATTTCCTAGTATATGGATGCGTACGCATACTGATCCAGACGAACGGCCTTTACCCCATCAGTCAGTGTCACCAGGTCTAGGGCTCAAAGATTTCAAACCCTTACACGCAAGTACCAAACTGTTGCACGACCATGCCTGGCCGAGTACGCCTAGCAAATGTCAGCTACCCACCCCGGAGCCGCACTCGTCACCACTCACCACACCATCCGCGTCATCAACATAGTAGGAGAGCACCTCGCCGGAGGAAAAGTAGGGGGCAACCTCCATTCCATTGAATAAGGCCTGTATTATTTTTGAACAAACTATGTGAAGTTTGACCAAGTTTTTTGAAGAAATTATAAACATGTACAATACAAAATAAACATGGTTAGATGCGTCATCAAATATATTTTCACATGATATCCATATAATATTATAGTTGTTGATAATTTTTTCAAAAAGTTTGGTCAAAGTTTACTTAGCTTGACTTTTTCAAAAATATATAAGCCTTATTCATTGGAACGGAGGGAGTAGGATCTATGATATCAATTTTTTTGAACAGACAAAACATGTTCAAATATTCTCAAAACAATTGACAACACACGTCTATATTATATATGCAGCACCAAAAATTTGCTGCTTCAAATTCGACATACACTTAGAGAGCCAAAAAAGAGAAATCTCATCCTGAATAGTGTTCTGTTCACCCAAAGCTGACACTATTCGCAGTGTAATTTTTCCTTTTTATTTCTTTAAATGTAGGATTTTGAGCTGAAGTTTTGTTGAGTTGTAGAAACAGCCTGTAGGTGTGTTGTACATTTTTTTAAAGATTTTTTAACAATTTCTAAATATGGTTTTGTGTCTTGATCCTATGATCTCACCTAAAGGAGAGATCCTATACAAGTATTCCCGAGGAGAAGTGGCCAGCAAAAGTGTCCCTTAATTCTCCCTTGGGAAGGATGACACAGAGAGACCATAACAGGCACACCTAAGACCATGGGGATACTTGTATAGGATCTGCTCTTTAGGTGCAATCATAGGATCATGTCACAAAAACCATATTAACAAATTGTTCAAAAATCTGAGAAAATTACAAAACATATCTGCGGGTAGTTTCTACAATACCAAAAAAATTCTGCTCAAAATTCGATCTATAGTTAGAGAATTTTTTTAAAATTATACTGTGAATAGTGTCAGCTTTCAGTGAATAGTGTTTCTCACAATTCACACCGAATTTTATCTTTTTTGCCTCTTTAAGTATAGGTCGAATTTGAAGCAGCAAATTTTTTGTGTTGCATTTATAACATGAATGTGTGTTGTCAATTTTTTTGAAAATATTAGAACATGTTTTGTCCATTCAAAAAATTTGATCTCATAGATCCTATCTAAAGGTAAGACCATAAGGGAGTCGTAGGCTAGCTCGTACATACATACGGTACATGATAATCTGCTATCTGTGATAAATGCAGCATTATGTACAGTTCTATGTTTTCACTATAAAACTGGACTTGTGACCCCAACATTTGATTCTTCTTCCCATAAAATACTTTCCGCTGTACAGAGTATATTATTGGATTGAATTAAATAGTTTTCTTCTTTGAAATTACATGAATAAATAAATGATCTTAAACAGAAAAGAAAAGGAAGAACAATATATATTTTTAGCGGAAGAAGAGCAATATCTCAGCTGTCCGAAAGTAGAACATGACCCGCTCTCTCTCCGTCGGGCGTGATGACCTGGCAGGTGGGCCAGCTCCCTTCCAGCCCTCCGTCCCCCTCCCGTACCAGAAAAAAAGTTCCAAGATTCCAAGAACCCCCCGCCTTTGCTATCGCCGGCGAGTCGGTGTTTCTTTCCCATCTGTACGATCTTGAACTGTTGTAGCGTTACCTCGGACCTAGAGTTGATTCCGGGTGCTCCCCTCTACCTGGATCCACGAGGCGGAATTGGATGCGGTCGACACCGCTGACCTGACGGCGAGATACGCGGCGGTCACCACCGGCAGCAACGAATCAAATTGGTACTTCTTTACGCCAATACGCACCAAGAAGGCTATAATGATCGGAAGTACCACGTCGTATCCTCAGGACGGGATGTTGGTGGTCCGACTGCGCGGCGAAGCCTGTCTTTGCCGTCAGCTGCGGCCGCCACGAGTTGGTCGGCCAGAAGTAGAACTTTGGTTTTACGGAGAAGGATGAAGGGGCCACCTGGCCGATTCGGTATGGGCGGCTCATGGTGGAGGTGTGCCTACCTGGTGGAGTCGAAGACCAGGAGACGCTTGCGCTGTGCAAGGTGTACTTCATGCCAGAAAAACCAGCGGCCAAGGCCATGGTGGCGGTTCAGAGCGTCGGTCCACCACCGGAGCACCGCGGCCCGTGCCCTTGTTCTGTTCCTAGCGTAGCTCCGCCACCGCGCCCCAAGGTCATCTGAGGAGACGGTTCCGGGCGCGCCTTCTTCGCCACTGGACCAAGGCACGTCGGGCGCGCAACGGAAGGACAAACTGGTGGCTGCTACACCACGGAGCCCGTGTGGGATGTCAGGTGCTCCATCCAGGCTCGGCCCATGATCGCCCCGGGGCCCACAATAAAAGGGCCTCTAATATTGAAATATATTAGCAACCATTGTACTATCTGGCATTACTGCCAAGCGAATATTTAATATCTGAAAATATTAGTCTGTAGGAGCAAGTCGACACAATGGAGCAATATCATGTACCGCGTAGAAACAAACCTATCCGGTCGACAACCATGAGTTTTAGTTAGACTGTTAGTCTGTCTCGTGAGGATATATGTTCTGCATGTTGTACTCAAATCTATGTTTACAAGGTTTTCATGTTTTATTTTGTGTTTGACCTTTTATTTGACAAATAAATCGTTGCAAACAACAGATAAAGCCAAACACATTGCATACACGCATATACGATAATGAAATCATATGTAAAGTAGATTATCTGTTGATTAGGACGACTTATACTATTTCAATACCAAGTAAAAAGCATATCTGTATTTTCAACTTCATAACGGCCAAATTTGCAAAATGCATTTATCGATATTTAAATTTATACTCTAGAGGTTTATATAAATGTGCACCTGATCATACACCAGAAACCACTAGTAATATATTTATTTATTAGAGCTTACCATGATACTAAGGATATTAAAATAGACTCGGCCACACACGCACATATACGACGATACATATATACATATACACCATATGAGTTATGTTATTATAAAAGAAAACAAGGAGAACCGCTATTACGACACACTATTTAAATTTCTCACAACACAATTGTTATTGATATACATTGCAATTTTATGATAAAAATGATATAGTTAATATTACCAACATTCAAATATGGGTAAGTATGGAAACTAATAGATAAAATACTATACTCATTAATATTATAACATGACTAAATTAAGTCACAAATAAGTATAAAAATTTAGTATAACATATTTTAATTTGGCCCGGGCCCAAAATGGTTCCATCAATGATCCACGACAGATGGAAACAAAGAAATTCAGACCTTTAGAATGAACAGAACTTGATTTGTTGGATTGTTAGGTAAGTACCCAGCTAGCAATGAAAACAAAAAGCTACTAGAAAATTCCTGCCTCCAAACAAGAAAATCTGGAAAGGTGATTTACCATCACATATTCTTCACTTTTATCCTGCCTTTTTGTATGATAGAAACATGCCACTCTGACTTGACTAGTTCCAAGATGCTAGATTTACTCTGGTAAAAAAACTGAAATATTTTTTGTCCAATGCACTGCGTCAAGTGCCTTGATCAGATGCATTCAATACTGCCTCTAATGCTTCAAAAGTGTCAGCAAAAAGTATTGGAGCCAAAAAGAGTGTTAAGTTTGCTCGTGTTGGCAATTGTATTTACCTGCACTTTTTAAAAATATCCGTCAGATACATGTGTTGGCACTTCAATAAATGCCTTTATTTGCAATTTGCGGCACTTCTTAATCCTGCCTTTGATTTCAGTTTGAGGCATTTTTAAAAAATACCTCCATTTCGCAAAAAAAAAAAACCTCCATTTTTAAATTAAGGTACTTTTCAGTACTACCTTTGATTTCAGTTTGAGTCACTTTTCACGTACTGCCCCTATCTTCTTTTAAGAAAATTTTAATGAGTATGCCTTTGATTACACATCCAGGCATTATATAAATTTTGAGCCACAAAATTCAGCTACCTTGGCTTAGCGCTAAAGTCAGATTTTGTTACTCACTCATCTCCGAAATAATCCAGTTGAGCACATGTGAATTTACAGAGGAAGTGATAATTTTCATCCACATGATAATTTATGTCGCAGTAGTGGAACGTGGGGTTCCCCTACTCCAGCCAAAGTGGGTCCACCGCCTATGGGACCACCTCGAAGATGGACAAGACCAATTCAACCTGGCAAGTGGGCCAGCTCACTTGCCCCACGGAGACTCGCCAAGATCAGCATCGACAAGGAAACGACTAAGGACTTCAATCCGGGAAACCCTCCGGGGATGCTACCCGGGAGTCAAGACTAGAACCCGCAAGGAGCCGAGCCCGGAGACCAACCAAGCTTATCCTTTGCCCAGACATAGGATACATGCTTGCTCCGTACATCCGAGGATCAGCACGCCAGGGTCAGCTCAAGGAAAAGAACAAGAGAAGGCTTCAGCGCCAAGAAAGGAAGGAAGCAGCATACCGCCGGAAGTGGCGTCAACAGGGGACAGCCGTGGTGGGGATGTCAGATCGGCATGCCGTCTGCGAGCCATGTCCCTTCCAAAAGCAGGCGCGCTTTTGGAATCCTACCAACCCCAAGGCCAACGAAAGGAGGAGGTGAAGCCACGTGTTGCCGCTGTCAGTCTCCACCTTTTTACCTTCCCGCCAAAATAGTAGCAAGCACCTTTCGTGACTGCATGTGGCAACCCCCTGACCTATAAAGGGAGGACCAAGTCCGGGAAGGGGATTGAGATCAGAAGATCATTATGAGATTGAGAGCTAGAGTGGAAGGAGCAAAAATAGAGGTGATCTCCTCCGGGCCATGATCTGTTATTCTTCCTCCACCAGACCACCACCTTGTCGCCAGACCATGATGAACTCAACAATCCAAACATGCAGGAGCAGGGATTTTAGCCTCCGGACGGCCTGAATCTGGGTAACTCCTTATGTGAGGACCCCGGACTAGCTGTCCGAGATACTCATTATGCGTACCGCAACAATCCCATGATCAGTTTGTTGTTGCACATAACTCGACTTGGCATCACAGTTCGCATCCATTACAATACCGAATACAACTCTTACAATAATAAGGTCACGAAGACCAAGTCTTACATAGGTGCCTTCATGGGCAAAATAACTTCAATCAGCGGAAGCAACTAACGTTGTCGGCCTACTAAGCATGACTTAAATCCCACATGCAAGTGACTAATGAAGATCCTTAGTTCGCGTCATCGACGCCACAATCCTCCTCATCATAATGCTCCTCGAAACCTGGCTAAGACAATAGCCAGGGACGAAACTAATATGAGTACATTTGATTGTACTCGCAAGCTACCCCACTATGAACATGCACTAAGTTTTTAATTTTTTTGATAAAACTTTTATTTTCGAAAGACATCTGTATATCTTTGTTGAAAAAGAGAAGAAAAGAATTTATAACTTTCCTCCAAAATTCATGTTTTCTCTTCAAACTCCTCCTTGCCGACCATAGCCCATCATGGTCATTCTTTCAGCAACCTCATACCGATCCTTTGGTATAGGCGCACAACACTTCTCCGTTTTATTTTCAAAACCCAAAACTTTGTACATGGTCATAGGACAGCCTCCCAACTGTCCATTACCGAGGACTCGGCTATTCGAATAGTTTTTCACTCTGCAGAGGTAGCACGCTTTTCCCACATCCATCCGGAAACTCATCGTGTCAGCCACGTCCCGCCATACAAAGTGTATGCGAAGTTGAGTAACCGACCATACCATCTCCTTTGCTCATCCTAGTATAGGACCCTGCCCTTATGAACATTCCATCGACAACCAGTCCGGTCTTCCGTCGAAGGCCCGAGGTGTGAGGACTCATAGTTTTTCCCGGCGGGTGTAATGACAGCCTTCTATCCTCCTCTTTGTAGGAGGACCCAGGTCAGGGGGGTCACCAAACCAGCCCCTCATGAAACGGAGCATCTCCGTTGTTGAGGTATCTCATACTAAAACGAGCAAGCTGCATGACTAAGCCTTATCCCATATGGAGGTAAATGTGGTCGCAGAGGGTATGGTTGGTCGTCATAAGTACTAGGACACAATGTGCATTTTTAGTAAAATTCTCCATACTCCAACATCAGCTCCAATAGCAATAACTTGGGTCAACATATTCCACCCAAGGCCTTTTCATAAGAGGGTTTGAAATAAACAGGATTTTTTCCCAACCTAGAGTTAGATAAAAGAAACAATCTATCACTTCTACATAGGGTGTCAAAATAATTTACTTATATTTTGAGAAAGGTTTTCAAAATCATAGTTTTAGTGGCGAACACCACATAAATCACTTATGCTCTTATAAGTAAAACATGTAGACCAAAATAGCTGTATAATTTTATTAGTTCAGAAAATTAGTTACACACGAATTAATCCACTGTTTATTCTCTGTTGTTCACAAAATTATGCCCTTTTAGGGTTAACTAGCTCTGGTTAAAGTTGATCCAACAAAGTTGGTTTCAAGTCATTTGGATAAAGCATTAATTAATTATAATTGTTTTAGTGCAGAGAAGGGTTATAACATTAGATTAAAGGTTAACTAAATTCTGTTGCTCCAATAATTCTACAAAAATTAGGGGAGCTAGGTTTACATAATACTAAGCTTGGAAAATTGACCTCATGTCATTTGGATCTCTAGCAAACAAGTTTATGAAATAAACCTTCTGTACTAAATGAATTACCATGCATTTGCTATTTATCTAAATGAGATGGGTCCAGCACTGTTGGTTAGCCATTTTTATAAGATTTCCAGAGAATTTTGGTTAATAATTTTTGGACTTACAGAACCCAAGTTATTAATTTTCTAGCAATGTTCCAGATTTAAATATTTTTCAGGATTTCCTAAAAGGAAAAAGGCCGGGGAGGGAATCTGGCCCAGCTGGGCTGGCCCACTGATTTTCCTGCACGAGGGAAACGTTGAAAACCTTGACGGGTGGGGCCTGCCCGTCAGTGGCTTGACTTAATCGAAACGGTATGCTGTCGTTGGATTGAAATCCAACGGCCAGCATCAGGCGCACCGGCGGCGACCATAAATGGGCGGCGCCGCCGTGGCCGCAATGGTGGCGAGGGCGCGGTGCACACTTAGCGCTCCTGGGGATGGCGATGACGGCGGAAGCGAGTGCGGAGAGCCTGGGAAGAAGAATGGCGGGGTTAGCGCGGCTTGGGGACGTCCAGAACGACGATGGCGAGCTAGGCGGCTGCTCAGGTCACAGACTCCCGACGGCGAGCTTCTGGGGGCATCCCTGTGCACGCAAAGAGAGAGGGAGAGGTGCGTGTGCGCTCGGCGGCGACAGAGAGAGAGAGAGCAGAACAGAGAGAGGAATGAGAGAAAAAGAGGGAGAGCAGCACGGCCACGTCGTCTTCAACCTCGGGGTGGCCGAGCGTGTGCGTGCTCGGCACCTCGGCAGAGACACGATGACGGCACACCCGCCCTCCTGGCGGTGCAGAGAGAAGTGGAGAGTGAGGGAGAGAGCAGAGAGGGGTGTGGCGAGAACGAGGGGCTCGGTGGGGGTTTTTATAGGCGGAGGCCGGTGCACGGCGGTCTCGGTCCAGGGGAGAGCTAGGGGTCGAGGGAGCACACCATTGGCGGTTAGCGCGGTGCGGCAACGTCTCCAGACAGCGTTAGGGTTTCGGGACGGAGAGGCGAGCACGGGAGGGGCCTGTGGCGAGCTCGGGGTGGTGACGACATGGTGTGCACGGACGGTGTTCGAGGTTTGCTGATGACTACGTGGGCCAGCAGGGGTGACGCAAGCTTGTCCGTGGGGTCGAGGAGAGGATGGCGAGTGGCTGGGCGGCGCGGCACCGGCAGGGGTGCAGTGGCCGGTGCGACCGCCGTCGGCGCCCATGTGCATGGCGTCCATGGGTTGGGCGAGAAGGATTTGCTGCAGAGGAGAGTATCGGCATGCGTGGCCGTTGTCCAATCGGAGGAGGGGAGACTGGGTGCACAGTGGAGCCGCCTCGAGCTGCTGCACCCCCTTTTCTTCTCTTGCCGTGAGTGGTGGCCGGAGGGGAGAGAGGGAGAGATGGTTCCAGGGGGAAACAACCAAATTGGCTTGGGCACTCGAGTGGCCTGCACTGCAGGGTGCGTGTGTGAGAGAGAGAGAGTGCACTGAAATTTGCTTAATTTTAGTTGAATTCGAGTTGGTTTTTTTGAAAACTAGGGTTTGCTGCCACCAGGTGTTCGACATAATGCCTGGCCCAAGTTCAAACTTGAATTTTGGTGACTTGAGCTTATGGATGACTTTAGAAATGTATAAGAGGATTGGTGTATTTTTCCTGGATTTTTGGTGTGAAGGAAAATAGGGTTTTTTAATATTCCCTATGGTTTAAAGAAGAAAAATAGGATTTCATAATTCCAAAATGATTTTAATTTTGAAAATATAATTTTGAGAGAAAAAGTGAGAAGAATATGATATCACCTCCTTGATGGAATTTTCATAAAAGAAAATATTGTTTTAACAAAATTTAGTAATAGGTAGGAGGGATAATTGGAAAAGAATCTTTTCTTGAGTTAAAATTTTAAGTTAAGCTTTTTTGGAGAATTTTAGGGTCTTGTTTTGATTCAAGTCACATTCCAATTGTGTTGCCAAAGTTTTTAAATTAATTTTCATGCAAGTGGGTTAATTATTCACACAAGCAACCAACAATCACAAGGATACAAAATCCTGGCAAGAATGCACATACACAACAAGGTCAACAAAACAGACAAGACAAACATAAGTCAAACAAGCAAACAATATAAGTTTTCAACCAAATTTCAAACACTCAGATAGGTGGTGGGATGGTGATCAAGCATCATCATGACAAGAATAATGTTGAAACAAGCTTAACTCAATAATTTGATACTTTTCAAAAGGGTTGGTAAAATATATGGGTAGTATATTTCCCACTTTTATTTCCTCCAAAAAGAGTGAAAATATGAGTTTAAAATAAGAGCTACAAATGCAAGGGAAATATCAAGGTTAGAGATAGTATATAGACCCCCATAGTTTAGAAAGACTTTCATTTGGAATTACTTTTACTTTCCCAAATAATAGGTATTTTTGGTGGTTGCTAAAACCAAAGCATCATTGAAATGGAATTTGGCCAAAATAAGATTGGAAATGATATATGGATTATTTTTCTTATCATGACATGATCACCAGGGATAAATATATTTTTATTTAGGTTGGGTTCTTAGGTTAATATTTATTGGTCAAATAACTTAAACAACAAGTAACACGAGGTCAAACAGAGCAATAGGAAGGAAAACACAACCATTAGAGAAACATTTCAAAAAGTTTTTGTTGGCTCTAAATTTTGGTCTCTTACAACTAGGTTTTTCTTGTTGTAAAATTTTGGGATGCGACAAACCTTCCCCCTTAAAATAAATCTCTTCCTCGAGATTTGCTGGGCTTAGAAACTAAAGAGGTTTGGGTAAAAGACTCCCTACTAAACCTCCCTTAGAAACAAACTCCTCTGTAACGAAGGAATGGGTGGCACCGGAATCAAAAGGAACAGTTGCAGGTACGGAGTTGACAAGAAACGTACCCAGCACAACATCTGGCGCATCCTGGGCTTCTTCAGCATTGATATGGTTCAGACGGCCCCGCGCGACAGCAGCATTCTCACGTGGGGCAGCATTCCTTCCATTGCTGGCATGGCCTTGTCCAGGGTTAGGTGCTGGCGCATTGGGGCGCGAAACATTCTTCTTTGGATTGGGGCATTCATTGGAATAGTGGCCCTTGGCGCCACACTCAAAGCAGACAACATTGGGAGCACGATTGGGGTTGTTGATGTTTCCTCCGGGACGGTAGTTGTCATTGGGGCGGTTGGGGTAGTTGGAACGGTTGAAGGGGTTGGGGCGTGGTGCAAAAGTGGGTGCTTGCGGTGGTTGGTAAGCAGGCTTGGGTGCTGGCGGAAAGTTGCGAGGCTTTTGGCTGCTGGAACCTCCTTGAGCAATCATCCTCCTCTTGCGGCCCTCAAACATGGACTTACGCTTTGACTCTAGCTGAATGGCCTTATCCACAAGTGACTCCAAATCAATAAAGTCATGGGTAATCAGCACACACTGCATCTCATCATGAAGCCCATTCAAGAAACACTCTATCTTCTTCTTCTCAGTGTCGGTGTCATCAGGAGCATACCGAGCCAAGTCGGTAAACTCATCCAGATATCCGACTACATCCTTACTTTCCTGCCTCAGCTTACGAAACTCATCCTTCTTCCTCTCGAGGAGTCCGCTGGGGATGTGCTTCTTGCGGAACTTCTCCTTAAATTTGTCCCAGTTTATGATATGGCCGGCTTGCTGGAGAGCCTTGGTAGTTTCCCACCATGCTCGTGCAGGTCCAGAAAGGTAGTGGGTGGCGAACAGGACCTTGTCATCATTGCATACAGAAGCAACTTCCAAGTTGTTTTCGATGGTGCGAAGCCAATCATCGGCTTCAAGTGGGTGAAGTCCCTTTGACTAAGTAGGCGGAGAAGTCTTCTGGAACTCGCCAAAGTGGATCTCTGATCTCCACCTTCGTTGTTGTTGCCACCATTGTTGTTGTTGTTGTTAGTGTGAGCAGCGGCAATTTGTTGCAAAGCTGCAAGGTGCGCTTGCCGTTCCTCCCGGGCGGCTTGACGATCCTCCATGATGAGCCTAAGGAGTTGGACGGTGGTTGGGTCGGGTGGTGGTGGCGGGTCTTGGTTGGAGGTGTTGCGGCGAGTGTCCACCATCCTGAATATAAGTTGGCGCATAAGATGAGAGGGAAAAAGGCGAAAGCTCGTAAACGGGGTAATGGAATGTCACGGTTTTTAATGCCGGAATGGCAAGAATTGATTTTTTAAAAAACCAAGAGGCACACCATTTTGCCGGTTAGGGCGAATGAGTAACTTAAGATAAACACCAAACCAAAACCACAAGTCATCGGATAACATCAAGCTCATCACAACATAGCATAAGTTCAACAGACACATGGTTTCAGAAGAACCATTACATGGACTCGACTGCGATTACAAAGGGGTTGATACGACACAAGCCTAAGATAACCACGATCCTAAGACATCAAGATTTCCTACTGAGGTGGAACATCGGGCTCTCCTGCTGTCTCCTTGTCGTTCTACTCCTTATAGTCCATCTCCTCCTGGGATTCGTCATCATCACTGATGAAGGCATTCATCTCCTTTTGGAACTCCTCACCTTCCTCCTCGATCTCGTTCATCTGGTGTTCCAAGTCCTCAATCATAGCCTCCTGGTCGCTCACCTTCTGGCGGAGCTCAATAATAGCAGTCCTCATCGAATCCCGCACTGAGCGGAGGTGGCTCCGCTCTCTCTTCAGACTAGCCTCGCGGCATCGACTCTCCCGGAGCTTCTCACGGATGGCCTCAGCTCTGTCCCGGGTGCGGTACAAGTCAACCTGAGTGTGGTACAGTAGAGTCTCCATGTCATCTAGATGCTCACCAAACAGCAGGTGGAAAGCTCCAGGGGTAGGGCGTCCCTCATGATCCCGCCACCCATAGTACCAGAAGTGAGTGTCCTTAAGCTCCTCCTTGTGCATTTCGCACAATCGCACCATCGTCAGCTCCATGGCTCATCCTAGTCTGTCAGCCCAGCTGCTATCCCGGATAGTGAAGGTGACAATCTCAGAACGAGGTGGCCTCATCTTCCCTCGAACAGTTCCCGTGATGGCCCAAGTCGGTCCACTACCATCGGGAACCCTGATCTGGGTTCCATGGAACTAAGCATGAGGACGACCCAAATCCTTGCACAACTTGAACATGTCCTTCTCAAACATCAAACGGCCATCTCCCGCAACCTGGTACCACTCGGTGTAGTTGAGTGCCATCTACACATTTTTAGACAAAATTTTAAGTTGGTGAGGTGAATAAGTGTGCAAAATTTTAAGTGTACAAGGAAAATGCAATACTTAATGGAAGTAGAAATTTTGTACAAGTAGGAGGGGTTGAGAGGTAAGCATTTTTCGAAAATATCTAACTTCTTGGTTTTAGAAAATAACTTTTTATAACCCTTATCTAACGCCCATGCTAAACTAAGGTCTCCTAAAGTCAGGATGACTCTGATACAAAGTCTGTGAGGACCCCAGACTAACTGTCCGAGATACTTGTTATGCGTACCACAACAATCCCATGATCAGTTTGTTGTTGCACATGACTCGACTTGGCATCACAGTTCGCATCCATTACAGTACCGAATACAACTCTTACAATAATAAGGTCACGAAGACCAAGTCTTACATAGGTGCCTTCATGGGCAAAATAACTTCAATCGGTGGAAGCAACTAACGTCGTTGGCCTACTAAGCATGACTTAAATCACACAGGCAACTGACTAATGAAGATCCTTAGTTCGCGTCGTCGGCGCCATAGTCCTCCTCATCATAATGCTCCTCGAAACCTGGCTAAGACAATAGCCAGGGACGAAACCAATATGAGTACATTTGATTGTACTCGCAAGCTACCCCGCTATGAACATGCACTAAGTTTTTAATTTGTTTGATAAAAATATTATTTTCGAAAGACATCTCTATATCTTTGTTGAAAAAGAGAAGAAAAGAATTTATAACTTTCCTCCAAAATTCATGTTTTCACTTCAAACTCCTCCTTGCCGACCATAGCCCATCATGGTCATTCTTTCAGCAACCTCATACCGATCCTTTGGTATAGGCGCACAACACTTCTCCGTTTTATTTTCAAAACCCCAAACTTTGCACATGGTCATAGGACAGCCTCCCAACTGTCCATTACCTAGGACTCGGCTATTCGAATAGTTTTTCACTCTACAGAGGTAGCACGCTTTTCCCACATCCATTCGGCAACTCATCGTGTCAGCCACGTCCCGCCATACAAAGTGTATGCGAAGTTGCGTAACCGACCATAGCCTCTCCTTTGCTCATCCTAGTACAGGACCCTGCCCTTATGAACATTCCATCAACACCCAGTCCGGTCTTCCGTCGAAGGCCCCAGGTTTGAGGACTCACAGTTTTTCCCGGCGGGTGTAATGACAACCTTCTATCCTCCTCTTTGTAGGAGGACCCAGGTCAGGGGGGGGGGGGTCACCAAACCAGCCCCTCATGAAACGGAGCATCTCCGGTGTTGAGGTATCCCATACTAAAACGAGCAAGCTGCACGACTAAGCCCCATCCCATATGGAGGTAAATGTGGTCGCACAAGGTATGGTTGGTCGTCATAAGTACTAGGACACAATGTGCATTTTTAGTAAAATTCTCCATACTCCAACATCAGCTCCAATAGCAATAACTTGGGTCAACATATTCCACCCAAGGCTTTTTCATAAGAGGGTTTGAAATAAACAGGAGTTTTTCCCAACCTAGAGTTGGATAAAAGAAACCATCTATCACTTCTACATAGGGTGTCAAAATAATTTACTTATATTTTGAGAAAGGTTTTCAAAATCATAGTTTTAGTGGCGAACACCACATAAATCACTTATGCTCTTATAAGTAAAACATGTAGACCAAAATAGCTGTATATAAGTGATCAGAGAAGTAGCTTTCCTTGCTCAGCAAAGTTTCCTTGGTCTTGTTCTTCTTGTTCAACGAATCCCCCTTCCTCGCAAACTCCGGCAACGTTCTCGTCTAATCGTCGTAAACAAACAAAAACACACAATCACACCACAATTCGACCAAGCATCACAAAAATACAAACTGAACTTCTATAAACAGCTACTGTCTTACAGAAGACCAAGCAATTGGATTTGGTTTATTTTGAATTACCATTAATTTTATTAGTTCAGAAAATTAGTTACACACGAATTAATCCACTGTTTATTCTCTGTTGATCACAAAATTATGCCCTTTTAGGGTTAACTAGCTCTGGTTAAATTTGATCTAACAAAGTTGGTTTCAAGTCATTTGGATAAAGCATTAATTAATTATAATTGTTTTAGTGAAGAGAAGGGTTATAACATTAGATTAAAGGTTAACTAAATTCTGTTGCTCCAATAATTCTACAAAAATTAGGGGAGCTATGTTTACATAATACTAAGCAAACAAAATTGACCACATGTCATTGGATCTCTAGAGTATCAGAAACAAATAAGTTAATGAAATAAACCTTCTGTACTAAATGAATTACCATGCATTTGCTATTTATCTAAATGAGATGGGCCCAACACTGTTGGTTAGCCATTTTTATAAGCTTTCCAGAGAATTTTGGTTTATAATTTTTGGACTTACAGAACCCAAGTTATTAATTTTCTAGCAAGGTTCCAGATTTAAATATTTTTCAGGATTTTCTAAAAGGAAAAAGGCCGGGGAGGGAATCTGGCCCAACTGGGACGGCTCACTGATTTACCCGCGTGAGGGAAAAGTTGAAAACCCTGACGGGTGGGGCCTGCCGGTCAGTGGCTTGACTTAATCGAAACGGTATGCTGCCGTTGGATTGAAATCCAACGGCCAGCATTGAAAGTGCATGAGCCCTCATGTGTGGTTTTGGTAATTAATGACAATCTCTATGGACTAATGGTTGCATTGAGCTATCCTTGTAGGGCTTGTCCATTGGCAATACTTGAACACCATGTGTTGGTATCAAGATTGAAAGAAGAAGATAAAGTGATGACCAAAGCAATATCCAAGTCATCATATATATTAAGAGAAGAAGTTGAAGTGCAAGTTCAAGAGAAGCATCTCGAAGAAATTCTATGTTTGAAGCTTGTCACCCTTTTGGAGATATTGGTCAAGTGAAGATGTGCCTTATAAAGGCTCTCCCATATTAGTGTATGGGGGAGCGATATGTGAGTCTTCACCAAGCAAAGCGCAATCAAGAAAGGTGGTCCACTTGAAGAGATCAAGATCATCATCATCTAGCTCAAGTGGAATGCGTAAGGCAAAGGTATGATCTTGATAGGGTTTCTATTTTACCGGTCTCCTGGTGTTAGTGGGAGACCGGGTTATAGGATAGACGACGTACTATCAAGAGGGGCTCTCAAGTGAGTAACTTGATCGCATCTTTGTGGAGAGCTCAAACCTTTGCATACTTGGCATCATCATCTTTCTTGGTTCTTATTTGGTTTTTCTCCTAGTTGGGTTTTGGTGCTTGTCGTGATCTTCATGACAAGCCCAAGTTCTTCGAAAACGGTTTTTGTTGGGAAAACTTGTTGCGTTTTCGTGTTAAAAATATTATCGGTTTATCCGTGAGGAAAGTTCCACACCTTCCCATGTGTGTCAACTTAACTCTATTTATGGTTCTTAATATTTCCAAAAAAATTGGTTTCACCTAATTTGGAGTTCAAACGAGAAAGTTATTGGGTTTATAGTTTTGCTGATTTGCTGTTGTTTTTCCTGGCCGGAGTGTCCGGTGTGCCAGGGCCGGAGTTTCCGGTGTGCCTCAACCGAAGTCTCCGGCCTCAGGGGTGCTCTGGGGCCAGAGTCTCCGGCCCATCAGGTTTTTGGTGCGAAGTGCGCAACAAGATGGCGCCCTCTGTGTTGGGTTCGGAGTTGGTCCGGAGGGACCCCGGAGTCTCCGCCTGAGACCGGAGTCTCCGCCCCCTCCGGGTCCGGAGTCTCCGGCCCTCCTGAACCGGAGTCTCCGGTGTAAGTTTCCTACACGCTCTTTTTCTGGGGACCTATAAAAAGGCCCCCCTTCTTCCCCAAAGGGTTAGCTCTTCCAAGCACGAAATTTCCCCCTCTCTCACCTCCATTATTGACCTTGGAAAGCTTGCCCCTCTCCCAATTCCTCCCATGATTCTTGCATATCTTTGAGGGATTTGAGAGAGGAGATCTAGATCTACAATTACACCAATCCTTTCCCCCTCTAAGTGAGGGGAACCTAGTAGATCTTGATCTTGGAGTTCTTGGTGTTTCTCCTACTTTGTTCTTCCTCTCTTCTCCCCCCATAAGTATTAGTTGATTTTGGTGGGATTTGAGAGTGAAGGATTTAAGCACTTGTCCTGTTGCCATTGCTTTGTTCATCGGTTTGTGCTCTCCACGAGGATTCGTGGAAGTGAAAGTTTGTGAACTTGTTACTCTTGGGTCTTTGGACCCTAGATGCCTTTGTGGTGGTTGAGACCTCTTGTGGTCACTTGTAGCCGTTCGGGAGCCCCCAATCCAGTTGTGGGTTGTGCCTCGAATTGTTGTTGTAAAGGCTCAGGACTCCGCCTTGAAGGTTTCCGATAGTTGAAGGTGAACCGAAACTTTGTGGTGCGGTTCATCGGAGAAGAAGGTGAAGCCTTTGTGGCTGTTGAGTTGACCTTTGTGGTATCTCACACCTCTCCAATGAGACGTACTCCCCTAAAAAGGAGGAACTCGGGAATACATCCTCGTCTCTGCGTGCCTCAGTTATTTCTATATCCGAGCTATTTACTTATGCACTTTACTTTGTGATAGCCTTCGAGCTTAAAGTATTCT
Source organism: Poa pratensis (assembly GCA_947311845.1). NCBI lineage: Eukaryota > Viridiplantae > Streptophyta > Magnoliopsida > Poales > Poaceae > Poa > Poa pratensis. The sequence goes on along the minus strand of CAMZMU010000080.1, from coordinate 25,006,329 downwards.
ATATTGCTATCACTTTGTTGCTTGTCTTGCTTAGCATAAGTTGTTGGTGCACATAGGTGAGCCTAGTATATTTAGGTTGTTGGCTTGTTAATTTAAACTCCTAGTTTTATTCCGCAATTATCAAGCCTAAACCGGAAAAGTTTTATTCGCCTATTCACCCCCCTCTAGGCGACATCCTTGTCCTTTCAAGCATCAGGCGCACCGGCGGCGACCATAAATGGGCGGCGCCGCCGTGGCCGCGACGGTGGCGAGGGCGCGGTGCTCACCTAGCGCTCCTGGGGACGGCGATGACGGCGGAAGAGAGTGTGGAGAGCCTGGGAAGAAGAATGGCGGGGTTGGCGCGGCTTGGGGACGTCCAGAACGGCGACGGCAAGCTAGGCGGCTGCTCCGGTCACGGACTCCCGACGGCGAGCTTCTGGGGCGTCCCTGTGCACGCAAAGAGAGAGGGAGAGGTGCGTGAGCGCTCGGCGGCAACAGAGAGAGAGAGAGCAGAACAGAGAGAGGAAGGAGAGAAAGAGAGGGAGAGCAGCACGGCCACGTCGTCTTCAAACTTGGGGTGGCCGAGCGTGTGCGTGCTCGGCACCTCGGCAGAGACACGGCGACGGCACACCAGCCCTCCTGGCGGTGCAGAGAGAAGTGGAGAGTGAGGGAGAGAGCAGAGAGGGGTGTGGCGAGAACGAGGGGCTCGGTGGGGGTTTTTATAGGCGGAGGCCGGTGCACGGCGGTTTCGGTCCAGGGAACCGTCGGCAAATACCCTTATTCCTGTAGTACCCGCCGTAGATTTCTCAACAACAAAAAAAGATTACTGGAAAAAGATTGAGATTTCATCTCTATGGAAATAGCGATGAGATATTTGTTTCACGAGTAGGAAAACTACAGAGGAACCGAGTGAGTCATCAGTGAGATCCCGTTTCAGGAAAAAAAAAGTGAGTCACGAGTGAATGCGAATTACATTAACTTCTGTTTGGTTTTATGCTCCATTTGGCATTGCGCGGTGCGCTCTATGAAACCAAGCTTGACGTCTGTGGCCCGTTCCAGGATTTTTCTCCAACTTTTTATCATTCTTTGGTGCTAAACCTAGACTGGTACCCATCCGCTTCGTAGAGTAATAATCTCGGTGGAGAAGAAAGACAACAGAAATATGCGGACAGTGGCCGGCACAGGCTGCGGATTTAACGCAAGGAAAAATGTTCGAGTTTTTTTTCACGAGTCTGCTATTGTGGAAGGCGCATAATTAATTGTACGAGGACATGCAATCACAGCAAAGGAAATGAAGTGCTCGAAAAGTCCTTTGGAGGATGGGCTCCATGTGGCCCATTTCTGATTTTTGTTCTTGAAATCGACATTTAAAGTTTAAAAAAAATCCCAACAAAAATTCATAGATGTTGTCCAAGACGTATTCTACAGTACTGCAAAATTTCAACACAACATGGTTTGTATTTCGGCCTACACAATAATGACAATTGCTGACAAATCTGAATGCTTTCGAAATGTGTATTATTCACTATCTCAGATCTAGAAATTTGCCATTTTTACACAGCCCAAAATGCAGAATATTTCGCATTGGTTCACACCGGTAGAATCCATCATTATCTACGTTTAGAGGAAAAATCAGAATTTTTCAAACTTAAAAGTATTGTTCTTTTTTATTTTCAAAAAAAGGGTACATGGAGCCTGTCGTCGAAAAATCGCTCTCATAGAGTGTTGAGTTAACTTGTCCACCTTGCTTATTCTCTGCATGGCATTGCGCGTATTCCATGAAACTCTGCTTGAAATTTGTGCTCGTCACGAGAAATTCGGCTTGGCTTTATCATCTGTCAATGTTGGATTAATAGCCCTCTGTTTCCGAAACTATAATCTTTGTGCTGGACCAGTAGCCTCTGTTTTCCAAGATAATAATAAGCTTTGATGGTGCGGAAATTTCACCCAGGGTATTAGTATGGAGATAATTGGAAAGAAGTTTGAGATTCATCACTATGGAAATAAACATGAGATGTTCCTTTCACGACTCGGAGAGGAACTGCGTGAGTCATCATTGATGAATGACGTCTCAAACAGAGGTTGATATAAGTGCTGCATCAACTCCTGTTTGGTTTTATGCTCCATTTGGCACTGCGCAAGGTGCGCTCTATCAAACTCAGCTTGACGTTTGTGGCCGTTCCAGGAATTTTGTCCAACTTTTTATCATTCTGTAGTGCTAGACTTAGAATGGTACCCATCCGCTTCCTAGAGTGATAATAATCTCGATAACGATCGAGCGCCATTCGACGTATTTTAGGCTCCTTTTGACACCGCGGGGAGCTCCTAGCCGGAGAGAGATGTTATACAACATGCAGCATTGTAGCGAGTGAGGAGTGACATCAAAACGGCAATGAGAATAAAGCGGTGCATCAAACTTGTGTGTCGATTGTGCTCCCGGTTGGTGTCAAGGTGTACTCCACGAAACTCCGCTTGACATTTGTGGCTCCTTCCAGAAAAATCTCCATCCAACTTTTATCCCTCCGTGATACGCAGCATACGCTAGATTAGTACTAACAATCGTCCTGACATGTGTCTGCCTACTTGCGGGGAACCCCCCGGCCGACTTCGTTTCATCACTTTCTAGCAGTAGTCAGTAGCCATCAGCTTCAGTTCACGTAATGGTCAATCTTTTGGGGAGAATTCTGGCAGGGTGCAGCTGTAGTGTGAGCGTTTGACAGAGTGAAGAAAATGGTAATGGGTTCTTCACGAGCCAAGAAGAAACTATGAAGGCAGAAGGCAATGACTGGGTCAATGGTGAGTGACGTTGAAAGGAAAGTGCAGAAAGTTTCGAATGCTAAATTGATACGAATTTCCAGGACAACTCATGCTGCAACATAATGACGGGTAAAGAAGTTAAAAATGCTAAACTACAACTTCCTTCATTCCTGAAACAAAAAAAGCGCGTATAAACTATGTCCAAAGTCAAACAATGTAAAATTTGACTTATTTTGTAGAAAACACTATTGACAACTAAAGTGAAATAAGTATAAAGAGAATAACGGACAAATGCTTCTTCTTAAACTCCGAGGACTTATTAAGTATAAAACTCACCCTATCAAAAAAAAAGCAAAATTGTCAAAGTGTAAAGCTGATAGAGAAATAACAAGCTCATCGAATAGCTGAAGAAAGCTGGCAATACCTTGCGTGCATTGTAATTGATTCCGTGGCACAATATGGTCAAAGCCAGACAGATAAAAAAAGATGTTGTCTGCTATTGTCATCATGCCATGTGGATTTGCACTGTCTGCAACCCGAGATGATTGCTTTGTTTCGACCTTAATTTACTCCTAACGCGGATGTCACTATGAGCAAGATCATAATGATTGTCTTCACTTGAGGTAAAGCAACGGAGTCCTATTATAAATTGTGCATGAAGAAAACATGATTCTAGCTGCCGAAACAGAGCACCATGAATTAAGATTGAAGACCAATTAATATATGGGCACTATCTATCCAGTGCAAACGGCCCTGTCCATTAAGATATGTTTTTTTTCTAATTAAGCAATGTGGCACTGACATATGTATATTTTTCTATCTCCAATAAAAATATATTAGTATCAAGACGATACCTCTAGAATGATTGTACATTTACATATGTTTTACGCGAATTTCTAATGGAGCATTTGTATGAGTTTGCACCTATTCATTAGCATTTTCAGTGCCACTAGTCCAATTGCACATTTTCGCATTAATAATTTGTACGGTCAATGTAAAATGAGGTCACTACTCTTGTATAGATTTGCTTATCCTATGACAAAGATAATTATTGCTGCAGGGATGAGAAAACTATTGACGAAATAAGGTATATTGTTCAAGTTTCTTGTCGGTGTCAACTATACATTGATAGAGAAAAAGGCAAAAAATCGTCGGTGTACAAATTATGACATATAAAGCCATGTACACCCATAATGTTCTGTTTTGTTAAAAAACAAAACCATGTGTGTGCAACTTTGCATCCTTCCTAGTTTAAGCAAAAGAAAGATGAGAAAAAAGTTTGCAAAGAATGCACACTAGCTACCAAAAGAATATTTATGTTGCATGTGAACTGGCAGAAGATATGAGGAAATGGACGTCTGGCCATTGCATAAAAACACTTGTGTAGACACATAGAAATAGGCGACCACCGTCACATGCAGCAGATTTAATTAACCACAAGCAACAAGAATGATATAAACATCTTTATTCGTTAGCCAGAAAGATGCAATAAAAAATCAGGAAAGCTAAGCCATTTCAAGCGCCTGTGCGAGCCGCTAGGAAAGGACCTATTTTGAGCAGGTGCCCCAAAACATGTCTCTGGCCCTGACCTAACCCCACTGAGTTGATAGACTTTTTTTTTCACTTTTCCTTCATAAAAAAATATGAGGGGAAAATTTAAAAAGTAGCATCATGTTGTGTCTTTTGAGAAGCCTTTTTGCCCAGTATAAAACTAGCAGACATCCTCCCATCTTGAACAGGCAGCAGCATCTCTCGAGCTCTTCTTCCCATTTCTGCCTTTCGAGTTTCATACAACCTTTCCTCCACTTACTAATCTTTGCCGCAGCCTCTTCCCATTGTTGTCCATGAGGCTTCCCCTGGTGTTCTTTGCATGCTGCACTCTCCTGGCATGTTCTGGTCTCCTGCAATGTGCAGAGGCAGCCAAGGCCAGGCACTTGAAATGGGAGGTGAGCAGCATGTTCTGGTCGCCGGACTGCGAGGAGAAGGTGCTCATCGGCATCAATGGGCAGTTCCCCGGCCCGACGATACGCGCCAAGGCCGGTGACACCATCGTCGTCGAGCTCAAGAACGGGCTGCACACCGAGGGGGTGGTCATCCATTGGCACGGCATCAGACAGGTAACCACATAAGCACGCTGTCACTGTTATATGTATCTCTTTCTCATGTCATGCTCATACAGAGCTGAGCTAGCCATGAGATGTTCTTTTGCTAACATTTCCACAACGGCATACACAAATCGTCACAGATTGGGACGCCATGGGCGACGGCACGGCGGCGATCTCCCAATGCGCAATCAACCCCGAAGAAACCTTCACTTATCGATTCGTCGTCGACAAGGTATTACTACTGACCAATCCTCCAACACGACACAGTATTAGTTGTTAGCACCAAGATAACTGTCAAGTGTTGCAAAACTTCCTCATTTCTTTTCCTGTTTAGCTAGACTTGGAACTGATCAATGGTTGGCTCATGGCTTGCAGCCGGGGACATACTTCTACCATGGCCACTACGGGATGCAGAGGGCAGCAGGGCTGTACGGGTCTTTGATTGTGGATGTGGCAGATGGGGAGGAGGAACCGTTCAAGTATGACGGCGAGCTGAACCTGCTGCTGAGCGATTGGTACCATGAGAGCATCTACAACCAGATGGTTGGCCTCTCCTCCAGCCCAATGAGATGGATCGGCGAGCCGCAGGTAACCCGCCGATTATTGATATCAATCAAACTGTGTTGCTTTACGTTTTTGCTATAGGTCAATAGGTGTAGTATTTGATATTTCAGCTATATGTAGTTTTCATGGTAGAAAAATATTTTATGATTGGTGTGACTGACAGTCAGGACTGTCGAAAAACACTGTTTCGAGTAAAATTCAAAAGCCAAAAATAATATTACCTGGGTACTTCAAGACAAATGGCACTGGGATTTTGTATCACATCCGTCTTATTAGGAGGATCTCAGAAAGAGCACATGGTTTTTGTCCTCTTCTGAATATTTGAACTGGAATGCCCTAAAAAACTTGGGTGCTTTAAAGATCGTGCAACATCCTTAGTTTGAAAAACTAATTCATCCCTTTCCTACTATAATTTAGTATATTTCATACTTTGTAATTTTTCAGACATTGCGGGTTCAATTATTGTTATGCAATAGTACCGTTAAAAAAAGAATTGTCGGTAGACCATACATATGTGTAGGATAGTAAAAAGGCATGGCTACAATTTGTTTGGTACGAAAGTGCTTAGCCTTGTCAGTTAAATATTAGTTAAGACAAAATCTTGGGTTGTTGCTAGACCAATCACTAAAGTTAAGCAAGCATTGCCTCCAAGATGCAGCTGGTGGTGATAAACTACAGCCAGCTTTTTCATCAGGGCCAGAAAGCTCGCATGCATCCAGGGCCGGCCAACTGTGCTGATCAGAAAGGCAACAAAACGAATGGAACCCACCCTATTGGGCTTCCTTCCTACAAAGAAGGCCTCCAATGTATAGGACAGTATGTAGACTCGAGAGCAGTATTATATGATGTGCGCTATAACAGTGTCAGAACATATCATGTTCCTATGCACACAGCACGGGCAAGCATACAAATTTCTGAAGAAAAGGTTGGGGGGTGTCACAAGGCCACATGATTTTCAGAGGGGACACTTGTGGTCATATGTCACCGAAAAGCACCCATGCAAGGACCCTTTCTCTCTCGATCTTGGAAACATCTGCCCGGGGAGATGCATGATGCAGAGCAGAGATGATAAAAAAGTTACAGGGGGAGCAGTGAGGTGGTACTATTGTGTGGGGAGCTTTGGCTTTGGCCATTGGGTGGTCAGGGAAAAGGTCAAGCCAGCAAGAGTGGTAGATCTTTTACCTTGTGTGCACATTGCACATGTAGTGTATTGCATATGCAGTGCTTGTGTTGGGGAAGAAAGTCCAATTAGAACAGTGGTGTGTCACTGCCGGTTCACACAAAGATGCACTTTGACACACAATGGGCATCTGGTAAATTACATGTCTTTGGGGAACTGAGGTCCATGGGTTAACAGGTCAGTGCACTATTGTCAGTGCTAAGAGCATCTCCAACAGGCGCCCAACGCGCCAGCGCGGTATAATTTTTTTGCAGCGCCAAAACAGCCGTCTTGCGCGCCGGGCGCATGTTTCGCTTTAGCAGCCGCGCTATAATTTGGTGCGGTGCTGTCGCGCTTCACCAGACGCGGTAGAATGCAGCGCGCGCGAGCAGCCGGGGGTAGGCAAATATTGAACCAAAATGATAAATAAAATGGTTTCAAACACAAAATAAACAAAATCATGACTTGAGCAACATAGCATAGTTCAACTTCATGGCATAGTTCAAATTCACCAAAGCACAAACAAGTTCATGACAACATAGTTCAGACAAATAAATGAAACATCCAACAAGTTCACCCCATCAATTTTCTCTTCATTCCTCCTCCTCATCTTCATCTTCATCTTCCTCATCGTCCCCGTCCTCTGCAAGCGCTCCATCCTCGCTCTCAACTCTGACGGTGTTCCCACTATCTCCAAATGCACCATCCGAAGGCACGGAAGGCAAAACGGAAGCATTGCCAACCGGTGGTGCACTCATCCCTCCCATGGCGCCCATGGCTCCATATGCTCCCATGCCAACCGGAGGTGCACTCGTCCCTCCCATGCCGCCCATGGCTCCATATGCTCCCATGCCTCCCATGTCTCCCAAGAGAGACCCAAAACTCATGGCGCCCATGCCTCCCATGGAAGCACCAAAGCCTCCCATGCCTCCCTTGCCTCCCATGCCTCCCATGGAAGCACCAACTCCTCCCATGCCTCCCATGGTAGCACCAAAGCCTCTCATGGTAGCACCAACTCCTCCCATGCCTCCCATGCCCATCATTCTTTTTTCATCAAGAGTTGATCACGGCATAGGTTTAGGTACTCCTTTTGCCTATCATCGAAATGCGACGTGTCTATGAAGAAGAGGTGCTTCTCATATTCCATGATCTCCTCCTCCTTTCTTTTTCTTCTCCTTTGTGGCTTTAGCTCCTGTTGGTCTTCTTGGATTGGAGTAGGCAACCGAGCTTGGCCTAGGGCTCCTCTTGGGGTTGGCGTCGTCGCTCGATCCCTCATCATCATCTACCAACACCGCATCAATGTTTGGAAAGTTAACCGCATGCAAGCGATCACGCTTCTTCCATTTCTCTTCAAGCTTCAACACCTCGTAGCAATGGCTCAAAACAAATGCTTTCCCTTTCTTAACCTTGCCTTTCTTGGTCTTCTTATCCTCTCCACGGAACAAGTTTTGTGCAATATTGTTGTCACACAAGGAAATGCCACTTACCCTATCTACATCATTTGTACCACTTGGGTTTATGGCATCAACCGCCGACATTGCCGCCATCCACTTTTGACAATCGGTGCTTATCAACGACCACCGGGACCGAAGAGATCTATTGCTACGGTCAATTCCACTCTTGTTGTGTGTGTTAAAGTAGAACATCATCCTATCCCAATATGTGTTCATACTTTGGGCTGTCACAACGGCGGCATCCAAAGACACATTCAACCATGCATTGCATAGCACAATGTCTTCTTACACGGTGTAGTTACCCGACCTTCCTCCTTTTGGTGCATCCACCAAACCCTCACCGTCCTCATCCATGTCTTCATATTCATGGTCATTCTCATGTTGTTCATTGGTTTCAGACCAATGAGAACTATGAGAGCCAACACCCATAGTTGTCAAATATTCATCATCATTGGTATTATAAGGTTGAAGAATACAAGTAATCAAACTATACATCTATACACATTTGCTACAAAGAACAACAAAAAAGAAGAAAAAAATTATTACCTTGTGGGCATTCCATCGAACACCATGTGCGCATCGGCCTCCGGCGCAGCAAACGATGAGTATTCCGGCGCTTCGAGTGGCGGTGGCGCAACTTCAGGTACAGCACAGGCGCAGCTTGTGGCGTAGCCCGCGGCGCTGACGGCGGCGCTGCCGGAGGCTTCTTCGCGCGCTTTGAATTTGACGCCGCCGCCAACGGCCGCTTGGCGCCGGATTTGCGCGGCTGCGCAGCGGGCGGCTGAGGAACGCCGGCGGAATTCGTCCGCGGCGCCATGAAGAGGCCGCACGCGAGACCGACGGACGGATTTGGTGCGGCGTCGGTGGCGGAGGTGGTCAACCCGCGCTAGGGTTTGCGGCGGCGCCGGCGGCCGAGGGGTTGCGGCTGTAGGGAGGGGTCGCGGGAATGTCGGAGCGGCCGTCCATCGCCGGAATTTCGCCGGGGGCGGTGCGGGAGGGGCGCAGGCAGGGTGAGGGCGGTCGCGGGGGGAGATTTCAGATCGGCGGATGGTCACTCATGCGCTTTTCCCTTTCGTCGCGCGCGCTGGACTGGAGGCCGCAAATATGGTGCGAAATGTACCGCTTCGTCCAGCGCGCTGGACGCTTTATCGCGCACGCGGGGTTATGGCGCTGCCGCTGGAGGATTGATTTCGGCCGCGCGCGCGCTATATTGACGGTTTATTCGGCGCGCAGCCTATATAGCGCCGCTGTTGGAGATGCTCTAACATCTGTAGTTTTAGGACACTTATGTGTTGATTCAGCACAAGCAAAACTTAATTGGAAATGCTCACTACTATAATGGGCAATGGCACTGAATCTCTGCTCACCTTAACTAGTTAAGGCTTTCCTCTGGGCAGATGATCTTTCCTTCCTGCAGTACTAGGGAGATTCTGCCTGAATTTTGGTTCTAACGACATGCTCTGTTCTTGTTTCTTGTTCTGGCGCAGTCGTTGCTCATCAACGGAAGGGGGCAGTTCAACTGCTCGCTCGCGGCGGCGCACACGCCGGGCACCAAGCAATGCACCGCCGGCGGCAACAAGCATTGCGCCCCGGTGATCCTCCCCGTCCAGCCCAACAAAACCTACAGGCTCAGGATCGCCAGCACCACCTCACTGGCTTCTCTGAACCTCGCCATTGGGTAAGCAAATCCATGATTAATAATTCGCCTAGTAAACAATATAAACTGTTTGCTGCAATGTACAGAATCATGATCGGTTGTGCTTGTTTTCTCAGAATCACAAGCTGACCGTGGTGGAGGCCGACGGCAACTACGTGGAGCCGTTCGTTGTGGACGACATTGACATCTACTCCGGCGACAGCTACTCCGTCCTGCTCACCACCGACCAGGACCCCTCATCCAACTACTGGATCAGCGTCGGCGTGCGCGGCCGGATGCCCAAGACGGCGCCGGCGCTGGCCCTGCTCAACTACCGGTCCAACCGCGGGTTCAAGCTGCCGGCCATCGCGCCGCCAGTGACCCCTGTGTGGAACGACACCGCGCACAGCAAGGCCTTCACGTACCAGATCCGAGCCCGCGCCGGCACGCCCCCGCCACCGGCGACGTCGGACCGCCGCATCGAGCTGCTCAACACGCAGAACAAGATTGACGGGCACATCAAGTGGTCCATCAACAACGTCTCCATGGTGCTCCGGCGACGCCGTACCTCGGCTCCCTCAAGCTCGGGCTCAAGACGGCCCTCGCCGCGGCGCGTCCCGCCGACACGTTCGGGCGCGCCTACGACGTCACGCGGCCGCCGCACAACCCCAACACGACGACGGGGGACAACGTCTACGTGCTGCGCCACAACACCACCGTGGACGTGGTGCTCCAGAACGCCAACGCGCTCGCGCACAACGTCAGCGAGGTGCACCCGTGGCACCTGCACGGACACGACTTCTGGGTGCTCGGCTACGGCGACGGCTTGTTCAAGGGGGACGCCGCCGACGCCGCCAGGCTGAACCTGGTGAACCCGCCGCTGCGGAACACGGCGGTGATCTTCCCCTACGGCTGGACGGCGCTCCGGTTCGTGGCCGACAATCCTGGAGTCTGGGCGTTCCACTGCCACATCGAGCCGCACCTGCACATGGGCATGGGTGTCATCTTCGCCGAGGCCATCGACCGGGTCGGCAAGGTGCCCAAAGAGGCCGTGTCATGCGGCGCCACCGCCACCGCGCTCATGAACGGCGACCACCTATGATTCATTGTTCGTGAATCGCATGTGTGAGCCTAGCTACTAGTAGGTTTTTTGCGTGAGGCCGGTAACCTATCACCTATGCGGCATCGCCTGCGATTGAGGCGTACGTGTTCTTCTTTGTGGAATTGTCGTTCCTAATTAGTTAGGGTTCTTCCATTTATTCCCCCCCTCTTTCGCTACTGGAGACTGAGATTGTATTTGTTAACTAGTGCTTGCGATTTTATTGGAATGCAACCGAATCGTTTTATCGGCAGTAATAATGTACTAAGTAGTGTCAACAAGGTTAAGTTTTGATCTAAAAAAATTGGATTAAGTCTTGCTGGATTTTTTTACACGAATTAAATTACTTTGAAGTAGTAGTGGTTTATGAATTTTTCGAATTTTTAATGCATCTTAATCAAATTTATAGAGATGTAAAATGATCAATGGTCAAGTGTCCAAAGCATTCAAATTACAGTCCCCAATTTCCTTGTGATTTTCTTGTTCGTCTGTAAAATTTTCTCGAGTCACCATTTGCATTCTTAGGCAGCCCATGGGCCTATCTTTTGCACAAACGATTCTCATTTTCTTTGGAGCCCAGCCCAAAATTTTCTCGAGTCATTTGCATTCTTTTGCACAAACGATTCCATTTTCTTTGGAGCCCAGCCCACTTTCTTTTCACCCTTCTGCCTCTTCCATCTGACTGTACTACCTTGCTATACATGATTCCGATATGGTTCTAAACAATTCTGCTTCATCCAACATGACCTGATTCTATATTGTTCTGACCAAGAGAAAAGGTATACACATTGTGGTGTCGGTACTCATATGTTTTGTAGCTTCAAAAAGGTTCGTCTTTTAAAATGTGCAGCACGTGTGATACATTTTTTGTTGGGCTCATTTTAAATTCACGCTATTGAATATAGTAACTTGTGCGCTCGTATACTCAAGACGCGAAGTTCCTTTCAAGAAGGAAGATCGCCACTGCCCACTAGTGTCCGGATAAATGCAGCCAAACTAAAGACAAATGGAATGTAATAGTATCAGCCAACTAAAAATTTAAGTGCCTTTTTTGCGGGTAAAACTTGAAGTGGTTTGATGGTTCTTGGTCTGACTTAAACTTCAAACTGTAATAATAAAGGAGTGAAATGCGAACCTGTCGAGTAGGTTTAGTTTTACCTTGAAACGGATACATTTTAGACCTCGAACTTGACAAAGAGCTCCATATATGGTGTTTTCTACATTCCCCTTATTGCGCTGATCCTTGTACTTCGGAGGGCACCATGGAAAATACGGAGTAATCAAGTGTAGACTAGATAGCCGGAAATTGTATTTGGCTCGTGAGTTTCAGTGCTCCCACCATTTTAAGATATTTAAAAATCATATTTATATGTTCAAAAAAATCTGAAAAATTCTTGACATAGCCAATGATATAATATATCCTACAAGCATGAAAAACCGCAACACAAAATTATTTGTATTATAAGGTACAAAAATGACAATATCTGATAAAATTTAGAAACTTGGAAATATGCATACTCTGATCGGTGTAGCTCAGAATACAAGTATTTAAAATTGAATTTTTTTTTTACGTTAGTGGGATACAATAACATTAGCTACATCCAGATTTTTTTTCAAAACAAATTTAAACCTATAAATACTATTTCGAATTTAAAAAAATAGCATGATCACCACATCTCGGGAGCGAGAAATCTCCACACTCCCAAATAGCCGACAAACATTTAACCCATTGGACGGCGTGGGATACATCACCAAGTAAGACAAATACTAGAGCGTTCTCACAAAAATTAGCCAATGGATAGAAGTATGGACAACCCAAACATAGCACAGCGGCATGGGAGAGAAAGGTGTGACGGGCCGGGATGACGCACAGAATCGTGCAAAACGACCCTCTCGCCGGATCGCTGTCACTCTCTTCCCAGTGATAATCCGATCAGAGAAGCAGGGAGCAGGGGTACGCGTACGTTACGTACGGTGCGAGTGCGACCCCGCTTCCGGCGCCATGCGCGCACATGGGTTTTCCCGGCGGAATGGACTGTCCAAATCCGATGGGCTCACCGATCGATTGCACGTTTCGCATGTCATGCATGTTCCCACCAAGAGCTCACGGGATCGAGATGACGCACAGAATCGTGCTTGCTTGCTGGCCACCGTCGTGGCTCGTACAAAGTTGCTGCAGTGTAGCAACAGACCGTAAGTAGAGGACAAAACGTCCGGAAAGTCTTTTTTTTTGCTCCCGAGATGCAGGGGGTATAGAATTCAAAAAATATATTTAAAAGCTTTTAAAAAATCTGAAATAAATTCCACATGTTCTCAATAATGTATACTATAAGCGTGGTAAAATCACAGTGCGAAATGTTTTGTATTGTGGGCTACAAAAATGACAAAAGTTAGAGATTTGAAACTATACATTGTTCACTATACTCAGATCTGTACATTTGTCATTTTTGTGTACCTCAAACCGAAAGAATTTTGCGTTCAGATTTTGCACGATTTTAGGATATATCATTGAGAAGATGCATGATTTTTTTTCCAGATTTTGTAAAAACTTTTAAATATAATTTTGATTTTTTTGGAACATAGTGAGAACGATGAATCTCGGAGCACGAAATCTACTCACAAAACATCCAAAGTGTTTGCGGAACGGTGTTGCATGTTTGAAGTCTACAGTTTAGGAGCTTCCAATTTGCCGGATGTGGATGGAAGTTTAGTTGGCGGCCTTGGACGGTGGGAGTCCTTTTGGTTGGCGGGCGGACTCAGGTGTTGTCCGGTGACCTCAGTCATCAGGGTGGAGTGGTGGCTGGCGAGCAACTTGTGGAGACGGTGGCTCGGGTGTCGCTTGTCGACGTTCAGTGCCCCGTGTAGAAGGCGGAGAGAGCTTGTGAGGGGGAAACGACCCTTGCCCGGGGTCTTCTCGGGATGTGGTGGCAACGTCCACAGACGTCGTCCCCTTCTTGAAGGCGTCGTAGTTGTTCTTTCGTCGTAGTGGAGTCACGACAGATCAATCAAACATACGTACTGTTGTTTCATTTAGAGTCACGAGAGTATACTTTATTTTAGAGTTTTTAGTGACCAAGCAATATCTTTTCCGAATTTTTGCAAAAACAAAGAGATACCCATCCGTGGCCCGCGGCGGTCTCCGACGGCTTCTCTCAACGTCCGGTTGTCCGATATGTGGATTCCAAACCGGAGTAATTTCCGCACATCGTCTACTATCCGAGCGCACGTAGCCATACCGAAGTCTCCCCCAGCCGCAAGCGCATGGTAATTTTCTTGGACACCAACCATCCCGGAAACGGGGAACAACGCAGGGTTGTTCAAAGTTTGAGTTTAGTTCTGAAAATTTGCAATTAGATTTGAGCTGAGCTGCACATTGTAAGGATTCATCAACATGTCATTGCAATATCCGGGGTGTGATATCAGAGTTGAATAGTAGTCTATAGAGAAAAATGCTTATTTGAAAGATTTGAACATCACAATCGATAAAAAAAGAAGATCGAAACAAAGTTAAAGCTAACTCAAGAGAAGCCAAAAGATGGAAGAGGCAATAAAAAAGATTGAAAAAAGGATAAGAGAGTAGAAGAAGACGGAAGACAAGAATGTGCTAGAAGAAGAGAATTGAGAAAAATAAAATAAGATAGAAATGGACTCACGTCTTACCAATATCGTCGAATCAAGACAGATGCAACTCCGTTGGAAGGGTCAACATTTGAGAGTTGTCCACCCCTGTCCGGACAGATCAGTGGCCAAATTTGCCGGAGATGCTTTAACTGAACTTTAACTAGGTAGGGTTGTCAAAGTGAATGTTTCTGGCCACGATAAACATTCTGATCGGTGCATTGCTCGATCGAAGAATCAAATATCAGCAAAGATATTTTCACACCCAATGATTTAGCCATCCATATTCTTCCTCAGAAAATTCATATCTCACGCCTATAAAAGGCACGACCCCACGGCAAACTCCACACCACCCAGACCCCTCCCAAAAGCCAAGATGGCCAAGCCTCACTCGAGTGACCTCCTAGCCGCAGTGCAGCTGCTGCTATGTTGCACGTCGCTCCTCCTGGCCTTGGCCGCTCCCTCCGCCACCGCAGCCTCTGCTCCTGCTCCTGCTCCGGCCTCTGCGGCGAAGGTGCGGAACATGACGTGGGACGTGGAGTACATCCTGTGGGCGCCGGACTGCCAGCAGCGGGTGATGATCGGCATCAACGGGAAGTTCCCCGGCCCGACAATCACCGCCCGCGCCGGCGACGTCGTGAGCGTCACCGTCAACAACAAGCTGCAGACGGAGGGGCTCGTCATCCACTGGCACGGCATGTGCAGGTCGGCACGCCGTGGGCGGACGGGACGGCGTCCATCTCCCAGTGCGCCATCAACCCGATGGAGTCGTTCACCTACGAGTTCGTCGCCGACAAGGTACGCAACGTATAACTATCCGACAGAAATCTACTTGGCCGGGCACGTGAAGAGTGAACTGGCGGATGCGTCGCGCGCCGCGTACTTACACGTTTAATTTGTCTGTTTGTGTTGTGTGCAGCCGGGGACGTTCTTCTACCACGGGCACTTCGGGATGCAGAGGGCGGCGGGGCTGTACGGGTCCTCATCGTGAACGCCACGAGGAGCAGGACGAGCCGTACCGGAAGGACTACGACGGCGAGCTCAGCGTGCTGCTCAGCGACTGGTACCACGAGAACGTGTACGCGCAGGCGGCCGGGCTAGAGCGCAAGACAAGCACTTCCAGTGGGTCGGCGAGCCTCAGACGATCCTCATCAACGGGCAAGGGCAGTACGAGTGCATGCTGGGGAAGGTGACGAAGTACCACAGGGGCATCGTCAAGTCCGCCAAGACCTGCGTGAGGGGCAAGGAGGCGAAGCTGTGCAAGGACGAGGAGCGGTGCGGGAGGCGGAGCGAGTGCGGGCCCTACTGCGACCAGAGCCAGTGCGCCCCCGTGGTGTTCGACGTGGAGCCTGGCAAGACCTACAGGCTCAGGATCGCCAGCACCACCTCCCTCTCTGCTCTCAACCTGCAGGTCCAAGGGGTACGAAACTTTTACTTGTTCTCAATCTTCAGTAATAGTACAACTACTCAGTATCAATGTCTGCTGCCATTCCAATAAGAGATAGATGATGTCTGTTGACACGGTGGGTAATTTTGCTTTGCAGCACGAGCTGACGGTGGTGGAGGCGGACGGCAACGCCGTGGAACCATTCAACGTGACAGACATCGACATCTACTCCGGCGAGAGCTACTCCGTGCTCCTCACGACCAACCATACGCCGACCTTCTACAGGCCGGGGGCCTTCTGGATCTCCGTGGGCGTGACGGGACGGAAACCCCAGACGCTGCCGGCTACCGCCGTCATAAGATACACCAACAGTAAGTTCGATTGGCCGGGCAGCGTGCCCCCGGAGACTCCCGACTGGAACGACATGGAACGCAGCAAGAGGTTCACCTACAGGATCAAAGCCCGGAACGACGCCGCCACCAAGCAGGAACGGCCGCCGGTGTCGTGGCGCTGAACCGGACGATCGTGATGCTCAACACGCAGACCATCGTGGACGGGCATGTGAAGTGGGCGATCAACAACGTGTCCCTGACGCTCCCGGCCACCCCGTACCTGGGCGCCTACTTCCACCGCGTCCAGGGCAGCGCCTTCGACGCCAAGGCCGAGGCGCCCAACGGTTCCGCCAGGGTACGATGTCCGCCTGCCGGCCGTGAGCAAGAGCAACGGCTACGTGGCGAAGCTCAGCGACCGGGTGTACGAGCTGCCGGACGGCGCGCTGGTGGACGTGGTGCTCCAGAACGCCAACATGCTCAGTGAGAACCACAGCGAGACGCACCCGTGGCACCTGCACGGCCACGACTTCTGGGTGCTCGGCTATGGCGACGGGCGGTACGACGCCGTCAAGGACTTCGCGAAGCTCAACACGGACGACCCGCCACTGCGGAACACGGTGGTGGTGTTCCCGCACGGGTGGACGGCGCTCCGGTTCGTAGCGGACAACGCGGGGGCCTGGGCGTTCCACTGCCACATCGAGCCGCACCTCCACATGGGCATGGGCGCCGTCTTCATCGAAGGGGTCGACAAGATCCGCGAGCTCAACGTGCCCAAGGAGACCATGATGTGCGGCGTGATCACGAGAAGCTCCACCGCAGCCCTGACTCCCGCTACGCCTGGCGCACCGGCACCGGCGCCGTGATAGGCTCCTCCTCCTCGCATGCTCGTTCCAGTATGTTTTGTGGTCATCTCTGAGTGCCGACTCACAAGTGCAGTTCCCCTCGAACTCGAGATATGGTTAGTTGTGAAATGCAAAATGTTCACCGCATTCTCACTGAATAAAGAAATAAGTTTTACTTTCTGATGAACGATTTACACAATACACGTCGACGAAAACGCAACCAATGTCTGTCAAATGTTCTTTCATTCCAGGATATGCACCAATCAATCGTGTCAAATTGAGAACCTCTTGTTTCTGATGGATCTAAGATTGAGAGGAGCCAGCGGATTATACTGACTGCAGTAAACAAGTATTTCAGTGAGAATTTGATCCAACAGTTTAAGAAAAAAAAGATGACCAATATATGTGACATACTCAAAATTGTGTATATAAAATGCAACATAACAGGGTGCATATTCGATACACACCTACTTAGAGGCTGCAAAAACTACCCAGTTCTATTACATGACAGATCATCACACATGCACAACGAGGACTAGTTTCTGACCTCTAACAAAATGAACAAAAGAAACTCCCAGAAAGTAATCCACCCCTACCCGCCTCCATGTGTTCGGACAGCCCCCAAACGGACCGAATTTGGAGGTCTCCAGGCAATATTTCGAGGGTGCCCTTGCACATGCATCAAGTCTGCGACGCAGAGAGCCCAAGCCAAACATGTCACCTTTTTTATTTTAATTTTCACACCATGTAATACTTTCCCATTATGATGGCCAGTAGTACATTTTATTACGACTACGTATCAGGCACCTGCTGGTTAGCGTAAGTCCACGCACCACCGCACGGTTGGAAAGTGAAATTAGCAAATTCTTGCATGCTCTTTGCTCTAATTCTTGCATGCAGACTAAATGACGAAATTGCTGACATCACCTGCATTAAATGGGAAATTCGAAAATTCAAAACTTTTTGTAGCTCGAACCGTTTATCCGATTAATGATCCGTTTTCACCGTTAGGCTAATCGCGTCGAGATCTTCGAAACTAGATCCCATTTTGATATGTTCCGACGATATTTTTCTTGACCCAAAAGTTATCCACCAGTTAACACGTGAGTTACCATGCTGTAGTATGTAAGTTACCTACCCAGGCAGCAATTAATTTTCGGTTAGAAACTATATCCCACGTTTGGTTTTTTTTTTCGAATTTTCCGAGTTTTGAAGTTACCACTTAGTTTAGTTTCATAAGTGTGTTACCGCTTTGGGACGATAAAATGTATCGTGGACAAGTGGATAACTATAGAGTAAAACACATGTGCAACTCCATAAGTAGTAGGGTGATAACTTTGTCGATTTTATGGTGACAACTAAACCCCTAAAACAGATGGATAACTCTAGTACTGGGTAGCTAACTATTATTTAGAGGACATGGTAACTATATCGATTTTATAGTAGATAACTATATCATGTATAAAAGGGTAACTCCATCACTACATGGTAGGTAAATCCATCAGTACCAGGGTAATTTTTACCGTGGGATTATGTTAACTGCATCGATTTCGTGGTGGATACCTATATCATGAACACGTAGGTAACTCGATCAGTACATGGTCGACAACTCCTAGAAGGTGGGTAACTCTATGAGTTCTGGGTGGGTAAATCCATCAGTATTAGGTTGGTAACTTTTACAATGCTGGGTTGGTAACTCTATCAGTACTGTGTGTGTAACTCCATCAGTACTGGATGGGTAACATTATCAGTACAGCGTGTGTAAGTCCATCAGCACTAGGTTGGTAACTTTATCAGTACTAGGTTGATAACTATTACCGATATATTAGGATAACAACATTGATTTTATGGTGGATAACTATATCATGAACACATGGGTAACTCCAACAGTACTGGGTGGGTAACTTATCAGTGCAATGTCGGTAACTTTACCAGTACAGAGTGGATAACTCCATCGGTACTGGGTGGGTAACTCCATCGGTACTGGGTAGGTAACTTTATTAGTACTAGGTTGGTAACTTCATCAATACTGGGTAGGTAAGTTTATCAGTACAGGGTGGGCAACTACATCAATATTGTCTGGATAACTTTAGCAGTATTGG
Organism: Poa pratensis; assembly: GCA_947311845.1. NCBI lineage: Eukaryota > Viridiplantae > Streptophyta > Magnoliopsida > Poales > Poaceae > Poa > Poa pratensis. The sequence goes on along the minus strand of CAMZMU010000080.1, from coordinate 24,987,295 downwards.
GTGTGTAACTTTATAAGTATTACATTGATAACTTTATCAGTACAAGGTAACTCCTATAATACTGAGTGGTTAACTTTATAAGTATTAGATTGATAACTTTATCAGTACATGGTGGGTAACTCCATCAGTAAATATGTTGGTAACTGTATCAGTACTAGGTGTGTATGCTCAGGTTGTTCAGCTGAGAGGAGAGGCTTCTACGGCATCGGGACGTGCAGGGCCGTCAGAGCATACGTGGAGGAAGCCGAGTTAGGGCCACACGATGATCGAGTTCAGCAAGTGCATCCCCGACTTCCACGGCAGCTACGGAGTCCAGTGTACTCCCGCCGTCACGCGGTACGACAACATGCCCCCACGTCGTCCACCTGATCAAGAGCTTTATTATATGCGACAAAAAGGAGCTGGGTAGCGGTCGACGGGCCTAATCTATTGACGAAGCAGCAATCATAAAAAGGAAAGAGCAATAGGAACACCATTCTTTTGATAATTCACAATTTTGTACATATATTTTGCACGAACAAAATGCAATCTTTCATACATAATGTCGGAGGCAAAGACGTGGCTGGCAGCCCCCCCGAAGCCTACCTCGCGCGTGCGGCGAGCACGCACGATGGCGCAGGAACGGCGACGATGACACGGTAGAGACCGAAAGGGCGTGTGACATCGACGCTCCCGGCGTCGGCGGCGTGCTCCGGCATGCAAGCAAACAAAACAAACCGACGTTGATCCAATTTATACACACATGTCAACCAAACATACACACATCCACGAATAAGCAAGCAGCCAAGCTGCTGAACGGATGAAAAATGCCCACGCCCAACTAGGCCTGGTCGATGTACTCCCGATCGGATGGATTGATTGGTGGCTAGCTTGTAGGTGCGCAGCTGCTGATTTGCATGCGACCATGCGTGCGCAGCTACTGATTGATTGGCGGATGACTCGCTCGACTGAGCAGAAGCGACCAAATCGGAGGAGATGGGGACGTCTGCGGGGATGAGTGTAGAAGAGGACCCGGCGAGAAGGCGCCTGAGCCGGACCTGCGGCGAGGCGAGGTGTTGTTGAACCTTGCTCGGGAGTAGGAAGCGAGCAGAGCAACGAAGCTGCAGCCGTCGACATCGAAGCTAAGGGAGCAGGACGCGGAGGTGAAGAGCAGGTCGGCCGGCGAATCAGACGAGAAGAGGGAGAGAGAGAAAGCAGGGCGGGCGGCGCTCAGATGCGAGGGGCGCATGACCACGCCGGCGACGACGTAGATGGTGTCCAGCTACAACGCCCACACGGTCTCCCATGAAATCTACCCGGAGCTGCGAGGAGAGGATTGGAGCTTCCGCGCCCCCGCTTCACGGAGATGGGATTTGGATTGGGGGAGAGAGAGGAGCTTCCGCCGGTGCGGCATGGAGACGAGGATGAGATCGAGAGGATTTGGATCGGGAAAGAGGAACGAGCGCCGGAACATGGCGACGTGCGGGGAACAGGACAAATGACTCGGTCGAGGCAAAATCTATCCGTCTGTCTGTGATCCAACGGCTGACGTTGCTGCGTCGACTTATGCCAGATATAAGGCGCCTGCTGTTTAGATTTTCCGTTTTATTATTCCCTCATTATCGACTATTTGCATATAGTTTTCGGTTAACATCGAAAAAAATTAAATTTGATCAAGAATATAGCTAGTGAAAATAAATATTAACATCTATAATATTTAATCAATATTATCATCATCGTCATGAATTCATTTTTTTATTGCGAGTATTTGGTATTATAAATGTTGATATTGATTTTCTGTATACTTGTTAATTTTTTTGACAAAACTATATGTTGTTTATTCTGAAAAGAATGAAGTAGTAATTAGACTAAATGACCCATATCTTCGATCAATGTCCACTGCCTTCGAAGGACCTGTTTGAAGCTTGGGAATTTAATTACTAGATTCTTTTTTTGAAATAAAGGCACAAAGTTTGCTTCATCTATTAAAGAAGGGGTTCAACACAAGAAGGTTCCAACAGGCTCGGCATAGGAAAACCATGCCATAAAATAAAAACCTACTCATGTGACATATGAGTGCCCAAATGCTTCCTCCCTGATCTTTTTTGAGGACATATGAAGGCATGTAGGAGGAGTTCTTAAACACTCTAGCATTGTGCTTGTTCCAGATCTCCCTTGAGACTAGCATAGCTAGCAACGGAGTTGCCCTCCTCCACGCTTCCCTCCTCGTGGAGATGAAAGACCATCAATCCTTGACCGGCAAAGATTCGCTCCACCTATCGACGCGAAGAGGTTGACAAGCCCGAGCCAATCTCTCACCATGTCCCAAATCATGAGCAAGTATCGACACAGAAAAAAGATATGTGCCTCTGACTCGGACTTGCACCTGCAAAGCTGAAAAGGGCCACCGTTTTGGCCACCCATGGTGCTCAAACAGGTCTGTCATCCATAGTCTCTTGTAGAGAATCAACCAAACAAAGAATTTACATTCCGGCAGCGCCCAAACCCTCCTTACAAGCGCCTACATAGGAGAAGAAGGGTGCCCACAAACTAGGCCTTGTAGGTAGATGAAGTGGAGTAGGTCCCCAAATTCTTGAATTTCTAGGTGATGGCACCCATGTGAAGGGCACCTCTGCTGAATAAGGCCCCAAAGAGCGAAAATGAGCTTCTACAACCCATATGGCGCACAACCGTATCCAGACCGTCCATTTCAGCCTTCCCCGGTCGAGATGAGACGATCAAAGTGTTGAACGTTCAACGTGTTGCCCAAAGAGTGGCGAACTCACTAGTATGGTCATCTCACGGTAGTTTGAGTGATTTTCACCCATGCCTCTAGGTAGGTATCTAGCCTTTGCAACTCCGCCTCCTTCATCCCTCGGTTCCCCCTCCTTTGCTGATCTTGTCGCGTATGGAGGGGCAGGGAACCCAATTTAGTTGAGTGTGTTTTAATAAAAGCAGCATTTCAATATATTAATTTAGGGTTTTGGTAGGTATCACTAGTACAGATTGGGCAATTTAAGTCCCCGCCATCGCCACCCGTGTGCGTTATCCCCTATCGCATTCGCTTCGCAATTATAGCCTGTGGCGAGTCACTGAATGGTGTTCGCTGGCCAAAACATTCGCCTACGGTTGTGGTTTTTAAAGCGTTGGCGATATATCGCACACGTTACATTAGAAACGTGTTTGCATTATCGTGTTGTTTCACACGCGCGTTACTTCCACGAATCGTCCGTAATCTCAATTGCCTCCTTCGTATTACCGTACGCGTGACACTGTACATTCTCTCGCCTCCTCCAGTTTGCCACGCGTTCGTGACGAGCCAGCTTCCTCGTCCTATAAATGCTGCTCGCCGCCGTTCATTCGTGAACTCAGCAGTGGCACCACCGAGACTCAGTAGGTACACGATGGTGCGACCACAAGAAGACCGCTCGCCTGTCGTGTGTGGCTCAATGGAGCATTGCCGCGCCCGCTGCGGCTTCCGGGAACTCCTCCCCGTCTTCGGATCCGGGAACTCCTCCCCACCTGCGCGTCGTCGACGCGTGGAGAACGAGTGCCCGGAGGAGGAGGCGAATTTGGAGAAGGGAGAGGACGCGGCGATTGAGAGACCGGAGGATTCCTCTGAGCGCGACGCCGAGGCGCGTCTCGAGTGTGGGAGGTGGCTGAGCGCGAGGCCGAGGAAGCTGAGTTCGAGGCCGCAGAGGCCATGGCGGCTGTGCGCGAGGCCGAGAAGGCTGGGGAGGACAACCGGGCCATGATTGAAGAGCATCGCGTGGTCGAAGACTCCATCGCCAAGAAGCTAGAAGAAGACAGATCGCGTGCATTCAATGATGCCGAGGCCTCAGGCTCTGGCAAGGAGATAATCTGCATCTCCGATTCCGACGAGGAGTAGTAGTATTGTAGATTATTGTAATAGTTATTTTGCTCTTTTCCTTATGTGTAGCATGTTTCCCGCAAGTCTTTTGTTAGAAATACAAATATATAATATATGAAATTAGTTAAAAAACACGGCAGAGCGAGAATAGCCATGTGCGCTGCTCATCTATTGCACACGACTGGAGTGAGCAAATCGTGTGCGTTGTTACCTCATCGCACACGATTTAGCGGAAGATTCCGTTTGCATTGTTATCTATCGCACACGTATTTTTTGGGTCTAATAATTCGTCTTCCCGCTTCTTTCAGAATTCGCGCTTATTGAATACCATGGTGTTCCCCCTTTTGGCCTACTCCTGCTTGCCTATATATTTCGTCGACGGACATGGCTATTTGTTTATTTAGCTTTTGTACAATGCCTCATAGCATAGAAGCCATGACAGATCTAGTCGTCGCGCCGGCATTTGTCGAAGGAACTGTTGTCCACAGTGTTCGTAGTTGGGAGTAGCTCATTCGACCTCACGCCGACTGAGGGGAAGGAGGAGATGTCCCCAGGGCACGAAGCTGAGGGTAACTTCGTTGACCTCACGGTGGAGGAGCCTGAAGATAGCAATTCGGGTTCATCGTCGGACGAGCCGCTGGCCAGCCAAGAGGAACTACAGGAGCATAAGTTGGTGGAGGTGTCCATCGCGTCGGCGCGGCGTGAGGAAGCAGTGGTGCATCGCATGGTCGAGGAGTCTTTCGACTCTCTTCGCAAGGACCGGGTGTGTGCGCTACTGCGCGCTAGGAAGGAGGCCAAGAAGCAACGCACTCTAGATGGGCGCCGTGGCAAAGCGTTTGGCCAAGTGGAAAGCCGCTCGCCATGATGCCGAGGCCTCAGGGTCTGGCAACCCGCTCGCCGACGATGCCGAGGCCTCAAGCAACGGCAAGGGCCCAGCCGGCGACGAAGACGTTGTCGTCCTCTCTGACGACGCGATGCTTAGATAGGTATTAATAGGTGTTTTCTATGTGTTATATACATGTACGTACTGTGAGATTAAGAATGTCCAATCTTTTTGTAGAGGGCAAACCATGCGTTTGAATTAATGGTGCCCTTCCGGTAGCAACTAATATTATCCAAATATTATTAACCATATTCAATTATGTCTAGTACTCCTTTCCAATGTTTTTCAATGTTTTGTTCAGAAGTTGGTAAATTTGGCAACAAACTAGAGATATCGCACACGGTTATGACTCAGAAAAAAGCGTGTGCGAAATGTACTCTTAGCACAACTATCGCCCAAGGATATGCCCGCGCGGAACCGTGTGCGATAACTTCTTAGACAGCTGCATTTTCGCACACGTTTTACTCTTCTATAATCGAGTGTGATACCTGCTGGGCCGCTAGGGCCCAGTAAGTGGAACCCTAACTTATAAGTAAGGACCAGACACGCTTGACCCGTACACACAATCCACTCTCCCCTCTCCCAGCCGGCTCTTCTCCTCTACAGTCGCACACGTCCTCTTGGCCCCCGTGGTGCGGCGCTGCCGCATCTGGCCTTCCTCGCCGGCCGATGACCTCGCGGGATGCCTGTCCAATGCCTCCCCCCCCCCCCCCCATGGCGATATCGTTGTCTTATCGTCGACATCCCGAAGGTTAGCACTCGTTTAGCAAGACTATCTCCATGTTTTATATGTCGTCTCTTGTTCAAGCCGTAGCAAGGCCGGATTAGTTAGTTGCCCGATCTGTTAGAATATCTTGTTAGTCCTTGTTTATTTGTGTGGTACTGTTAGATCTTTCTGCACCTCGATTATGTTGCATCTTTGTTTAATAGGCTGGTTCAGTTAGATCTTCTATATTGGTTTCTACTGTTAGAATGTCTTGTTAGTCCTTGTTTATTGGTGTGGTATTGTTAGATCTTTGTGCACCTCGATTTTGTTGCTTCTTTGTTTAATAGGTTGGTTCAGTTAGATCTTCTATATTGGTTCCTACTGTTAGATCTTCCATATTGGTTCCTACTGTTAGATCTTGTTTATTCTTGTATATATGATCTTCTATATTTTATACTTGTGTAATAGGGATCATATTTTGGTGACACTGTACAAGAAAACGAAAGGGGCAGAGGGCTTTGCCCCATATATAGTTGGTGAATAAGATCCTTGCGGCTAGGCAAGCTTCACCACATTCCTTTGCCTTCATTTGTCCCTAGTAAGTGAACAAGCATTTTGATTTGCACTCTCTTCATTGTTTTTACATTCTCGCTTTACTGATTTTTATGCACGAAACATGCAGGGTCTTCGAGCAATACTTGCAAGTAGCTTGACTTGGAAGCATTTCTCTTCCTCTTGGGGATGCACCTTGCCTAGAAAGATTGGCAAAGATCAAAGAAGGATAACGAAGTTTCTCAAATATCGTACAGAAAGAAGGATGATGAGATTTCTGAAGTATCATTCTTTTCAGACGAGTGGCGTCTACCCTTGCTGTCCTCTGCGGGATGATGACCATGATGAGGTGCAGCTAGAAGAAATGTCCACCTTCCTTCTAGCTTTTGCATTCAAAACCAAGACGTAACCAAGAAAAGTTCTCTCTTCTTTTGTATAGTTTTCACATTTTTATAGCTACCAATTGATATTTTTGTCGCAATGTACGAATATGAAATGTGAAATGAATGAAACAATGAGATTTGCTACTGGATGATGCTTGGTCTTGATATTTGCATCTGTCGCAATGTACGAATCTGAAATGAAAGCCTACGGGGCATGTTCCTGATAAATTATAAACGTGTGCGATGGTCTTCAAACACACACAACTAGAACCACGACAAGCGTTAGCAATAAGTTTTCAAACACATACGAAAGAACTTACTAAAGCGTGTGCAAATAGCTAGTAACCCAGACGACTACATAACTACAATCGTGCGCGATAACCTGAGACATCACACACGATTTCGGGAAACCAGTCGTCTGCGAAGTTTGCGCCATCGCACACGATTTATTTGCTCGTCTGTGATGTCTGCCCACATCGCCCTCCCATGGATAGCGACAGGCGCTATAATCGTTTGTGATGGCAGAAGTCGCCCGTGTGCGTTTGGCCGATCTGTACTAGTGTATCATCCTTTTGCCCACCGTGTCGATGGAGACAACATCATCTACAATAAGTGCTCTTAGTCGTTTTGTTCGACGACGAGATCTCCCTCTCCAACATCAATGGCGGTATTGGAAGATAAAATTATATGGATATGGTGATTTAGATATCAAGCTTGGAATTTCTCTCATGGTTTTCACGAGGAGGATGGTCCATCGCAATATTTGTCCCGAATGCTTCTTCTCTTCCCGTGTGTACACCGTAGACTCCCTCCAAAGATACAACACCGTTCGTTCCTCCGTGCAAAACACTGGCTGTTTTGTCCTCTTCTACTTATTGGCTGTTGCTACATTGCAGCAATGGTCGCCTTCAAGCAGGAATTATGTGCGTCATCTCGGGCCCGTGAGCTCTACGTGGGGACATGCATGACATGCTCGCGATGGAAACGTGCAGAGATCAGAGGTGAGCATGCGGCGAGCCAATCCGATCTGGAGTTCTGGACGAGCGGATGGGTGCTGGAGATCGGTCTAGCTATACGTATCGATCCTTCTCTTTCGAGGCTGTCACCTTATGCCAATTAATACGTTCATTAACCTCTGCTGGTCTCTTCCGGCGTCGTGAAACACGCCTCCGGTCAGTGACACACCATTCTCTCTCGATCATGTCGCTATGGCTTTCAATGGCTAAATTTTGGTGAGAACGTGCACCTCGTTTTTGTCTTACTTGGTGATCTATCCCAGGCCGTCCAATTGTGTTATGGGCTTTGTGTGGCGCCCTCGAGAGTAGAAGGATCAGGCCAAGGAGATAACGTAGAAAACGCCATGTCCATGTATGGAGGTCTTTTTTTTCGAAATGGAGGCAAATGTTTTGTCTCGTTTAATTAATTAGGATTATAATATGTTGTCTAGCCATTTTAGACTTTTGTTTGAATTCGCTAATGGGTGAATGAAATAAAGAAGAATAGAGGCGACCCGTACTAGCTCCTCGGGGCGGGGAGCTGTCGTCGGCAACATGCTTGAGGTGGATGATCGTTAATGAGAGCGGTGATACCGAGGTGCGGTGCAGGAAAATCTCATCAAGATCGCCATCTCGCGGAGCATGAATCAAGGAGTCCAGTGCGTGCGAGTTGGCACGTTGAGTCGGTTAGTCTATGTCAGTCGTGGTTGTCCAAGTGCTTGTCTCTAGAAGGATCTGTTGCAGTTGAAGTGTGTCATGGTTGAGGGACTGTCTGATGAGGTATATCACCATGGGTGAAGGCGCAAAAACAAGTTCGCAATGGGTGCCAGCATGGCTCGACCATATCGTCTATTTCGAGGAAAGGATCAAATTCAAGTGTGAAGGGCGGTAAACCAGTGAAGAGTGAAGGTGACTCTCTTCCATGAGGCTATGTCCACAAAGTAAGTAGGCATGTATAGCGTTAGGGTGGATGGTGTGCTCACGGGTGGTGTTTTTCCATAAGGTTTCTAGCATGGCTGGGTAGTATGGATCACGTTAGAGTTGGTCATAAATTTGCCATCTCAAAATTAGAGGATCAATTAGACTTGTCGTGAAGCGAGATCTAGACAAATACAGATCAACAAGTCAAGATCAATAAACACAAGGCAAGAGTCAATGTGGAGAGATTCCTAGACATACTCTTTGAGTAAATTAGTGTGTGGCTTGCACGGCGTGAGTCCCCGTGTGAGCCTAGCACGTGTATTGCTAGAAAATCATGTACCTTTTTTTTACGATGTACGCCCATAGGCATACATTATTGATAATAATAGCAACTATGCAGATTTGGTACAAATACAAGCAACATAAAACTAGAGGGATACAGCGGTTGTAGTAGTGCTCATACCACACTCACCGCAATTATCAAGCACCCAAATCTTTCGCCGTCGTCGGAGAATAAAGCAGCAGCAGTTGATCCCACATCTGATGCTGAAGAAACCTCTAGCCATGATGTTAACGAGCCGCATTAGTCACCACCCGTAAGATTAGATCTAGCCCGGTAAAGAACATCGTCAGAGGAGCCCTCCGAGCCCTTCAACGCCGAATCCGGGGCCAACGCCACTGCGCCCTTCATCACTCACTCGGCCGGATCCTACACCGTCTTCTGCAGTTCCGCAACAGTCAACACTGCCGCCCTCCCAAGAGCACTCATCCTCGCCGCCACGCCAAGACACAACGCCAGATCCAAGTCGCTCTCACAGTTTGGAATCCACAAGCCTCTTGCCGGCGCCAACAACACCTCCAACAAGCAGGAGCATGGGCTGGAGACCATTATTCCTATTAACACCATCAGTATCCACCCCATCATGACATCAATGGAGGAAACTCGAAAAGCTAGAAAAAACCTAGGACAAAACACACGCACAAAACGAGGAGCATAGCTCCCCCCCCCTTACGACGATGCCAGGACGGCGATCAGAGGAGAAGGGGAGCGGTGGATTCGCCGGAGAGAAACTTGGAGACGTGGAAACCGCCTGTGACGGGCTAGGTTAGGAACGAGAGGAGAGACAATTACATACTAATTAATAATTAATGTATGCTGGATGGTGGGTGGGCTAGAAAATCATGTACTAGTGAGTCGTGTCCTAGTCTATGTCCCTGATGGATTAGATTAGCATAGCATGTAGTCTTAGATTGTTTAGGTAAGTACACTTAGTTTGAGTCCGTGTAGGACATGCTCGAGAGGGTCGGGCTGACCACTCACAAAATGAACAAACAGAAAGTTGAAGTACTCGCATGGCATGTCTTAATTCAAGATACAAGTCATTAGAAGCTAGGAAACCCACATGTCCACATACCCATGTGATAGGCCCAGGTAAGATAATGCTCCGAGAGTAACAGACAGTAAAGCTGGCAGTCCAGCATCAGAGTAGCCTGGAACCCTGTATACAAAATTTTGCAGCAGACCATCGAACGAAATCATTTCCAGCAACGAGAAATTATGCTGTAAGAAATAGTTCCATCTCCAGCGTATTCTGGATAAGGCAATAAAAAACTGGAACAGGCATGGTCAATCAAGATCCAAAACAGTACAAGAGCACTCAATATCTTTAGTATATTACATAAGCCGTGCTAAGCAGCAACAAGTACCCAATTCTCTCTTGAACAACCGTGAAGATCCGACGATTCTTAATCCTACCAGACTACATATTCTACCAAAACCATGGAATCCCATCTCACATCCCAGTATCCTTCATATATGGCGATTGAGCAGCACCATGTCTGATATTGCAAGAAAACCTTGTCCGGGAGATGCTCTAGAAGCAGACAGGAAGTTTGTCTTGACAGTTGTTACATCAGTCGATCTTCACAGAAGCATATATCTTCCTCACAAACCAGAAGCAAGCATAAAAGCCAATAGTGCCAGTCAGCACGAAGAAGGCATAAGAAATGATCAGCATGTAACCAAAGTACAGAATGCCAGAAACAAGCTTTGTGATCTCCAGCTTGTTGAAGAAGTAGAAGATAGCATACGCAAAAGATATAGAGCTGAAGAGCCTGCAGTCAGGTATGCCCTCCACCACCAGTGGTAGTCCTCGCTGCATAGCTGGAAGTAGCAGAGCACAATTGTGATCTCAGCACAAGTTACCAGGAGAATGACGAAGACTATGAAGAGGAAGCCAAAGATGTAGTAGAACTGTTCAGCCAGATAGATGTGAGGATGAAGAAGAGCTCAATAAAGACAGCACCAAATGCAATATGCCACCAGCAAGTATCGAGAAAGCTGGCTGCAAGTACCATGCTTGCTCAGGAATTTGCCTGGGGATCTTGTTTGTCTTAACTGGATCCTCAATAGCTGGCTGCTTGAACCCAAGAAACTTCCAACAAAGACCAGTGGCACAGAGATGCCAAACCAGAGGAGGAACAGAGCAAACATTGTCCCGAAAGGAACTGCACCAGATGATTTCTCACCCCAGATAAGGGCATTCATCACGAAAAATACCCCAAAGATTATACCAGGAAACATGAAGGCGGTTTTGAGGGTGATCTTCTTCCACTCATTGCCCTTGAACATCTTGTAGAGGCGGGATGATGTGTAACCTGCCAACACGCCCATGAAAACCCACAAAAGGACCATAGCAGTCATGAGTCCTCCACGGTTTGCAGGGGATAAGAATCCAAGTAGCGCAAACATCATGGTAACCACTGTCATACCAAAGAATTGCACACCAGTTCCAACATAAACACAAAGAAGGCCTGAATGAACAGGAGGCCTGAATGCATCACCATGCACTAACTTCCACCCAGTTTCTTCTTGGGCCTCCTCCTGATTGTCAAGTTGATTATAGTTTGCTATGTCCTTGTATAGGGTTCTCATCATAATCATGGCTATCATGCCGGAAAGGAAAAGGACAATCATCAAGGAGTTAACAATTGAGAACCAGTGGATTTGGCTGTCACTAGAAAGAAGGTAGACATCCCAGCGAGATGCCCATATGATATCACTAGCCTGCAGCAGATCGATTCCAAATTAATCAAACTAACAGGAACAAAATACCAGCAAGAGAGGATACCGAGAAAGGAATATACCACAAAGGTAACGTCATAAGAGAATACAACATATGCATCAGGAGCCACCTCTTGAGGTGTGTGGCTACCAGGAGTTATCTTAGTGTTAGCATTGCAAGTTTGCACTGTAGGATTCTTGTCATCCCAGGCACCATATTCATGCTTAATGCTGTATACAGGTGGACGGTGAATAGACAAGTTATCATAAGCACATAAAAATAAATCCATAAAGGGCAAGCAATAATTTCTCCTAAATAATGGCTATGTTGACCATTTGATATATCCTATCAACCCATTTGAAATCAACGAAATGATCAAAACCATTCGATGAACATGAAATTCAATTGGTTTCACACTGGTCAGCTATGCATACAAAACCATAACAAAACAAGATTAGTTACACCATAAGGCATGCTAAGTTAGACATGGCCAAATATCCATACCTGCTAGGAATCACATGGAAGCCAACAATACGGGCATCTGGAGAGTTTAGGTCTTCATGGTACAAGACTTTAAAGCTCAAGTGATTGTTAATATATACTTATCATCCTTGAGCTGCCAATATTGTGCTCAATTAGGTTACTTCCATGATAAACATTTCAAGTTTCAACTAGGATCAATCGACTTGGTGAGATGCTCACCTTGTAGCCAACTCGGTAACCATGCTCAAAGCTTGGTGTTTGGCTTCCTTCCCGTGTCTGCCTAGGGACCACAACTGGGAGATTATCCAAGATCCTGATAGAAAAAAGGCGAAAAGATACATTGTTTGGCACTGTACAGTATATAGCATATGCTGAAGATATACCACAACTTCAACCAGTATCATATATAAGGTGCTAGATGGCCGTGTTAATCAACTGACAATAGTAAAAGCCTTCAAATTCAGATACATACATGTTCACTCGATTATTCATCATCATCGATCTTTTCTTTGAAATTCTTTGCAGCTTCTGGAGAAAGCTGTTTTCGACAAACAACTTGCAACTCTCTCCCCCTCCTCATCTTGAACTGTAAGCATGGAAAATTAAACTGAGGATAAAAAGAATACAACTTCTCAAATTATGTTGTCCTGCTGCCTACACCCTAGAACTAACTGGCAACACCATTTCTAGAGGAATGAATGAAAAAAAAACACGGATGGTATACTTACATTATAGACAGAATTTTCAATGCGATCCCCACGAAGGACTTCCCCTAAGTTTTCAGCACTGTTCTTAATTGCCTCAGGTTTGCAGTAGTCCAGAAAATAATAGTCTATGGAAGCTGCGTCTTTATAGACGACAGCTTGTTGACCTTCACCTGGAGATCGTCATCCTGCAATATGAATGGTTAGTCAACAACTGAAAACAATTTAGCAAAGAGAGAATATATATACACAGGTAATGGATGAAATTGCCAAGCAATTAAGACTAAAGTTTGGTTATTCAACAGTAACTGTAATAATTACAGCGTGGAAAGTTGGTAACTTTTTCTGAGAAGAAATGACAATCAACAATGCAACAAGAAGCCCACAAACAAGAGGATTCCGTCAACTTGTAAACAATAAATCGATGAACACCTCAACTTAATGGCATCAAGAACAATATGCAAGTGACCAATACAAAATGTATCTAGTTCTCCTGAACTCCTGGGATAGTAACGCGATTAGGAGGCAACAAGAGACAATAACCATGTACTTGTCTACAGGTGGGGCCTCTTCAAGTAGATCTTCAAGCACATGCAACACCTTAAAGCCCTAACATAAAGTTTACTATTGTGATTATACTTCTTGACATTTGATTCTCATCAAATAGCACCCAACCAAGATAATCAAATGAGCTTTAAAATGGTTAAAAGACAGCTCTATGCGTCAATACCAAACTTATTATATTGTGATTATCTAACAGAAAAGAACTCAGGATGCCATGTCATTTTTAAGATAATTTGGCATTCTGAATTAACAACTCTAGTACAGCTATAACACTAAGGGACAATATATTTATACCACATAAGGTATGTGACATTTTAAGCATATTTATCAAAGAATGGCATGCTTGTTGCAGTTTGCTGCCATCATAGGAAACACCTTAGGCCCTAGCAAGTTAGACCAAGAAAACACTTCAATCATGTCACTTTCCCGAGTATGTGATTGCAGCGTTTGCAATCTCCCTGAAACCTGCGAAAATTAACAACAGGTGCCTACTGAATTTACCCAGAACACCGAAATGGCATACCACCCACGTAAACACATGTTCTGTAATAGGATAAAGTAACTAAATCAAACAGCAACCAAACAAGCAATGAAGTGATAATTCCCAGCTTATCAACACTTTTTAGTGCGACCCGCGCTCACCCCACAAAAACATACTATACACTACACCAAACACAGTTAATGACACAACGAACTTCTCATCTCGTGTAATACTATTTCGGCTCATTCTAAAGATACTTAAAACAGCATCAGGAGTCGGCCACGGGAACGAAGAGCCCAGTCCCAATGCAAAGCGAGCATCACCCCGTACAGCTTTCCCCCTATGTCGACGACCGCCCAAAATGCTACTACCTCTGGTCCGAAAAGAGTGTCGTGACTCAAGCAATGGACTTGTACTTCATACGTTTTTTCCTAGCGACAGAAAAAAACGGACCGGAGGGAGTAACATAATTCAGACATTTCGCTCGTGCTCAGATCACTAAACCCCTGAACCTAATAATCCTCCAAACGCAGGGAAACCTTCCAAACATGGGGAAATCAAGGTCTGGGGAGCCAGATCTGAGGCCGCGCCTACCGGCACGCCTAGATCCAGCGGCGCGGACGACGGGGAGGCCACCTAGAGCTAGATCCGGCGAGAGAGGGTGGACGGGGAACGGATTGATCACCTTCTGGAAGTCGCGCGGGGCGACACCGGGGAGGTAGAAGGCGCGGGCGGGAGGAGGCGAGGACGACGGCGGCGAAGATGAGCAGCAGGAGGCGGCCGCTCCGGCCGCCGGTGATCGCCATGGTGGGGGAGGCGAGGAGGGGAGGGTCTGTGCGAGACGATAAATGACGAGGTGGTGGGCAAGTGCGAGCTACGGAAGGTGCAATAAACGGCCGCGATTCCTCGAAAAAAAATGTAAAAAACGTTAACGTGAAGTATCGTGTAGAACAAGAATTCAAAATCAAATCACTTTCATCATTTTGGAGTCACCATGAAGGAACAGCCTGCTTTGCGTTCGTTGTACAGTTTTAGATAGTGCTGTACATTTGTTTTTGTAATTTTTAGGTGTAATTAGTACATTTGTTGGATGACACTTCACCGTCTAAGCTGATGCTCGTCAAAGACTTTTCTTTGCTTCTTATTAGGTGACATTTCACCTTCTTATACCTTTTTTTTAGAGTACAAAAGTCAAAGCAACCGATCACAACCAAACATTGGTTAAATAGTTAGAAGGGTACTTAGAGAATTTGTAAGCGATCCCTTAAAATGGCAACCCATAAAATCGGTAAAGGGTATCTTAAATCCAGGAACTTAATGCGAACTGTAAAATTTAGAAAACAACTTCACGCTGAGATTCAGAGATTGATCACAGTAGTTCAGTCTAGATTTAGAGCGGATTCATTCAGAAATTCACTTTAGCTCCCGAGCTCATATGCTCCTATTATATTAAACGAAATTTAAAAAATAGTAAAACATTTAAAAAAAAATCTGAAAAAATTTAGAGGCGAACACATACCAATGTACAACATACGTACCAAGTTTCGTGGCGAAATGACATTCGGTATGTCCCATGCAAAAAAGACAAATCAGTGGTCTAAATGCAATTTCAAAAACCTACTTTTTAGAGCACTGATTTTGTTATTTTTGCACTGGGCACCACACATGACATTTCATCACGAAACTTGGCACGTATTTAAAAAACATGTATATGTTCGTCACCAAAAAATCTCAGAATTTTTGGCAATGTTTTACTATTTTTTAAATTTCGTTTAAAATAACAGGAGCATATGAACTCGGGAGCCAAAAACGCCTCTCCCGGATTCATTGCAAACAACATAATTTATATATATTTTTTCTATAGAATTAAGTACTACATGACTAACTAAAACCCTAACTTAACCAAAAGGGCCATCGGAAACTTCACTCGGCATGTATTCGTGATACAGCGGTGGTGGTCCCACTCTCGCGCGCGAGAGGCGTGCTCAGCGTCCTGCTGAAGGCCGCTCAAGTTGGTCGGCTTTCCACGCCTCCAGCGCCGCTTCTCGGAGCGCATCGACTTGGTGTAGACGTTGTCCAACAGCTCATATTTGTCCTCGGTTACGTCAAGGTCCTTCGAGTCATCGTCGGAGTGCTAAACGCGCAGCGGCCCGTGAGGACCCTGCCTCCGCGTCGTGTGTTGGGGATATGCCCTAGAGGAAATAATATTAAGTTATTATTATATCTCAGGTTCATTATTAATGTTTATACGTTTATGCTATAATTTCTATGACACTTGAATTTGAGATTCAAAGGAAAACCCATAGCACGTGTGGAGAAATAAACAAACAAGTGTTCCTAATCTAACCTCTAAGATTAGCTTGCATGTTATGTGATGATCACGTTTTTCTGATCATGGACTAAGTTACGTCAACAACTGTGAGCGTACATTGTTGGCAGAACAATGGTACTGAACCGACCCTATTATATGATCTTGCTATGAGATATTATTCGCCGTTGTTAATAGCAATGTTTATTGTGTTGTCATTTTGCATAAATTTTTAGGCCGTGAGAATATCTAGTGACCACATACTTGACAGGTATGCTTTGATTGTCATTTACCGTCATTCCGTAACTAGGTGATCATAATGGTGGTTCTCAGGTATATCCTAAATTGTGCACGAAACTTGGATTATTCAAGAGTGAGATCCTGCTCCTCCTGACGATGGAGAGATACACTCCGGGCCCTCTCAGTATTACGATATCACCCAATTGTCTGGCCAGACACAACGTGATATTGGTCGCGAGGATATCAGAATACGAAATGAGAAAAAAAGTGATATTGGTACGAGGATAACGAGTATAGTAATTAAAGAGTTTAATTACGAGGATACCGACTTCTCACTTCGGGATATCACTAGTATCGTGAAGCAAAGGTATTAGCAACATGAGTAACGAAAGATTCGCTCGATGTATTCGTGTATGCATGGGAATCATCGTGGGTGTCCACGGCTCCGCCGTTGGTTATTGACCGGAAGGTGTTCCGGACATGTCTATGTATTACCGAACCTACTAGGTCACACACTTAAGATGGTTTAATATTTATTGAGAAATATTTAGTAGGTCGGTAGATTTGAGAGACACCGGAAACATGGCGATGTTATCGGTGACACTCTGAAAGTGTTTCTGACTATCTAGAAGAGATATATGATGTCGGAGAGACACCGGAAGTGTTTCGTGAATTTTATAAGCAGTCATAAGATGTCCCGGGGCCATAGAAATAGTTTCTATAGCTGTCGATTTATTCCGAGATTTTATATGGAGGTTATATATTAATCCGGAGGATATCGGAGAAAACCCGAGAAAAGGGGGAAGTGCCGGAGGGGGGAATGGTGCCCTAGGGCTGCGCCCCACTTGGGGACAGCCGCATGGGCCCATAGGGCCCACCCTGGTCAGTGGCTGACTCTCCCTAGGCTTCCCTCCACTTTCCTTTAGGGCAATTCGGATTGGGCCCTTATGGGCCGAATTGGACTTGAAGTCCAATTACCAAAGAAGAAAAGGGGGGAGCGAACCCATCTAGGGTTTGGGGGCGGCTCCAGCCAGCCCTAGGGCCAGCGGCGTACCAAGGGGAGGATACCCCCTCCCCAGGTCGGCCTCCCCCTGGTCCTCCTTTGTATACCCTCCCCCTCCCCCTTTGTGGAGGCAAACAATTGCCTCCTCGCTCTCTTCTCTCTCTCTCTAGATCTCATCTGTTTCTCTATCTCTCGTTAGATCTAATATAGTAAGTTAGTTCTAATCTACACATTCTCCGAAAGGCTGCTCTCCCTAGACGACGGAGTGCTGGCGCGCGGGTTGAAGTGTTGGACGCATGGATACCGGTGAAGAGATCATACCGTTTGATCTTGTGTTGGACGCATGCAACCCAACATCGTGATGGCCGACAGGCAAGCGCCGAGGCTGCCTCTGTGAGAGATGGGCGCGGCCCCTCCTCCTGTTGTTCACCGACCACATGCTAGGGGCGGCGGTGGTGGATCTGCTGGTTGTAGTGGCGGGGGTGGTCGGATTCGACCGAATCGCACGACTAACACGAGGGGCAAGAAATGCGAGAAATTGAGGACGGTCGTAACAATCAGCCCCATGGCACCCAGGTATACACCTTCCTCGCACAAATAGAAGCCAAGTAATGACGCGACGACAACAAGACCGGCGAACGCTTGGTTCGAAACGTCGGGACCCAAGCGAGGTGAAAACCCCATCGTACTGTCCCTCGACGGAGATATTCTCTGGGGGCAAGAACGACGACGGAGACCGACATCCATCCCACACGTCCGGATGAAAGGTGGACCAAGACAAAGCCGGGCCTAGAAGCAGTGGCGGAGCCAGGAATTGAACTGAGCCGGGTCGAACAAATAAGGTCTAAAACAAATTAGGCAAAAAGCAAGTGTATTCAACACAAAAAAGGTTCAAACAGATTCAATTTCATATTTCATCAAGCACAAGTACAAACTGACTACAAAGAACAAGAAAACTACATAAAGAATAGTGCAGATTTCAAATGTGATGTTTTGTTTCATCAATCAATCTGCAAGAAGGAACGAGAAGGTTCTCTGAATGTCTATGTGTTCTGAAGTCCAAAGAACGATCAGAAATAATAAGTTGCAGATATAATAATGACCAGCTTACGAAACTATCCTCTGGGCATACCATGTCATTACAGTATGCAAAGTTCCAGATGAATACCTTATCTTTGCTTGGCTGAGTTTCCCAGAGAAGAAATACTAATCAGTGAACTGCTCCCATCCTTTCTTGGCATGCGAGTTGGCTTGGTGTTCCCTCACTGGTCAGAGAAAAAACAATATAAACAAACACTATAGCAAGATGTAACTCCCAAACAGGTTGATTTTACCGCAACTTACTAGTACATCACTAAAAGAGTGTGAATTCGAATGGTAAGACTAGATGTTTAACAGATCAATGACTAGAGAGAGACTGATGTGCGGCGGGGGCTGGCCGGGCGAGCTCGGGGGCGGTGAAGTACAACTAAAAAGAACAAGAAATAAACATAGTTTATGTAATCAAGATTCAAGTGCACAGAGTAGTGGCGGGGGCAGGAAGCGCGCAGATGTGCGGCGGGGGCGACCGGGCGAGCTCGGGGCGAGGTCCTGGTGCGCGGGGATTCGCGGCGGGCAGGCGAGCTCGGAGCAGGGCGAGCTCGGAGCGGTGCGGGGGGATTCGCGGCGACCGGGCGAGCTCGGAGCAGGGATAAGGCGCAGCTGCGCCGGGGCAGGGACTGGCGGCGGGATTCGCGGCGGGCAGGGCGTGGCGGTGGCCGGAGGGGCGGGGCGGGGTGGGGCGTTGGCCGGCGGGGGCTGGCCGGGCAGGAGTTGCGGCGCTGGAGAGATGGGGATTAGGGTAGGCGAACAGGGCAAGGTCGGGCTCGGGCGGGTCGGGATGCTCTGCTCGGTCGCTGTTTCTCGCCTGTTAATTTTTTCGCTCGAGCTGAGCCGGGTCGGTCGACCACCCATGACCCCCTACTGGCGCCGCCACTGCCTAGAAGCAATGGGCGGTCATAGGCAAGGGGACGATGGAGTGCAGGCGCATGCCTTCGCCGCACAGTAGAGCG
Organism: Poa pratensis; assembly: GCA_947311845.1. Lineage (NCBI taxonomy): Eukaryota > Viridiplantae > Streptophyta > Magnoliopsida > Poales > Poaceae > Poa > Poa pratensis. The sequence goes on along the minus strand of CAMZMU010000080.1, from coordinate 24,968,106 downwards.
TTCCCGACGACTAATGGCGAGCGGCCAGCGAGAGGAACGCCCCGAGCCCCGAAACAATTGGGACGCGAACGACGCGAAAATCCCATCGTACCCCCTACATGGAGAAATCCGACTCGCCCTTAAAACAACGACATGAACCGACGTCAAACTGAGCCGAGCAACCAAAAGGTGGACCCAAACAAAGCCGGGCCCAAGGACATCAACAAACGAAACCCGATGGGTGCAACCCGAGCGGGAGCACCTTTGTGCCGCGCGTTAGCGCCCCTTAGATGTTTCGGCGCCTACGTGTTAAATGGGCCGGGCCATAGTTTCGCGCGCGTGCAGCGCTGGTTGAGCCAGCCAGGGTTCGATTCCTGGAAACAACCAATTTCGTTTGCTTTTACTGTTCTCCTTCATGGCCTCACGTGTTTTGAAGCCAGCAACCAGATTTCATTCCTGGTTTTTCACTATTATTTTTCAATGCTACACGACGTTAAGTGGTCTTTCCTTGTACATCAGACCTGGTACAAACCGATTGGATCAAAAGATATTTGGAAAAAATGCATGAACAATAATACTAAAAGAAGAACAGCTTTGACCATTAGTATTAGAATAATTACTGAAAAATTTGTGAACCATTTTTAATTTGGAACCAATTTAAATTCAGACCAATTTTTAACTTTGGAACTATCTTAAAATTTGGAACCATTTTTAAATTTGAAACCATTTTCACAAATCGGAACCATTTTTTCGGTTCGGAACCATTTTAAAAAAGGAACCATTTTCGAATAAAATCGGAACCATTATTTTCATTGGGAACCATTTTCAAAAAGGAACCATTTTTTCGGTTCGGAACCATTTTTAAAAAGGAACCATTTTCAAAAATTGGAACTATTTTTTTGGTTCGGGACCATTTTCGAAAAGGGAACCATTTTTTCGGTTCGGAACCATTTTCAAAAAGGAACCATTTTTGAAAAAATGGAACCATTTTTTCGGTTTGGAACCATTTTCAAAAATCGGAACATTTTTTTTGGTTCGGAACCATTTTTAAAAAGGAACCATTTTCGAAAATCGGAACCATTTTTTCATTCGGAACCATTTTCAAAAAGGAACCATTTTTTGGGTTCAGAACCATTTTCAAAAAGGAACCATTTTCGAATAAAATCGGAACCATTTTTTTCATTGGGAACCATTTTAAAAAAGGAACCATTCTTTCGGTTCGGAACCATTTTCAAAATTTGAACTATTTTTTCGGTTCGGAACCATTTTCGAAAAGGAACCATTTTTTCGGTTCGGAACCATTTTCAAAAAGGAACCATTTTCGGAAAATTGGAAACATTTTTTCATTCGGAACCATTTTCGAAAAAATCGGAACCATTTTTTCGGTTTGGAACATTTTTTTGGGTTTGGAATCATTTTCAAAAATCAAAACCATTTTTTCGGTTCGGAACCATTTTAAATAATCAGAACCATTTTTTTGGTTCGGAAACATTTTGACAAAGGAACCATTTTCGAAAAATCGAAACCATTTTAAAAAATCAAAACCATTTTCTAATTATTTTTCGAAAAATCAAAACCATTTTAAAAAATCGAAACCATTTTCTAAAAATCAGAACCATTTAAAAAAAAATATTTTCCAACATATGAACCATTTTCAAAATAAGCAAAAATTAAAACATAAAAGGAAAAAAAAAGTGAAACAGAAAAACAGAAAACAAAAAAATAAACCGAAAAGAAAACAGAAAAGAAATAGAAAACGAAAACAGAAAAATAAAAACGAAACGAAAAAAGAAATCAGAAAAAGAAAGATTGAAACGTAAAACTAAAAAGATAGAGAAAAAGAAACCCGAAAACCCAAAATTGGTAACAAATAAAAGGAAGGATAATGTTATGTTAACGCAAGCATGGTTGTAGCCCATTGGTTTTGTTCCCTTATCCTCATTTTTCGCAGTTGAGGAGTGCTAGTGGGCCGGCCCAGTAACGTTGCGCGACCGAAAGCTTCAGGCGGCGCTGAAGTTTAGGGACGCTAACGGGCGGCATATAGGTTCCGCCAACCCGAGCAGATTCAGGACGTAGAGCGGCGAACGAAAAAAACCTAGCCGGGTAAAACACCATGGCGAGCCAATGGCGGCCTCCCACCCGAGACACGGCCCACGTACACCCGAATTAATCATGGTTACCGACACGAGCCAAAACGAGCAGAAAAGTGTGCATGAAGCGGCCGCGGGGATCACTGAGAAAGCCGGCCCGAATAGAGAGTGTGTATCCGCCCCGAGTAGCATATCGGACGGCTGTAAAGTTCTAATTGCTAAGAGAGCGTATGGAGGGCTAGCCGTTTATCTATATTACTATTAAAAGAGCAAACTTGTGTTGATACATTGAATCTGAGCCCTTCAATATTTGACCAACGGTCCAGATCGCTCCAATGTTTGACAACTCAACACAAATCCACTTTTGCCCGTTTTACCCTCCCACCAAATCACATAATACTGCTAATGTCATCGTACCGGTTCGTTTTATTTCGTTTCGTGATAATTACGAGATTTGCCACCGCTAAAAGAAATTAAAAAACATAACAATGCGGTGCGCCACCGCGGCTACTCCCCTCCGCCTTCGCGGCGAGTCACGCCCGACGCCAACCGTCACGGCATCACTGCGATTCACCTCGACCCTGCCACGGCGTTGGCCTTCGTGCCTGCCCCACTTCGCCGAGTGCAGCGAAGACCAATACGGTGGCGTCGATAGGCCGCGACTCCTGGGGGATGCCGCCTCGGCTGGGCCTGCAACCATAGGAGATGGCAGAGTCGCCGACCTCACACGTCGCGCTACGGCTGCATCCCTCGACCAGCGGTGCTCCGTCTTTTCCCCCAACCAGCATGGCCGCCACTTCCGGCCGTCCCCCAATATCACGCACCTTGTTGCTCATCCAGCGGCATAGAGACCTGCTCCGTCAGGCGCAGCTTCTCTTCGCGTGGTCGCGCCCCTTGCTCGGTAGAGCGGCGTCAAAAATCCCAACATCCGCGGCAGATCGATTTGGCTGCGCCAGCAGATTGGTCTGGTCGCCGGCATACGCTCTGTAATGGCAGTTTGGCGCTGCATGGGGACGCTGTCGCCGTCTCGCCGAGGCAGCAGCCTGATCTGTGACCGCTTCTAGGTTGCGAGGAGGTACGCGGTAGGCCGACGTAAAGCTACCGTCGCCAAGGATCAGTCAGGACATGCAGCCGTGAGGACCTTGCCAGACGTTGTATGTTGATCTCTTCCCCTGTTTTGTATTCCATCGTCTGCTTGCAGTTCATATCATCTCCAGCGCGCCGCGCATATAGCAGCATAGCAGATTAACATATAGAAGCACAATTGGCCATTCTTTCACTTGATAATTTGCATGGTCCGTTTGTCGGATTGATGGATATGTCATTTCACATGTTAAGTTTCTCCACTTAGCTATCAATCTGATATCCATTCCAGATATAAAAAGGTCTCTGTAAATAATTATTTCACTCTCAATTGCATACATGTGTATTACAATTTTAGACAAGTAATTTAGGGCTTTTGATTTTGTTGCCAGTATAAGTCCATGATTTTTCTGTGTGTGGAAACTAAAAATTCGATTTGATTTATTACAGGTTGGGAGCATCATCCAATGATGTGAATTTTTAGTATCAGATGAAAATTCCAAGTGCATATCTTCAAGCTATCTATTACACTGAAACAGTCAAATGAGGTCCAGTATCATTCTTTACGATTAAACACAGAATACAGAAAGACATGTCTCCTGTCCGCGTTGTTTTCTAATTCATTTTGTAAGTATGTTCTGATTCCTTTGAAGCTCTAGGCCCTAGATCAGCTCTTAATTTTTTGCTTTCTAAAATATTTAATTCCGATCTCTCTACCATTACACAGGACATTGATCCATTATGAGTAGGTTTGTAATTTGTTTCTTATGAGAGGCCTAATATATATTGTCATCCAGTGAGCTATTATTTATTCATAGGATGGAACTCTATTATAATAAAGACATGGGAAGAATATCTTAGAAAACTCAAATATGATCTATGATTTTCATATGAATTTTACGTATTGCATGTATGTGTGATCTTTCCGGATGATGCTTGGGTTGACGTATTTTTGTAAATTCGAGCATAATTCATCATACTACTTCCTTCAGAGTATTGCATTAATTGAGACGTGCCTGCACGTGCCAGCTTACTAATCTATACTTCTATACTACTATTAAAAGAGCAAACATGTGTTGAGCTGTGTTGATAATTAAATCTAAGCCGTTGATCCTTATCGAGAGAACTAACGGATTAGATTAAGACATAACGCTTCGGTAAAATTAGACCAGTAATCGATCAGCCTGGCCGACTCTTTCTCCGAAAAAACACCGCCTGCCCGCCGACCCTGCCCGACGTGCCGGACGCTGCCGGCCAGCCTCCCTCTCTACCCAACGCCCCCACCAGACGCCACGCGTCGTTGGCCGTTCCCGCGGAAGAAGTGATGGAGATGGACACCGGGTGGTCGCAGGCGCTCGGGTCCGTCGCCCGTTGGCGCAAGCCCCAGTTCATCGAGTACTCCTGGCGTTTAGGCGAGGTAAGTTGGCTCAGTTGATTTCCCGCAATCAAGCTATCAAAGTTTGCCCGATTGATTCGATGTCCCACCTACATAGGTAGATCGTTTCTTCCCTGGCCACGTAGGAGACTTAGCTTGAGGACTTGATCCATCTACTGCTAGCGCGTGCGAAACACAGCACTAAGCTGTTGATTGTAGCAGGCACGCTCTTCATATTCCAACAATGAATAGACTGCAATTCCAAACTACAAAATGTGAAATAAAGAAGAAGTTGCAAATGTTAATGGCAGAGCTAGGTCGCTGTCATTAGTTTTTTTACTGCATATTTGCTATTCCCTCTAGCAGTATATTTAATTGACCAAATTCGTGATGGTTTTCTGAAAGACTTGAAAATGCAGTATACTTGTGACAGACGTGCAGTAAATTCACAGCTATTTGGACATACAGATTTACGTTTCAGACTTTCAGTTTCAGTGTCTTTCTTCTTTTCAGGGTTCTGCTACTTTTCATGTTTCTGAATATTCAGTACAAGACAGAGTATGCAATAGAGAGTCGAGAGCAGAGTGTATGTCCGTTAAGTACAAGACAGAGTCGAGAGCCTAGATAGTATTGGAACCATTTGTCTTACTGCTCAATAAACACATCCGAAATTTAGACAGAGTCGAGAGCCTAGATGTTTAATTTATTTTGCTAAAGACACTACTAATTTGTTTAGACTCTTTCGTTACTGATGTTTACCGATCCCTCAGTTTCTATATGTATGGCGTTTATGTTGATAGGAAATTACATCGTTTTGGATGGAATTATCTCTAACTATTTGATGTTCGAAAAAGGAGTTTGCATTACATAAGGGTAAATAATTAAAATCACTTAAAAAAGTAACATTGTGAAAACGTGCGTTGCACGTACATGCCAACTAGTAATTTAAAATATCGATGTAGCTTGAGTATAGTTCCAGTAGAGACCCCACGAGGGACACAGGAAAAAATATCAGGGCAGGCACATGAACTGAAAACAAACGAATTCGGCTAAAACACTGCCAGAGGCACATACACATGCTTCACTTGTAAGTCCATCTTTTTACAAAACACATCAGCGAAGTTTCAACTTAACAACGACACCACAGGTCAACAAGAGTGTCCACTCAATCCTGGATATGCGGCATACGGTAGAAATACGGAACCCTACAATGTTCCCCATCTGTATCCTGAAGGATACCTGATTTCTCATAGGACTCAACGCTATCTGCCAGTGTCTCCTCTAGTGTCCTCGCCTTCCAGCCTAGATTCTTAAGCTTATTTGAACTCATTGCGACCTTATAATCCACATCAACCAGTCTGCCCAAAAAAAATTGGTGGTGAAAACATTTTTTTTCGAAATGAGGAGAAGCCTCAGCTTCTGCATCGAGTGATGCACACAGCCATGAAAGTGTGCTAATATACAAGGCTTACTTGTCTGCATAATCGTAGTTAGGGTACATGTTCTTCATCAAACATACCAAATCTTTTATATCGATTTGGTGTTCCGAGCATATGTATCTTGAGATGATCCCGCCTTGTGGTATAATAGGAGTAGCGCATCAGCGACGTCACGGACATCTACTATGGGCCAGAATTTGTTGTTTATTGTGTCAGGACCTCCTGCAATTTGATCCAACTAATGGAGTTACAGTAGGATAAACAACAAGTAACAAATAAGGAAAAAAAATCCATTTCCTCAACACTTTGTTGAACCGTTGTATGCTAGTTACTGCACTCCTTGGAATAAATGAGATGAGACCATAGAAGGCAAGATGCAAATATGAGGAGTGAACCTTTTATGATGTAACGGAGGAATTTGGTGGTGATATTGAGCACGTCAGACTGCAACAGAGGGCCAAAGACCGCGCCGGGACAAAATGTGACGACGTGCAATGCGCTTTTCTCCGCATATTCCAAGGCCATCTCTTCAGCTTCCGACTTAGCAAGAGCATACCAGATCTTCCAACTCAAAGAAGTGAATAATTTAGTCGCTAACCATGGAAACTAACGAAGTTATTTAAACAGAAAGGGTGACCTCATTTTCCTTGCAGAACTCTTTGTCAGACCAACAACTCTCATCCTTCAGTTTATCTGGAGGCCAATTCGGGTTCAAAACAACAGCAGCGCCAGACGAGACTACAACGAGTTTCTGAACGCTCATAGCAGAGCAAGCCTTGAGTACATTCATGGCGCCATTGACAGTAGGAGCCATCATCTCTCTCTGCATAGTTTGAATTTAGGACCTTAACAAAGAGTTTCCTATTTGTCAAACAAATAGTGAGCTTGTACCTTGTACAGTTGTACTCATCTAACTTTCAGCTCATGCAAAGCATAATTCTGTTATAAGAAAGTGTCGTTACCGTTGGGTCTAATGTTGTTGTAGGTATACATAAGAAACAATGAATTCTAGTTGTCAGATGGTGAAAAATAATTCCCTTATTTCCCGAATTTTACCCATAATTTCTGCATTATTCTGCAGTTTACCTGATCTTATAAAATGACGCATTTTGTCAAAATACTTTGCACATACTAACGATGTGCCATGTCTAACCGATGCGGCAACTGGCTTGGATGCTACGACACACATTTGATAAATAATTTGGATAAGCTCATCCCAAACTTGGGAAAGATTAGAACTTACCCACTTTACTTAAAATTGAGGTTTTTCATCCGAAACAACAATACAATTACGCTCTAATTTATATGTGATCAAAAAGTTTGTATTTCATATTTTCCATTCTGATCTACAGGTTATATCAACTCTTATGTTAATTTAGACATTTTAAAGAAATTCAGTTTAACTCCTAACTTAAATAATTCTTCATAAATCCTAAATTAATAAATGATGTATGAACTATGAAATAAAGTTATGTCTCCACCATTTTGACTGTTCTTCATCTGCATCTTTATTTGGATTTGGCTCCTTAGATTCAAAATCAATTAATTTTACAACATCCACTATTTTTCATGAAAATAAAGAATTGTACAGAATAGATACTACATATGATCCAGCAATCAGCCTCAAGCGAATATGTACTTGCCTCTTCATCAACCATCTTGTCTATCGGCACTGGAGAGGCGAGATGGAAGACGCCCTCGCACCCAGCAAAGGCAGCTATCACTGTGTCATAGTTCAACATGTCTGTCTTGAACAGATTGAGATTCTTCAGGGCATTGTCCAGCTGCTTCAGACATGCATTTTTTGGATCACCTGAAATGGAGGTTAACAAAAACATTAACCTATATCTTGAAACTGTTTGTCTTCACTTTACGTGGTACTCGATTGTAAACTCGTTAATCATTAGAAAAGTCTGTTATTGTGACCGTGGGCGTAAAATGTCCAGGTTTGCGTTTTTTTTAATTTGATTCAAAATATGCCGGATCAAACAAAATGTCAAAATTGGATGAAGGTCCTCCTGTCCATGAAAAAAATCTGTTATATTGTAATTTAAAACAGCATACGTTGTAGTTCCTTAAAGAAAAAAGATGTAAAAGACACTTGGTAAGAGACACCTATCTACCCACGAGGCCACGAGAGTGCGTTTTCATTGGACTTTAGGTGCCTACTCCCTCCGTCCCAAAATAACTGTCTTAGATTTACCAAAAGTGGATGTATGTAGACATGAAACATGTATAGATACATCCACTTTTTGACAAACTTGAGACAGTTATTTTGAGACGGAGGTAGTATTTTTTTATAAAAAAATATCCACATGACCAGAACGCAGTCTTCATCCACCCTCCTAGCAAAACAGAAGTACGTACACGAACAAGAGAGCAGGTTTGTCACCGGTTATACATACATGGGTCACGAACGGTGGCGTGCACGGTGTAGCCGCGGGAAAGGAGCAGTTTCACGAGCCACGAGGCGATATACCCGCCGGCTCCGGTAACGCAGACTCGCGGCTGCGACGACGACGACGACCAAGCCATCTCCATTTTGCTCTGGGCTGCTGGGGAGTTTTTTTTTTTTTTTTGACTTGGTCGGGACTCGAGATGTGCTGGGGTGGGGAGTTGTAGTACTGCGCGAGAGTAGGATATTCCAGAGGCAGCACAGAAACCATAATAAAACCCTACACGCAACAAACCCAAGCAAATTGACTGGACCAGCACAGCAGGACTCAAATTCTTCTTCTTTTTCGATCCGCAAAAAAGAATAACTTTTCTTGCCTATGAGTAAGAGAGACTGGTGGTATTTTTTACTTGCCACAACTCATGACGTGACCCCTGCTAGAAGAGAATAACTGTTCACGTCAACGTCACTGCTGCACGTCTGGTACAAGTAATCTGTCCTCTTGAATTCTGTAGTGAACGATAGCATGGAAACTATTCTTTCAAACCACCCAAAGGAAAAACCTTCAACAAATGGAACATCTGTTCCCAATATTTGTTGAAGGCAAAAGATAGCATGGAAACTTTTTTTTTTGTTGGGTCTAGTTGCAACCCTAGTTAAGGTGAAGAGGTAGAAATACAGCAATCAAATCATCTGTAGTAGGTGAAGAAAAAAGGATCAGAGGCTTGGCTTTGCAGGACCCGTATAATTGACAATGTACAAAAGCACGTATAGTCCACCACAGTTTATTGCCCCATCTTTATTCATACACAAAAGATACAACCAGCGCTGCTCGAGCATCTTGGCCTAGAATGCTCTCGCTAACAGTTCTGGGAAGCGAAAAACCAAAAAGAGCTCAAGTGTGTGTTGGTTCAACAATACAGGAGATAATATTACAGAAGTCGTCATGACAAAGAAATCTACAAATAACTTATGCTCAACTGACTCGAAAGAATGGGATCTGACTATATATAATAACTACAGCAAAAAGGCCAGAAGTTTACTGTGCATTTATTCAAGCGCACTTGGGAAAATACCGAATTTCTTAACAGAGACAAGATCAGTTGGTAGCATCTCTGCTGTAGAACTGGTCCAAGGTCTTCGCGGGGATACGATGGAGAAGCTCGCGGGGGAATATGCGAAGCAATGTCCATGCTAAGTCAAGCGACTGGAAGATGTTCCGAGTATCATATGCTCCTTGTGCCACAAATTTCCTCTCAAATTTGTCGAGGAATTCTAGATACAGCTGCACAAGAGATAAAGAACAATACATTAGTTTTTTAACTTCCACAGAGACACTCATCTCATGGGTTAATTTGCTAGTGAGTAATAACATACCAGATCTTCAGAAGAGAGCGCCTCCTCTCCCACAACGGCTTTCATGGCCTGGACATCCTTTCCAATAGCATAGTTGGCATAAAGCTGAACAGAAAACAGTACGTGTGATTCTTCTGGAAGTTATCTTTGGCACTTGAAGGAAACCGAATATATGGTGTTCAAACAAGTACCTGATTCGACACATCTGAATGGTCTTTACGGGTCATACCCTCGCCAATAGCACTCTGAAAGAAGTAATGAAGTATTGATAATTCTTAGAACTAACATTTGGACATAATCCTGATAGCATCTTACAATGACGGGCTCAGTTTTGAAAAGCAAAACTCGATAAGACATCTCACCTTCATCAACCGAGAGAGAGATGGAAGGACATTGATGGGTGGGTATATCTGAAAGTACCATGACATCACGTCAGAAGATTTTACGGTTGAAAGACGGAAGGAAAAGAAAATAACCCCCAGATTTGGTTCCCGAGTCATGTCAATACGAAAATTAATACAAGTCTAAATGATAGTAATAACATAATATATGAAGCTGTTGCCTTCGCTAACTTAATAGAACATGCAAAAGCACCTGTCTGTTATGGAGCTGTCTGTCAATGTATATCTGTCCTTCAGTAATGTACCCGGTGAGATCAGGAGTTGGATGTGTGATATCTATATAAGAAGGAAAAGAACACCAAGTCAAATAGTGAACAAAATGAAATGTGTCTTAACTATATTTATCATAAAAGCAATCAGACGTACAGCTAGCTCATTAATATACAGACAAGGTGTCGAAATACTAATGCTCGATGCTCAACTACTGCATATACTCAATTGTGTCACACTAAGCCAAATACTCGATTAGATAAAACACTAGTTCTATCAGATGCTATATGCTGATTTTAATCCATTGGACAGCAAGTTTACAGAATGTTCGGACGATAATCCTAATGGTAATGTATAACTGTTATGTACAGAGCGAGCAATTCATTACTTACCATCATTAGGCATAGTTAGAATGGGTATTTGGGTAATGGAGCCAGTTCTTCCTTCAATACGCCCAGCGCGCTCATAAATGGTTGCCAGATCAGTATACATATATCCAGGATAACCACGCCTACCTGGGACCTCTTCTCGGGCTGCCGATACCTACACATAAGTTTTGGATTTCCATCCAGGGTTACTGTGGATAAAAGAAGAAGAGATGGCAGTAATTGCCATTTATTACAGCTGAACACAGAAGTAACTAAATAAAATGAGAGGTGCAATACGACCAAGTCAAAGATCTTCCAACTTGCTAGATAGAGAAAACTACAGAGCAGTCTTGGAAGCTAACAAAAGAAGGTTCTGTTTACAACACTACTTGTCCATTTGGGCAGTCGTATAATGATGACCAAATGAAAACAAGAGAATATCGGCACCAGATTCTGACCAAATTTATATCACTTATGGAAAGTTGTTATGTGATACATGCACTTCAGTTTGTACTGCATTATGTACATTGACTTAAAATGCAACTTTTCTTTTTTATGTTCATTCTAACAGTAATCTTTGCAATTACATGGATTGCATGTTAGTGTGGAGTATGGATAAAGACATATTAACTCTTCCCTAAAATCATTAATTATTCATGCCACTGGAAAAATATCATGACAGAAAGTAAGTCCCAAGGATGAGCTAACTGATTGGGAAATGCTTTTCCATGAAATTCAGTTCTCAAGTGCAATACCTCACGAAGTGCATCTGCATATGAACTCATATCTGTCAAGATGACAAGCACGTGCTTCCCACATTCATAAGCCAAATATTCTGCTGTTGTTAGCGCAATTCGAGGGGTGATGATACGTTCAATCGTGGGATCATTTGCCTGAAAGATAAACAGGAGCGGAGTGTTACTAATATGCTTTGCTTGGTATCGGCAGAGTAAAATTTTGTTAAGGGGCCATAAAACATTATTTAATCAACTATATACCAATATTTTAAAAAATGGCTTGCAACATAAAAGATCTGGTTAACAAGTATAATGTAAGTACCAAGTTCAGAAAAAGGGTGACCCTCTCCATTGAACCGTTCTCTTCAAAATCACGTTTGAAGAATTGGGCTGTTTCCATGTTCACTCCCATAGCGGCAAACACAATAGCAAAATTGTCGTCTTCACCACCACCCTGGCACGTCAAGAAAATTAGATCAATCAAGAAGCAATGATTCAGCTACGATAAAAAAAGGTCCCATGGGCAAATTCGAAGAGATTATTACCTCTGCGTGCTTGCCTTTCTCCAACCTCTTGACAAGACCAGCCTGACGGCAAATCTGAGCAGCAATTTCATTATGAGGAAGCCCAGCAGCAGAAAAGAGAGGAATCTTTTGCCCACGAGCAATGGAGTTCATGACATCAATGGTAGATATCCCTGTCTGAATCATCTCCTCAGGGTAGGTTCTCTCACTTGGGTTAATGGAACTTCCTGAAAATAACATGAGTACATAATTATCAGAAGTGAAAAATGAGGACAATTTACCACCGTTCATAGTTATAATGCTGTATGTGTCCTATCATGATGAACGTACAAAAATTCATGAGGTTCTTGCAGAACAGTGTGCCTGAACTGAGAAAGCACTTACCAGAGATGTCCAAGTAGGCCTCGGGCAAGATTGGGGGACCATTATCAATAGGTTTTCCAGAACCATTAAAAATACGTCCAAGCATATCAAGTGATACAGGAGTTTTCAAAACCTGTCAGAGAAGCAGAATACATAAGTATGCAACAAAAAGTAGCAACTTCTCATATTCATATACACATACGGAGAAGGCAGGCATTATTTTAAATTTCATCCTGAAAGTTCGCCATGGCTAGTCCACTTTATTCAGTTCCAGTGCTATGCACTTTATTCAGTTCCAGTGCTATGCAATTGTGATGCCTTAATAAACAATAACCATGACTTAACAATGTCAAGAATGAATATTCTGTCCAGTTGTCCCTATCACCAGTTCATGATGCTAACACTTGCCAGTTGAAAGTGTTGTCGTATTAGAGAACACTTAAACAATATGCTATCAGGAAATAAAAAAACCAAGAAGAGACTCGTGAATGCAGGTACCTCGCCCGTGAACTGAACGGTAGTATATTTGTTGTCTATTCCTGAAGTGCCTTCAAACACCTGTATAATCACACAGTTCAGATAAAATAATACAGTCTAAGTTTACTCTTTTTGGTCATAACAACACAGAACAGAAAAAAATTAACTAACCTGCACAACGGCCTTTTCACCATCAACTTCCAGAACTTGACCACGGCGAGTGGTACCATCTCCCAGTCGGATGTTTACAATTTCCTGGTATTTGGGGCCCTATCGACCGCAAAGAGAAGAATGAAATAGTGAGAAAAATGTGCTACTAGAACAGTCTGGTTTTTTATGCTAACACATGCAAAATTTAGAAAAGCATACACACCTTTACTTTGTCCAAGATAACCAGAGGTCCTGCCACACCAGAAACGGTCCTGTACTCTGCAGAGGTAAACATTTAGTAAACACCATCTTTGTTAAGCCATCTGACAAGAATGCTCTTGTAATGCACTAACAGCAGCACAAGTACAACTATGTGGTCTTTGACCCATATGCCATTGGCAAAACAGATCGTACTTTGCGAAACATAAAATTTCGAATGTGAATCAAATTATCTGAAAAACAACATAAACAAATAATGAACATTGGTAATCTACAAAAAAATGGCATAGCTAGAGCTAGAGTGCAAGACCCGAAGGAACATAATAATGTTGCATAGTTCTAAAGAACAGCAAAGCTACAAAAGGCAAACTCCATCTATAATGGATTAGGTAACCTCTCTATTGGCACATACGCATTTTAAGCAAAAGATTTGCGACTGTATTATGTATATATCCGATGATCCATCATCTTGTAGCCTAAGCACATTTACATATATGGTACTAAGCATCTGAACCCTTCAATCTATTTCATTTTGAATCAACAAGCAAGCCCTCCCCCTCCCCACATAAGCCCACGAAGACAGCAGGCAACGGCGCAACGCTGCCACTGCTGGGCACACAAAACAACAGCATAGGGAGACATTGCACGAGCTCTGTTGAAAGACTCACCCATGCCGATCTCCAGGGTGCCCTCCTCCATGTCGACGCCATCCTTCACCAGGCTCATGCTGAACCCACCCAAGAGCAACCTGCAGAGAGCAACATCGACGCGCACCCATCAGAATGACGGACGAGACAAACCGATCCGCGATTCTCCCAAAAAAAACGCGCATCACTACGATTCTACCGACAAAAAACAACAAGGAAGCTCGCTGCCAATCGCGCTCGCAGTTCAGGCGAAACGATCGAAACGCGGGACCTGCGCCCGATCCGTCGACCCAGATCTACCAATGGGAGCAGATCTCGATCCCAATCTCGGATTCGAGGCCCGTAACAGCCCGGCGGGACCAACCTAATCTCCCCCCGCGCGCGGCAATTGGCCGGGCGCGGCGCGGCGCGAGCGAAGCTTCCCGGTACTAGGCGTGGGGATTGGAGCGCGAGAGATGGGACGACGCGTACCTCGGGTCGAGATCGGTGGGAGACGGCGAGGAGCGGGAAGAGGAGGTGGATCGTGTGGGCGACGACGACGCAGCTGGGAGAAGAAGAGGAGGGCAGCAGAGAAATTAATGCACAGAAAATGATATCGTTCAGAGACGGGAGACCGTTTTGCGAACCTGCCCTGCTGGAATACCGATTTGACAAATAGTTCCACATTGACAGGAATCGGCCAGCATAAAAAATGACACTCCTGCGTTCAGTTTTGGGAACAAGAGGAAAACAAGGAATGCTATTTTTAGAATCTTGTTTTTAGATGGAACAGACTCATTCTATTAGAAAATGACTAATGATAACTGCTTAAAAATTTTGTTGTCTAAAGTAGGAACATGTGCCACTTGGATATAATTGCATTTTCTTTGGATTTCCCACCAATGTGATGGATGAAATATGGGAAATAGATTCGAGAAAATGGATTCACAATCTATTGCCATTATTCGGTTTGTTCATCGAAAAAGGATGTTGTCGCCGTCTCCCGTACGGCATCTGCTGAGTGAATAATCTCTTCCCTTGTTTCAAACATGTGGTTGTCTATTCATTGGCTATATGAAACCTCCGTAAATCTTAATGATATTTTTAAGCTCTTAACTAAACATCTAACTATTCTCTTATGCAAGCACTCGTATATAACCTAGAGCCAAAAATTACACTGACATCCACCAATGTTCCATGCCTTAAACAAGTGTAATTTAAGGGGCTGAGATTGGAAAAATATATAAAGAACGGATAATTCTAAAAAGTTAATTCGATGTGTAAAAATAACGATGAAGTTAACATAGAAAACAAGGAAAGCTAGAAAAAATTGATCCATACAACCAAAGACGGCTACACACAAGTTTCACATGAAATAAGATAGATCCCCTAAAATGTCATGTTTGTGAGCAGAGATACCTGCAAACACTTTTCATTATCCTTTGGATCTATTTTTGTTTCAAATGAAATTACCAATCTGCTGCTGGACCACGGGATGATATGATCATGTCCCGGGACCATTGCTCCCTGGCTTATCCATTCTCCAAAGGCCGTGACTTCAGCCATATGCACCCATGTACATGTAGGTAATATGGACTTAGGTGCAGGTTCCTTTTGTAATCGTGCACCAGTTAATTAGTTCAAGCAGAACATATGCTACCATGTGGCCCTACATGCTTCCTCCTCAGGGCAAGGAGACACGTGTAGAATCCGTGTTCTTTTAGTTATCTATCTTCAGCCAATTGAAGACGACCCCCCCCCCCCCCCCCCCCCCCCCCCCCCGGTTATGAGTTGTTTATAATCGTGCACCGAATTCTTTTTTCACCAATAAAATGGGGCACTGACGTGATAATGTAAGTACATATGTACAATGGTACGAGTAGATAGTAAAAGTGTTTTATTGATTATTAGTAAATCAAGAAACTAAGAGGATTTGATATCTTTCTTTCACAAAAATTCATAGAAATTTAAAGAAGAAAATGTAATTCCCATAGAAAGGTTTAAATAAGAAAATGATACTCGCATTTGTACGCGCTCAACTAGAGCTGGTTCAATTCCTCAAAAAGATGTTTGGTTATATTTCTATTGACAGTCAAACTCATGGGCACAAAATATGAAAACAAAATGATATTGTTCAGACAATAGGCAATTTTTTATTCTCAGCCTACACAAAGCCAAAATATTCAGGGGTACTTACCATGATTAACATAGAGCATCTCATCTCTAAAAGCCTTTTTATTTGGACTTTTTTTTTGGCTTTTTACGGGAATAAATTGGACAAACGAAACAAAGAGTTCAGCTGTGCGGTAGGCTTTTCCAGAGCCACCATCACAAATGTAATGTCGAGAAAAAAGCACGATTTGAGATGCTTTCCATGGCTTCCCGCGGCTTTTGACTTATAATTGAACCGTTATATCTATCTGCCCTTGTAGTAATTACGTAAGACTGGCATCGAGCCTTTTTCAAATAGTTTTTCCTATATCCCACCCAGTACGAGAGGAGTGAACATGGTTATTCTGTTTCGATCCAATCGAGCGCCTGCGGGTGGTCACCGGCTCCCTGCTTCCTGGCTATATCGAATGTTTGTCTCCGCCCGCACTAGATCTTCCACATTGTTGTTCTCCCACTCGCTTGAGGTCGTCGTCCTTCCCACCAGGACTAGGCCATCTCCCGCCGTCTATGATGTGTGATGCCGCCTGTTTTGTTGCTATTGCTTGCTTGCTTGTTGGTGTGCGCCGCTGCCGTCTCGCTTATGCTGATGTTGACTAGTAGTAGTGGCTTTGTGTACACAATTTGGATTAATGTAGGTATTTGATGCTAATGCAAATGGCTGACCCATATGTTATTTACACATAAAGCACATAATACACGTTCTCAAAACTCAGGTGTATTTCAGACAAGTTCTCAGTTTACCTCCAGACAGCCAGCCAAATTACCAAAAAAAAAAAGTCGCAACAACATATTTCTCAGGACCAGCACATAGCAGTTTTTAACAACACAACCAGCCCAAACAAAAAGGCTCTTAATGGACCATTTTCGTGAAATATGAGGAGGTATCAACCCTTTGGTAGTTAAGGGTGAGCGCGTGCAGTTGGGGACGAAAACGGCTTTCGCGAGTGAGTCTAGCGTGCGAGCCGTAGGTGGTTGCCCTTGTCCGGCACATTTGGCCGGATGAGCTTAACCATCGTTTCGGGAGCATATTTTCCGATATTCTCATATTCTGGTTATCCCTATCCAGGGGCGGAGCCAGGATTTGAACATGAGGGGGGCGAAGATTTTTTTTTCCGCAAGTAACAAGTATATATCAACTCCTAAATATAACATCGATCATAAAAATATATGCTTTCCATTTGAAAGAAAGCTACATTCTTTTAGTTCGGAGGTCAAGATAACTTATTGAACCATTTTTTAGTGCCAAAAATAGTTTACTCTCTATGTAATATAATATATGCTTTTGCAGCAATTTATACTCAATGTAAACCATTTTGTACTAGTAGCGAAAAAATAGTCTAGTCGCACCTTGTCAAAAAAATTGAAAAATGTATATTCGATTAATCCTTTGCTTTATGCAATTACACATTAGGAGAAGGCACTACGTAATTTATAATCGGTGTAGTATATACTTTATTATGGATTGACTAGTAGTTAAACTATCTGTGTAATGTATAAGATGTACCTGATCGAAGATTCGAAGTAGGATGCGTCCGGCAGATGGATCCACCGTCCACGGGTGTAGCAGCGGCGCCCTCACGGCGATCGGTGTTCGATGAAGGTCCAACACGCAGCCGTGGGCCTGCTATCGGGATATGCCCTAGCGTGGGCGGACGGCGTCAATCGTCTAAGCCGAACGGGGAGCCAATTTAATCGATCGATCTCCGTAAGACATGGTTGTACGATTGGACGTCCATCCGACGGAGGCCAGTAGTTTTATCCAATATACTAATCGCAATGGGCTGCTGTAGTTGTAGGCCTGCTGGCTGGGCTTTTTCTCACGTAGCACAGCTCGCAGCTGTGCTTCTGTTTCTTTGCCTGATGGCTACTACTATTAGCAATTAGTTGTTGTATATCCTACTAGGTACAAGTACTACATATGAGTTTAGTTGAGGGGGGCCGAAGGTTGGGGGGGGGGGGGGGGGGTCTGACCCCTGCTAGCCCCCCTCTGGATCCGCCCCTGTCCCTATCCATCTCACCCCATAAATCAACATGGGGTAACCACTAAAAAAATGGCTATCTTTAGCCACTCTGGAGATAGCCACTGAACCCAACACTCTAAGTTCAGATATAGATCACTTGATTTGCAGATTCATCTAAGAACTGATTTGCGACTGCTGCATTCTGAGTTTCTCACTAGTGACTCCGCATTTTTTGGGCACATATTGACATCTCCGTATGACCGCCAATGAGAGCCAAGGAAATCATATGCTGTTGCATGCCGTCTTCCGCCAGATTATCTAGACTTAATTTGAAACCTCAAAACATCCTCGAAACCAACGTTCACTACGCACAACCTTGACGCTGTCCAAGATGCAATGCCAACTTGCCAGGAGCAACAAAAAATGCGCATATGGCAACAACAATGGCATCTTGGCACCTAGCACAATCCACCAACACGCAATCCTAGGATAGCCAATTCTACTAATTAAGAACTAAGCTCAGCATCTACCTACCGATGCGTCTATAAGAGCATCGGCTTCTTGCTGGAGTGAGCCGATCGATCGATCGAGCCAAGGCCGGCCATGGCGAGCTGCTTCTGCGGCGGGAGAGTGGGGCGGAGGGGACAGTGCGTGAAGCTGGTGTTCCCCGGCGGGCACGTGGAGTTGCTGGACCGCCCGGTGCTGGCTGCGGAGGTGATGGCGCAGCACCCGCGGTTCTGCGTGGCGCGCCCCGACGTGTTCCGGGAGCCCGTTGGCGCCGTGGCGGCGCCGGACGCCATGCTGCACCTCGGGCACAAGTACTACGTGGTGCCCAAGAGCACCGTGCGGAGGCTGCTCAAGTACTCCTCCTCGTCGTCCTCCTCCTTCCACGGCGCCGGCAGCGGGCAGGGCAGCGTGTCGCTGAGGAGGCACCTGGCGAGGCCCGACGGCCATGACAGGGGCGACGGCAAGAGGTGGTTCGGCTGGGCGGTTGGCCGGACCGGAGCCAAGCCGCCGCAGAGGCCTCCTCGGGAGGGCGTGAGCGATGGCGGTGAAGGGGAAGTGGTCAGGGAGGTTGGCGTGCAAGTGGTAAGAGAGAAAGGGAAGCGTGTGAAGAAAGGGGAATCGCCGGGACGGCGGCGGCTTGCCTCGCCGGCGGACTCGGCGTCCTATTCCTGGCAGCCTAGCCTTCACAGCATAACTGAAGAATAACCATGCAAGTATGCGAGAGATTGTGCATCCATGTACCATGTAATGTCATTGCTGGTGATTCTCATCGTTTGATGCCGGATGCTCGAAGATAGCCCTTGATCTTTTACACAGAATCCAAATTTCCAAGGACCGTACGTCCGTACGGCTTGTTGGACGAAACAAACTGTCATGAAGATACAATAATGAATTACTGCCTCGGGTTAAGTACAAGTTCCTGTTATGCAAAGATTGTTCAGGTAAACCTTTTTTTTTTGAATAAAAGAGAGTTCCCTCTCCGATTTCTATTAATAGAAACCACGGGTTCAACTACAAACAGGAAAGTAAACTGCAGAAAAGTAAAGAACCAAAAAGTAAAGGATCTATTTTCCCCTACACCTCGTTGGAATCTCACATGCGAGACACCCAGCCGCAACCGCATCAAACACCTACGGAAAACATCTAAACTACCAGCAACGGCAAACATCCATTCATATCTCTCCAAAGCTAAAGCTTCCTATTTTCTTCCTACTTCCATCTTCAAGCTTCCTGGAGACATATCCCAGCTTCTACTGAGTGATTCTTAGAGTTCCAGGTCTCCATTCCTTGGACGCGTTGAAGGCTTCATTTGTCACTCGCTCAAGTAGCCTTGCTCCCCACATCAGCGCCTCTTTGTTTTCCGGCTTTTTCTGCAAAACAGCCCAAGCATTAATCCAGTAATTAACCCTATGAATTAGCACAAAAGGATCCTGGTGTTTCTTTTTCTCGAAACACAGTTCATTCCTAGCATTCCACACAGTCCATAATACTGCAGCAATACCAGTTAACATTAAAATTTTCTTGTCTCCATCAAAACCTCGTAACCATGCACCAAATAGATCATGTACTGAGGTAGGTTTTCTACCAAAACCAAAGGCGCAAAATACAATGCTCCATAATAATCTAGCCATAGAGCATGTAAGGAACAAGTGTTCCACCGTCTCAGGGCCACCACAGAAATGACAAGTTGTAGGTCCTTGCCACCCTCTTCTTGCTAAATTATCTTTTGTTAGAATACTATTTCTCAAGGTAAGCCACAGAAATATCTTGATTTTCTGCGGTATCTTTGGCTTCCACAGAAAATTGTGTGGATAGTAAATATCATTCAGAATCATTTTCCTGCATAATGACTTGACAGTAAATTTCCCATTCCCTGTCAAAGACCAGATGATTTGATCATCACCTTGTTCTAACATCATGTCATTACAATTTGATTTAATATTATCCCAGCGAAGTAAAGTGTCTCCCCATAAGGTACGTCTAAAAGTAATCCACTCCCAACCATTTTTTAGTACCTCTGCCACCGTGAAGTTTCTTTTCCTACAAATTCCATATAATCTGGGACAGCTCATTTTGAGCGGTTTATCTCCAACCCACCAATCTTCCCAGAACCTAGTATTTTCACCATTACCCAATTTTTCTTACAAAATTTATAGAAATTTCTTTCACTTCTAAGATCCCAGACCAAAATTGCGAATCTCCCGGTCTACGTTTAGCCGCTGAGATACATTTGCCCTTAATGTATTTTTTTAATCACTTCCTGCCATAAACCACCTTCCGTCTCTAATTTCCACCACCATTTTGCCAACAGGGCCTGATTCATTAAATCAATGTTCAGAATCCCCAGTCCACCTTGCTCTTTAGGTTGACAAACCACCGACCATTTCACCAAGTGATACTTTTTCTTATCTTTATCTTCTTGCCATACTAATTTAGATCTATACATATCACATCTTTTTCTGACCCCCACAGGGACTTTATAAAAGGAAATCATGAAAGAAATCATATTGGTCATACAGTTCTGTACCAGAGTAGTTCGTCCGGCCATATTCAAAAGTCTAACTTGCCATCCAGCACATTTACTCGCAAATTTATTCTCCACTAAATCCCAATCTTTATTTCTAGTTCTAGTTTTATTTATTGGCAGTCCCAAATAGCGCATGGGAACCTCACCAACCTGGCAAGTTAAAATTCTTTTATATAAATCAGTTTTCTCAGTCGCTTTCCCAAATAAGAAAATCTCACTTTTGTGAAAATTTATTTTCAAACCAGACATTTGTTCAAACGTGCACATAATGAATTTTAATCTTTTTGCACTTTCCATATCATCTGGAATAAAAAAGATGGTATCATCAGCGTACTGTAGCAAATTCACACCTCCTTCAATTAAGTCGGAGAGTACACCTTTAATTAAGCCCTCATTTCTAGCAATATCCATCACAATAGCAAGGGCATCGGCTGCCAAGTTGAATAACAAAGGTGAAAGGGAATCGCCCTGTCTCAATCCTTTGTGGGTAATTGATGGCGTGTTAACGGTAGAGTGTTTTATTACTTTCCAGCAACAGCACCAGAAGATCTGCTTGTTGACCGTGACAACACACGTTCGTTGGGAGACCCCAAGAGGAAGGTATGATGTAGTGCAGCAGCAGTTTTCCCTTGAAATATGACCAAGGTTTATCGAACCAGGAGGACACGGAGGTTCTTCAGAAGGTTGTCAGCGGCGCAACTGACGTGGAACCTGCACACAACACAAGCAAACTACTTTGCCCCAACGAAACAGAGAGGTTGTCAATCTCTCCGGCTTGCTGAAAACAAAGGATTAAACGTATTGTGTGGAAAACAGTAATGAGTGCAGAAAGTAACAGAGAACAAATGATTGCAGTTGGTGGTTTTATCAGTATGAGGAAATGGACCGGGGTCCACAGTTCACTAGTGGTGTCTCTCCATAAAAGATAACTAACATGTTGGGTAAACAAATTACAGCTGGGCAATTGACAAATAATGAGCGCATGACAATGCAATATATGACAAGATGATTATTATGAGATTTAATTGGGCATTACAACAAAGTACATAGACTTGCTATCCAACGCATCTATGCCTAAATAATCCACCTTCCGGTTAGCATCCGCACCCCTTCCGGTATTGAGTTGCAAACAACAGATTATTGCATGAAGTAAAGTGTGTAATGTAAACAATGCAAATGACACGTAGACAATGCATCATTGTTTTATCCCTAGTGGCAACAGCACATCCACAACCTTAGTCGTTTCTGTCATCTCGAGCCCAGATTACTGGAGGCATGAACCCACTATCTAGCATAAATACTCCCTCTTGGAGTTACAAGCATCTACTTGGCCAAAGCATCTACTAGCAACGGAGAGCATGCAAGATCATAAACAACATAAATAGATAGATTGATAAACAACTTGCTCATAGTATCAATATTCATCGGATCCCAGCAAACACAACATGTAGCATTACAATAAGATGATCTTGATCATGTTAGGCAGCTCACAAGATCTAAACATGGAGGTACAAGGTGGAGAGACAACCATCTAGCTACTGCTATGGACCCGTAGTCCAAGGATGAACTACTCACGCATCACTCCGGAGGCAGGCATGGCGGTGTAGAGGCCTCCGGTGAGGATCTCCCCTCCGGCAGGGTGCCGGGAAGAGCTTCAGAACCCTCCCGATCTAGGGTTGACGACGGCGACGGAACTTTTCGTGGAATATGATCGGTGTTTTTAGGGTTTTCGGGACATCGGGAATATATAGGCGAAAGGGCGGCGTCGGAGGCACCCGAGGCGGCCACGCCAGGGGTGGGCGCCACCCCCCTGCCGCGCCCTAGGGTGGCGTGGCTGCCTCGTGGCCCCACTCCGTCTCCCCTTCTGGCTTCTGGAGTCTTCCGATGAGATATTTGCACACGTTGATTTTCGTCCAATTCCGAGAATATTTTGCGACTAGCCTTTCTGAAGGAGAAAAACAGCAGAAAACAGGAACTGGCACTTCGGCATCTTGTTAATAGGTTAGTCCCAGAAAATGCATAAAAATGCTATGAAGTGTAAATAAAACATGTAGCAATTGGTATAATAACAGCATGGAACATCAAAAATTATAGATACGTTTGAGACGTATCAAGCATCCCCAAGCTTAGTTCCTGCTCGTCCTCGAGTAGGTAAACGATAAAAACAACATAATTTTTGAAGTGACATGCTACCAACATAATCTTGATCAAATAGTAATGCAAAGCACATGAACTGAATGAAGTGATCCAAGTCAATGGTCTATAGTTTGCTAACAAGTAAACAAGGAGTAAACAAAATGAATCATACAAGTGCAAACTTTCATGAATAATACTTTGGAGACAATGGAGCTATAAGAGTTTGCATAAAAGTTAGCTCACAAAGCAATAGATTCTAAATGAAAGTGTTTGACTAACACAAAGGAAGATTTAGTTTCAGCACTATTTATCTCATGGATATTGTCAAGGCAAAGTAATGCAATAAGTCAAACATATCATTATATAACAACTGTTGTACCAAAGTTGACACTAGTGTTTGCTTGTGGAGATAGAAAGAAGTAGGAAAACTGACTCAACAATAAAGTAAAAGAAAGGCCCTTCGCAGAGGGAAGCAGGGATTAAATCATGTGCTAGAGCTTTTTAAGTTTTTGAAAGCATATAGAGAGTATAAAAATATATTTTGAGAGGTGTGTGTTAGTGGTCAACGAATCAGTAAATAGACAATACTTTAAGTCACAAGTTAACCAGACCTTACAAGAGCGGCTCCCATGAAGGACGTTATTTCTACCAGCGGGTAGATCATCCCTCGTTCTCTTTTGTTTACACACTTATGAACATTGCTTGACTGATTTCTCAGGGGCAAAAAGATGTGAAGAGAATTAATGGTTAAAGTTGTAATTAATTGGGACTGGGCACCCCGTTGCCAGCTCTTTTTGCAAAATTATTGGATAAGCGGATGTATATGCCACTAGTCCAGGTGTAAAGTCTGATCAACAAGTGAAATAAAGACCATCTACCACATCCTCATGAGCTTGTAAACAGTGACACAAAAAGGAGTTGTAACAGTTTTGAATATTTTAAAGGTAGCACATGAAAAATTTACTTGGAATGGCAGGAAAATACCACATAATAGGTAGTTATGGTGGACACAGATGGCATGGATTTTGGCTCAAGGGTTTTGGATGCACAAGCAGCATTCCCGCTTAGTACAGAGTTTAGGCTAGCAAGGTTATTTAAGCAAACACAGACTGTCAACCGGTACAGCAAGAACTCATATAAAAAAATGCTTGAAAAATTACAAGACTCCACATTGTCTTCCTTGTTAACCAAAACCTTTCACTAGAAAATATCTAGACTTTGGAACTACCAATGATACAAATCAAATATCAACAAGCTTTACAGTAGTTCTTCACTAATAGCCTTTACTTACATGATGCACAAGTCTAAACATTACTTACTTGGTAACTCAAAACAATTGACAAGTATCAAATTACTCAAGACAGTGATCTACAAGACTTATGTAAGCATTTTATACCACTACCACATGCATAGCATTTTCTGTTCCAACCAAACACCAATCAACTTATTTGAACAACTCTCCAAACAAATATAAGTGAAGCAAGAGAGTACTTTCTTCAAAAGAAACTAATAGCTCTGACAAGAGATATATGAAAACAGAGAGCTAGAAGCTTTAGCAGTAGCTAGACAAGAATACTCAACAAATATAAGTGAAGAACAAGAGTATTCCAATGAAAAAGCGGAGCGTGTCTCTCTCCCAAACAAGAGTGCTAGGATCCAACAAGTATAGAGCAGCAAACAAAACAAAAACAAACTGAAAACAAAAGCACACTGACGCTCCAAGAAAAGTACATATAATGTGAAGAAATAAAAATATAGTCTCACTAGAGATGACCTGATAGTTTGTTGATGAAGAAGGGGATGCCTTGGGCATCCCCAAGCTTAGACGCTTGAGTCTTCTTGAATATATTGGGGAGATCCATGGGAGCTTCCCCAAGCTTAAGCTTTTCACTCTTCTTGATCTTATAATATCATCCTCCTCTCTTAACACTTGAAAACTTCCTTCACACCAAAACTCAACATTTTTCTCATTAGCGGGTTAGTGCATCAAAACAAATAATCTCACTTGATTCTGTAAGGACACAAATTCATAAGCAATCATTTTCAAACATTAGCTACTGTTACTAGGCTTAAGTGATGCTCTTTCACCTTAAAAGAAACCACTCAACACTTGTAAAAGAGAGAATGCAAAACAAAGACAGAATCTGTCAAAACCAGAACAGTCCGTAAAGATGATTTTTTTCGGGACACTTACGTCGCTCAAATCGAAAAACTTTAGTCGTACGAAAGTTGCGTACATATCTCAGGAACACGCACAAAATTGGCAGATTTTTTAAATCTGATTTTCTACGGCGAGAAACGGTGACGTTCCAGAAATCTGTTCCTGTGCAGTAATCCAAATATAGGTACCATCTTGTCATAAGAGACTTTTCTTGGCACAACAAAACAGCAAATAAAAGATACAAAGGAGTTGTTACAGAAGTAAACAAGCTCCTTGACACAAAAAAAAAAATAACAGAAAGTAAAAACAATGGGTTGCCTCCCATAAGCGCTTCTCTTTAATGCCTTTTAGCTAGGCATGAAACATGAATCAAGTATTGTCAAGACCAAAAACATCAACATTATAACTTGCCCTAACAATAGTATCAAAAGGGTGTTTCATCCTTCTTCTAGGGAAGTGTTCCATACCTTTCCTGAGTGGGAATTGAAATTTTATATTCCCCTCTTTCATATCAATAACAGCACCAACAGTTCTAAGAAAAGGTCTTCCCAACACAATAGGACAAGAAGGATTGCATTCAATATCCAAAACCACAAAATCAACAGGGACAAGGTTATTGTTAACCATAATAAGAACATTATCAACTCTCCCCAAAGGTTTCTTCATAGAAGAATCAGCAAAGTGAACATCCAAATAACATTTTTCCAAAGGTGCAAGATCAAGGATATCATAAAGCTTTTTAGGCATAACAGAAATACTAGCACCAAGATCACACAAAGCATTGCAATCAAAATCATTCACTTTCATTTTAATGATGGGCTCCCAACCATCATCTAACTTCCTAGGGATAGAAGCTTCACGTTTTAATTTCTCTTCCCTAGCATGCATGAGAGCATTGATGATATGTTTAGTAAAAGCCATATTTATTTCACTAGCCTTAGGACTCTTAGCTAGCTTTTGCAAGAACATAATGACTTCAGTTATATTACAACCATCAAAATCAAAATTATTATCATCAAAGGTAATGGAACCATTATCTCCTACACTCCTAAAAATTTCAGCACTTTTTCAGGAGCAATTTTAGTGCTATCAGGCAGTTTAAAGCTTTTTGCAGCAGAAGTGGAGACATTTCCAACACCAATTATCTTTCCATTAACAGTAGGAGGCTTAATTTCATAGAACTCTGCTGTGGTAGCAGGAGGAGCAATAGGTGTGCATATGAAATCATTGTTGTTTGTGCTAGTGAAGTCACACAACTTAGTGTTTTCAGGATTACTCATTTTAGCAAAATTAAAACAGAACAAGAAAATAACAGACCGAAATAAACTAAATGCAGGAATTTAATTTTTTTGTGTTTTTGGATTTTAACAGCAAACAAGATAAAATAAAATAAACTAAGCAAGACAAAAACAAAGTAATGAGATTGGAAGTGTGAGACTCCCCTATCTGGAGATTCCAGTATCCCCGGCAACGGCGCCAGAAAAATGTCTTGATGGCGTGTTAACGGTAGAGTGTTTTATTACTTCCCAGCAACAGCACCAGAAGATCTGCTTGTTGACCGTGACAACACACGTTCGTTGGGAGACCCCAAGAGGAAGGTATGATGGAGTGCAGCAGCAGTTTTCCCTTAAAATATGACCAAGGTTTATCGAACCAGGAGGACACAGAGGTTCTTCAGAAGGTTGTCAGCGGCGCAACTGACGTGGAACCTGCACACAACACAAGCAAACTACTTAGCCCCAACGAAACAGAGAGGTTGTCAATCTCTCCGGCTTGCTGAAAACAAAGGATTAAACGTATTGTGTGGAAAACAGTAATGAGTGCAGAAAGTAATAGAGAACAAATGATTGCAGTTGGTGGTTTTATCAGTATGAGGAAATGGACCGGGGTCCACAATTCACTAGTGGTGTCTCTCCATAAAAGATAACTAACATGTTGGGTAATAAAATACAGCTGGGCAATTGACAAATAATGAGCGCATGACAATGCAATATATGACAAGATGATTATTATGAGATTTAATTGGGCATTACAACAAAGTACATAGACTTGCTATCCAACGCATCTATGCCTAAATAATCCACCTTCCGGTTAGCATCCGTACCCCTTCCGGTATTGAGTTGCAAACAACAGATTATTGCATGAAGTAAAGTGTGTAATGTAAACAATGCAAATGACACGTAGACAATGCATCATTGTTTTATCCCTAGTGGCAACAGCACATCCACAACCTTAGTCGTTTCTGTCATCTCGAGCCCAGATTACTGGAGGCATGAACCCACTATCTAGCATAAATACTCCCTCTTGGAGTTACAAGCATCTACTTGGCTAAAGCATCTACTAGCAACGGAGAGCATGCAAGATCATAAACAACATACATAGATAGATTGATAAACAACTTGCTCATAGTATCAATATTCATCGGATCCCAGCAAACACAACATGTAGCATTACAATAAGATGATCTTGATCATGTTAGGAAGCGCACAAGATCTAAACATGGAGGTACAAGGTGGAGAGACAAAGAACTAGCTACTTCTATGGACCCGTAGTCCAAGGATGAACTACTCACGCATCACTCCGGAGGCAGGCATGTCGGTGTAGAGGCCTCCGGTGAGGATCTCCCCTCCGGCACGGTGCCGGGAAGAGCCTCAGAACCCTCCCGATCTAGGGTTGACGACGGCAGCGGCGACAGAACTTTTCGTGGAATATGATCGGTGTTTTTAGGGTTGTCGGATGATAGGGAATAAATAGGCGAAAGGGCGGCGTCGGAGGGCTCCCGAGGCGGCCACGCCAGGGATGGGCGCCACCCCCTCCTAGGCCGCGCCCTAGGGTGGCGTGGCTGCCTCGTGACCCCACTCCGTCTCCCCTTCTGGCTTCTGGAGTCTTCCGATGCGATATTTGCACACGTTGATTTTCGTCCAATTCCGAGAATATTTTGCGACTAGCCTTTCTGAGAAGAAAAACAGCAGAAAACAGGAACTGGCACTTCGGCATCTTGTTAATAGGTTAGTCCCAGAAAATGCATAAAAATGCTATGAAGTGTAAGTAAAACATGTAGCAATTGGTATAATAACAGCATGGAACATCAAAAATTATAGATATGTTTGAGACGTATCAGTAATAAAGTATTTGCCTATGAATTCATTTATTTTGATAGCTGATGACCCACAAGTATAGGGGATCGCAACAGTCTTCGAGGGAAGTAAAACCCAAATTTATTGATTCGACACAAGGGGAGACAAAGAATACTTATAAGCCTTAACAGCTGAGTTGTCAATTCAGCTGCACCTGGAAAAGCACTAGTAACAGGGGTGATGTGAAAGCAGCAGTAATATGAGAGCAATGGTAACAGTAACACAGAGGCAATGGCACACGAAATAGTTGATGGCGTGTATGTGGACCGGAAAGCAATGATGATGACAGATGGACCGGGGTTCCCAGCTACCTACACTAGAGGTAACTCTCCAATAACAAGTGTTGGGTGAACAAATTACAGTTGGGCAATTGATAGAATTGAAATAGCATTAAGACAGAACATCCAGTCTATTAATCATGTAGGCATGTTTTCCATATATAGTCATACGTGCTCGCAATGAGAAACTTGCACAACATCTTTTGTCCTACCAGCCCGTTTGCAGCGGGGCCTCAAGGGAAACTACTGGTAATTCAGGTACTCCTTTTACTAGAGCACCGGAGCAAAGCATTAGCACTTAGTAAAAACATGTGATCCTCATATCAAAACCATCCCCTCTAGTTATCCCAGTTGCTGTCACTCTGGGGCCTCGGGTTCCGGACAAGGACATGTGCAAACAACTTGTAGATACAATCTAAGCAATAATTATAGAGCTTAAATCTAAGATCATGCCACTCGTGCAGTAGTGACAAGCATTAAACACAACAAGATTGCAGCAACAATAACTTCACAAACTTTAATAGATAGACTGATCATAATGTAACAATTCATCGGATCCCAACAAACACAACACCGATTACATCAGATGGATCTCAATCATGTAAGGCAGCTCATGAGATCATTGTATTGAAGTACATGGAGAGAGAGTACCAACTAGCTACAGCTAGAACCCGTAGTCCATGGGGGAACTACTCACAAACCATCATGGAGTCGAAGTGGAGGCGGCGTGGTCGATGGAGATGGCTTCGGGGGTCAATCCCCGTCCGGCAGGGTGCCGGAACAGGAACTTCTGACCCCCGAAACTTGGTTTTTGGTGGCGGCAGAGCTACGGAACTCTTCTGGAGAAATCGTCGATTCTTTTAGGGTTTTCACCGCGGAGGCAATATATAGTCCAAAGGGCGGCGGCTGGAGCGACCCGGGGGGCCCACACCCCACCACGGCGCGGTTGGAGGGGGGCCGCGCCGCCCTAGGGTGTGGCGCCCTCCTCGGTCGCCTCCGTCTCTCCTTCGGACTTCGTGTACGTGTTGGAAAAATAGGAGGTCCTGTCCAGGTTTCGTCCAATTCCGAGAATATTTCCAGAACAGATTTTCTGAAATACAAAAACAGCAGAAAACAGGAACTGGCACTGTGGCATCTTGTTAATAGGTTAGTCCCAGAAAATGCATAAAAATGCTATGAAGTGTATGTAAAACATGTAACAATTGGTATAATTTCAACATGGAACATCAGAAATTATAGATACGTTTGAGACGTATCAAGCATCCCCAAGCTTAGTTCTACTCGTCCTCGAGTAGGTAAAACGATAAAAACAAAATAATTTCTGAGGTGACATGCTATAATCATAATCTTGATCAAATAGTATTGTAAAGCACATGTTATGAATGAAGTGATCCAGGTCAATGGTCTATAGTTTGCTAGCAAGTAGATAATGAGCAAACAACTGAATCATATAAGCAAGTAGATTTAAGCTTCAGCAATTGCTTTCAACTTTCAACATATATATCTCATGGATATTTGTCAACACAAAGCAATATAATAACTGCAATATACAAGCATATAAAAATTGTTGCACCAAAATTGACACTAGTGTTTGCTTCTGAGATAGAAAGAAGTAGGAAAACTGACTCAACATAAACGTAAAAGAAAGGCCCTTCGCAGAGGGAAGCAGGGATTAAATCATGTGCTAGAGCTTTTTAAGTTTTTGAAATCATATAGAGAGTAAAAATAAGTTTTGGGAGGTGTTTGTTAATTGTCAACGAATCAGAAAATAGAAAAGTACAATATGACCCCTGCCAACCAGACTTTTAAGAGCGGCTCCCATGAAGGACGTTATTTCTACCAGCAAGGCAGATCATCCCTTTCTCTTTTGTTTACACATGCAGATATTTCACTGTTTGTCATTGCTTGACTGATAAATCAGGGCAAAAATGTGAAAAGAATTAAGCGGTTAAAGTTGTAATTAATTGGGACTGGGCACCCCATTTGCCAGCTCTTTTTGCAAAATTAATGGATAAGCGGATGTATATGCCGCTAGTCCGGTGGTAAAGTCTGTTTGACAGGTGACATAAAGACATCCACCCCGTCCTCATGAGCTTGGTAAACATTGACACAAAATAGGAGTAATAATTTTTTAATAGTTTAAAGGTAGCACATGAAAAATTTACTTGGAGTGGCAAAGAAATACTACATATAGGTAGTTATGGTGGACACAGATGGCATGGATTTTGGCTCAAGGTTTTGGATGCACGAGAAGCATTCCCTCTCAGTACAGAGTTTAGGCTAGCAAGGTTATTTGAAGCAAACACAGGATATCAACCGACACACAAGACTTATATGAAAACATATTGCAAGCATTATAAGACTCTACACTGTCTTCCTTATTAACCAAACCCTTTTACTAGAAAATATCTAGACCTTAGAGATACCAATCATGCAAACCAAATTTCAACGAGCTTTACGGTAGTTCTTCATTAATAGCTTTTAACTACATAATACAAAAGCTTAAACATGAACTACTTGATAACTCAAAACAATTGACAAGTATCAAATTATCCAAGACAGTGATCTACAAGAATATGTAAGCTTTTTCCATTATACCATCTACCACACACAACATTTTCTGAACCAAGTCATCAACCAAGCAATCTCCAAACAAATATAAGTGAAGCAAGAGAGTACTTTCTACAAAAGAACTATTAGCTCTGAACAAGAGATATATGAAAACCAAGAGCTAGAAGCTAAACAGTGCGAAAACTGAATACTCAATAGATATAAGTGAAGAACAAGAGTATTCTATGAAAAAGCGGAGCGTGTCTCTCTCCCAAACAAGATAGATAGGATCCGACATTGATATGATCAGAGAATAAAAATAACATACTGAAAATAAAAGCACACAGACGCTCCAAGAACAGCACATATGATGTGAAAGAATTAAAATATAGTTTCACTAGAGATGACCTGATAATTTTGACGATGAAGAAGGGGATGCCTTGGGCATCCCCAAGCTTAGACGCTTGAGTCTTCTTGAAATATGCTGGGGAGATCCATGGGAGCCTCCCCAAGCTTAAGCTCTTCACTCTTCTTCATCCTATTATATCACTCTTCTCTCTTGACCCTTGAAAACTTCCGCCACATCAAACTTCTCATAAACTTCATTAGAGGGGTTAGTACTCAAAAACTTTAATCCACTTTGGTTCTGTTGTGACACATTGCAAGAACTCAATAAAACATTAGCTACAACCCTCCACGTCTAGAGAGCCTTGCTTAAAGCCCACAAGAGACAATGCAAAAAACAGAGACAAATCTGTCAAAACAGAACAGCCAGTAAAGATGAATTTTTCCGAGGCACTTCCGTTGCTCAAATCAGAAAACTCGAAACTAATGAAAGATGCGTACATATCTGAGGATCACGCACAAAAATTTGCAGATTTAAAAGATTTTCTGGTGATTTTAGAAAAGTGAAATGGTGAACAGCAGAAATCTGTTCCTGCGCAGAAATCCAAATCTAGCATCATCTAATCATTAGAGACTCTTGGCACAACAATGCAAAAATAAAGATACAAAGGAGTTGCTACAGAAGTAAACAACCTCCTTGACTCAATAAAAGAAAAATTGCAGAAAAAAAAATGGGTTGCCTCCCATAAGCGCTTTTC
Organism: Poa pratensis; assembly: GCA_947311845.1. Taxonomy (NCBI): domain Eukaryota; kingdom Viridiplantae; phylum Streptophyta; class Magnoliopsida; order Poales; family Poaceae; genus Poa; species Poa pratensis. Next base: position 24,935,782 of record CAMZMU010000080.1, on the reverse strand, counting down.
TTTAATGCCTTTTAGCTAGGCTTGATAGTTTTAATGATGCTCACATAAAAATAGAAAATGAAGCAAAAGGAGCATCAAGAAGCAAATTCGAAACACATTTAAGTCTAACCCACTTCCTATGCATAGGAATCTTGTACACAAATAAATTCATAAAGAACAAAGTGACAAGCATAGGAAGATAAAACAAGAGTAACTTCAAAACTTTCAGCATATAGAGAGGTGATTTAGTACCATGAAAATTTCTACAACCATATTTTCCTCTCTCATAATAATTTTCAGTAGCATCATGAACAAACTCAACAATATAACTATCACATAAAGCATGCTTTTCATGATCTACAAACACATAATTTTTATCAAGCTCCAAAATAGTAGGATTAAAACTTTCAAACCCACTTTTAACAATTTTATAACAAGATGATTGATCATTCTCAAGAATCCACCTAGATAAAGTCAAGACCTCTCCAATCCCATTTTCATTAGTAGAATACATAATATTATCAAGCAATATAGGACCATCATCTAGAGCTTTATCATAAACATTTTCTAAACAAACTTTCTCATTACCATGCATTTCAAATTACGCACAAATAAAGGATTATCATAAGATTTATCAAAATAGCATGGATTATCATAAGTAACAGTAGCATAATTATTCTCACAAGTTTTATCATAGGGAATATTTCAAGAGAATCCACAGGAACATAACATTCATCTCCTTTGATAAGGATGGAGGGTGATCAAATAATGTAAGAGGTAAAGAGTTACTCTCATTAGAAGGTAGGCATGGGTAGCTAATCCATTCTTCCTTCTTTTGTTCATCACTCTCCTCCTCTTTTTCATCCAATGAGCTTTCAGCTTCAGCAGTAGTTTCTTCTTCTACAGGTTCCTGCAAGACAATGGTCTCTTCTTTTTGAGGATGTCTTTTCTCAAGAAATTCAGTAATATAAGGATTATCATTATAATACTCAAGGCAATATCCAAGCATAGCAAAAGTATCAGATCTATAAGGAGCTTCAATATCTCGATTTTTAAGCAAAGCTGCAATTTCATAAGCTCCCATAAATACAAAAAATTCTTCAATTTGCTCAAGTTTATCAAAGTCATAATATCCTCTAGCATAAGAAGCAAAGTTTCATTATCATTATAATCACATTGAAAAGGGAGGTGTTTATGCTTCCTACAACAACGAGATTCATTAAAGCACCAAGATTCATCATATGTAGAACACAAGTCTGTAGCAAAATTATGCAGTTTAATTACTTGTAGTGATAGATGCTTCCCTTTTTCAGACCAGAGGTGTTCATTTAATTTATTTTCTCTATCCTTAGTGAGCCATCCTGACAAATAAGATCTAGTTTTCCAGAAAATAGGCATGGCAACAGTTTTTTTAGATTTTCGGTTTTTAAATTTTTATGGATTTTCGGGTATATAAGAAAAATAAAACTAAACAAAAATAAACTAAACAAAACACAACTAAACAGAAATAAACTAAGAACAATAAAACTAGACAAAACAATATAAAATAAAAACAGGTAGAGAGGTAAAGTGTACTCCCCAGGTGAACTTATGAGTAGAGCTATGCTCCCCGGCAACGGCGCCAGAAAATAGTCTTGATGACCCACAAGTATAGGGGATCGCAACAGTCTTCGAGGGAAGTAAAACCCAAATTTATTGATTCGACACAAGGGGAGACAAAGAATACTTATAAGCCTTAACAGCGGAGTTGTCAATTCAGCTGCACCTGGAAAAGCACTAGTAACAGGGGTGATGTGAAAGCAGCAGTAATATGAGAGCAATACTAACAGTAACACAGAGGCAATGGCACAGAAAATAGTTGATGCGTGTATGTGGACCGGAAAGCAATGATGATGACAGATGGACCGGGGTTCCCAGCTATCTACACTAGAGGTAACTCTCCAATAACAAGTGTTGGGTGAACAAATTACAGTTGGGCAATTGATAGAATTGAAATAGCATTAAGACAGAACATCCAGTCTATTAATCATGTAGGCATGTTTTCCATATATAGTCATACGTGCTCGCAATGAGAAACTTGCACAACATCTTTTGTCCTACCAGCCCGTTTGCAGCGGGGCTCAAGGGAAACTACTGGTAATTAAGGTACTCCTTTTAATAGAGCACCGGAGCAAAGCATTAGCACTTAGTGAAAACATGTGATCCTCATATCAAAACCATCCCCTCCAGTTATCCCAGTTGCTGTCACTCTGGGGCCTCGGGTTCCGGACAAGGACATGTGCAAACAACTTGTAGATACAATCTAAGCAATAATTATAGAGCTTAAATCTAAGATCATGCCATTCGTGCACTAGTGACAAGCATTAAACACAACAAGATTGCAGCAACAATAACTTCACAAACTTTAATAGATAGACTGATCATAATGTAACAATTCATCGGATCCCAACAAACACAACACCGATTACATCAGATGGATCTCAATCATGTAAGGCAGCTCATGAGATCATTGTATTGAAGTACATGGGAGAGAGAGTACCAACTAGCTACAGCTAGAACCCGTAGTCCATGGGGGAACTACTCACAAACCATCATGGAGTCGAAGTGGAGGCGGCGTGGTCGATGGAGATGGCTCCGGGGGTCAATCCCCGTCCGGTAGGGTGCCGGAACAGGAACTTCTGACCCCCGAAACTTGGTTTTTGGTGGCGGCGGAGCTACGGAACTCTTCTGGAGAAATCGTCGATTCTTTTAGGGTTTTCACCGCGGAGGCAATATATAGTCCAAAGGGCGGCGGCTGGAGCGACCCGGGAGGCCCACACCCCACCACGGCGCGGTTGGAGGGGGGGCCGCGCCGCCCTAGGGTGTGGCGCCCTCCTCGGTCGCCTCCGTCTCTCTTTCGGACTTCGTGTACGTGTTGGAAAAATAGGAGGTCCTGTCCAGGTTTCGTCCAATTCCGAGAATATTTCCAGAACAGCTTTTCTGAAATACAAAAACAACAGAAAACATGAACTGGCACTGTGGCATCTTGTTAATAGGTTAGTCCCAGAAAATGCATAAAAATGGTATGAAGTGTATGTAAAACATGTAACAATTGGTATAATATCAACATGGAACATCAGAAATTATAGATACGTTTGAGACGTATCAATAGCAACATGCCCTCCTCTCATAATACTCATGATCCAATCAATCCATTTATCGGGATATCCTTTTAGTCGCAACATCTTGCAAACACAAGACCATTTAATTTTATCATAAGCCTTCTCAAAATCCACTTTGAATAAAATTGCATCACATTTTTGCGTATGAATGACATTCAAAGCTTCATGTAGCACAGTCACCCCTTCCATAATAAAACTACCTTTTATAAAAGCGGTCTGGACAGGGGAAATGACTTTTGAAACAGATTTTTCTAGTCTATTCATGAGAATTTTCGTGAAAATCTAGAAACTCACATTTAGTAAGCATATAGGTCTAAATTTTTGAATTTGTTTTGCTTCCTTACATTTTGGAACCAACGTAATAATTCCATAATTGAGCCTGGAAATATCCATTTGTCCACAATGAAACTCATCTAACATCAATTTTAAATCATCCTTAATCAAGTACCAAAAATGTTGGTAAAATTCAATATTTAAACCATCCAGACCAAGGGCTTTATTGCGCTCCATTCCGAAAACCACATTTTAATTTCTTTATAGAGAAGGGTTGAATCAGATCATCAGAGTCTGCCAAACTTATTCTAGTAGCATTGTTAATATTAAGTTCAATATTAGAAATTTCCGGGTGGCCAAACAGATTTTTATAAAAATTTGTAATGTACTCACTCAATGCCACTTCCCCCTCAATCACACCTTCATCTTGTTCCAACGAAATAATTTTATTTTTCTGCCTCCGCCCATTTGCTTTAGCGTGATAATATCGAGTATTTAAATCCCCCTCCTTAATTTCTTTATCTTTACATCTTTGTTTTCACTTCATTTCCTCTTGTCTAAGTAGAAAGTCAAGATGCCCCCTAAGGGTTTTCTGTTCTTCCCGCATAATAGTAGTTAAGCCAATATTCTCAGAAAGCTTATCAATGGCATCAAGTTTAGCCAAAAGCTCAGTTTTAGATTTCCTATATTCTGCTTCCAAATTTCTATTCCATCCTTTAAGGACTTTGCGTAACAGACGCAGTTTTTTCTGCCAAATATCAATACTATTTCCCCTAAAGTCATGCCTTCTCCATATTTTTTCTACAATTTCTTTCAACCCCTCTCTTTCGAGCCAAGCATTTCCAAATCTAAAAATATAAGGATTTCTGCTGGGTACCCCTGTATCAATAATTAAAGGGGTATGGTCAGAAAATTCCCTTTCCAACGCCGTAACCAAGGTCAAAGGATATTTATCCTCCTAGCCCGGGCAGATCAACACTCTATCCAACTTTTCATAAGTCGGATCAGTGTGATTGTTACTCCAAGTATATTCTCTACCGTTTAAATTCAGTTCTCTTAGTCCAGCGTTGGAGATAATGATATTAAAATTAGTCCAGGGTTATTTTGTGAGGCACCTACAAAATATATGTTGCAAAATTGTAACATGGCATTTTCTAAAAATATTATACCATATTAATGTAGAATAAAACGAATGATTGTCTCTCAAAAGGTTTTCATCCATATCTCGTCAAAAAGACAAATTTCTGCCGATTCGACTGGAAACAAGTCAAATTTGAACTATAGGTGCTTTGTAGTTTGCTCATGATTTTTTGAAAAAATCATTTCTAGATACACAATTATCTATTTCATCCTAGGTACACCAAGAGTTTCACAAGATTCAACCCTAGCTACAAACGTCATGTTGTCAATTTTGACCGTATTTTGAAACCGGCAGAAGAAATTCACAAAAATCTTGGCATAATTTTAATACCCAAATTTTAGAAGTGGATGTTGGAATTTCATCATGGTGAATTTTAATACCCAAATCTTGACATTTCATTTGTTTTATATTGCATTTGAATTTAAAAGAATAATCCAAAAAGATTATTTCAAATTCCTCAAAACCCCAATGTAAAGCAATATATAAGGTTAGTGGTATTTTGTTAAATTTATTTTGACTAAGAACAATCACTATTAGTCTAAAATTACAGAGTACATATTGACATAATATTGAAAATTTATTTGGTTGAAGTTGGAGTTCAAAATCAAAAGTAATAAAAGAAAACATAAAAGAATAATAAAAATGAAGGGAATCGTAGACAGAAAACAAAAAATTTCCTACCGACGATAACCTTAAACTAGCCAAGAACTATACTATGCAGATATACTAATACGGAGGAGATCAGAATACATACCCTTGTAGACCGGAAGCGGGATTACGTTCCCGCACAAACGTTGTCGGTGGAGACGACGACGCCGACCTCAGGGTCGTGTAATGGAAGAAGATAGCTCCCAGCACCAAACAATGATGCCTCGCGGTTCCACACACGTACGGTGTGGATGACGACCTCCGGGCTCCAGGTCCAGCAGAGCAGCGGAAGTGGAAGACTGGATCTAGCAGCACGGCGGTGTGCGTATAGTAGAGAGACTTCCCTCCCCGTACGCAGCTCCAGAAACGGAACCACGCTCAAGGTAGGAGAGAAGAAGGAGAAGAATTGGTGTCTTTCCAAAGGCATGGGGCACTTCCTATATAAAGGAGAAGGAGGGAGACCATCTCCCTTGGCTAGGCCATGTGGGACTAAACCCCACATGGCCACCCGACGGCCAAGGGAGCAGCCGGCCACCTAGGTGGGCCCCATTGGGCCCACCTAGGGCGGCTGGCCCACATGGCCACCCGCCGGCCAAGGGAGCAGCCGGCCACCTAGGTGGGCCGAATGGGCCCACCTAGGGCGGCTGGCCCTCCTCTTTTTTTTCCTTTTTTCTTTTTAGGATTTTTCCCTAATGGGCCTCTAAGGCCCATTTAGGTTTAATGCCTTTAAAAATTCAAAATTAATTAAATAAAAAATATATTTAATCATTAATAACATTTATCAATATTAAATACATATTATTTAATTCATTCGGACTCCGAAACATCTTTCGTTGCCCTCCGATCTCCATCGGACATGTCCGGAACACTTCCGGAGTCTCCGGTTTCTTTTCTCTCTTAAATCCAATCCAATCGTCATCCACCCTTAAGTGTGTTACCCCACGGTTCGGGATCACCCCAGACATGATCGAGACACGTTCTCCGATCAATGACTAACAGCGGGATCTGGATACCCATGATAGTCCCTGTGCGTCCACGAATGTCTTTCTATCATTCGAACCTTTTAGACGTCTAGTTCCATCCTCTTGCCTAGCGATACTTAGATTGTCCGAGCGTCGTTCTCCGGTATCACGTTTACCGAGCATGGCCTCGTCATCGACAAATCTATCTTTACTCGTCTGGGATATTACATCCCTATGACCTAGTCACATGCTTGCAAGCTCATTGATGTAATCTCACCGAGTGGGCCCAGAGTATCTATCCTGCTATGTGGATTGGCAAATCCCGCTCTTGATCACTCGCTTCTACTGCTTCCTTCCGATACCCGAAAGTGTTACCTTTATTGTCACGCTATATAAGACATGTCGTTTGATGCGATCAGCCGCACCTTCCAGAAGCAGAGATTTGATATGATCTCACGACCAAAGGTATGAACACTACGTTTCTATATTTTGGGTATGTCCACCATGTCATTCACCCAGTGACATGACTCCGTTGTCAACCGACCTAATTATCCATGATCAGGAAACCTTGATCATCTGTTGCCCAACGGACTAGTTAAATAGAGGCTACTAGGGACCTGGTTGTTTACATACCACACGTGTATTAATGTTTCCGCGTAATATAGTTATAGCATGGTACAAAAATTATTACGAACAATTAAGATATGAAAAATAAAATATCTTTATTAATTGCCTCTTGGGCATATCTCTTTCAGTCTCCCACTTGCACTAGAGTATAATTTAATCCAGTTTACAACTTGGTAAAAGCTTAACACCTATAGCAATATGGTGCATGCTTGTCTCGTGGAAGAGGAATTCAGTCAACAAATCTCCCACATTGAGATTTGTACGTGTTTTGCAACACTTCTATGTCACCTAGTTTGACATCATCCCGTATCTTATGATAACGGTGAAATATATATTTGTCGATGGAGTGAGACTCGAAACTTCGCGTAGCATGGGCCTTAAAAGTCTAATAGATCTGTTAAGGGAAACCACACATGCTCAGGAAAACTGCTCAGTCCAATCACACTTGCTACTTCTGAAGTAGACATATATTCCTATACCTATGTAGATTATGCGACAGTGCATTCATATGCTGTTGGAGATATGCCCTAGAGGCAAATAAATAACAAAGATTTATTGCATTATCTCATTAAGTTTATAATTAGTTTTATACCATGCTATAACTGTATTAATCGGAATTGTTAATACACGTGTGGTATGTGAAACAAACCAGAGTCCCTAGTTAAGCCTCTATATAAACTAGTCCATCAGTCAATGGATGATCGTGATTTCCCGATCATATTGATTCATAACAGTTGATGATGGAGTCATTTTATTAGTAGAATAATTTGATGGACATTATCCACCAAAGTATTGCAAAAGGATCGTATCACTAAGTTCAATATTGCAATAGGAAAGTAACGTGATAGCTTATTTCTTAGACCGTGAGATTATATCAAGTCGCTGCTTCTAGAAGATACTTTGATCGCATCAAACATCATATCTTATACAGTGTGACAATAAAGGTGACACTTTCGGGTATTGGAAAGAAGTAGTCAGGGCGAGTGATCAAGAGCGGGATTTGTTCATCCGTGTGATGGAAAGATACTCTGGGCCCACTCGGTGAGATTATATCTAAAACTGCGCAGCGTATGACTAGGTCATTGAAGATATAATATCACGGAACGAGTTAAGTAACCTTGTCGGTAACGAGATAAAACACAACATAGGATGTTGACGATCGTATCTCGGACAAAGGTAGTATCGATGGAACAAAGGGAATGAACATATCATGTTAACGGTTCAACGACGATTTATTCTGGAATGCACAGGGACGCCATAGTCATCCAGGGCTCCCTGACGGTCATTGGCGAGCGAAGGGTCTCGACCATGTCTGGAGTATTCCTGAACCGTAGGGTAACACATTTAAGGTCTTGACGACGCTTGGAGAACGTTTTAGAAACATTGGAATTATTTAGGTATAGAGAAAGGAGGTTTCGGAAAAGTTCCGGCAAGAACGGAAGTATTCCGGGAAGACCGAAGCGAGTTCGGAATGATCCGGAAATTGTTTCGGAGTCACGGGAGATTAAATAATATGTAAATATATTAATTATGGAATTATATATATTTATATTAATTTAATATTAAATAAAAAGGAGAAAAAATGGGCAGCCCACCTAAATGGGCCAAAACTCGGAGGAAAAGGCCCAGGAGGGGACTTCCCCCCCAGGAGGTGGTGCGGCTGGGCCATGCGGCCCACCCGGCCAGCATGGGGGTGCGGCTGGCCCATGTAGGCCGACGCACCACCCCCCTCCTCCCCCCTTTTTGTTTAGTCCCACATGGACAATTGGAGGAGAGGTGCAACCCCTCTCCTCTAATAAATAGGAGGCCAGATTAATTGAGAAAAAAAATAAATCCAGGAATTAATTCCGGTTGGCCGAGGCTTCTCCCTTGTCCACTTCCACCCTCTCCGTCTATCAGCGTATACGGTCCCACGTCTGGATTGTGTATACGGGAGACCTATATACCGCAGCGCGCCGTTGTGCTGCGGGATTCCACCCAAAGTTCTTGCTTCCGCTATCTCGGCTGGATCGGGGAGTCCGGAGGTCATCGTCAAGGTCCGTACGTGTGCGAGTACTCGGAGGTGCCGAACACGCAGGCTCGGCACCGGAGCATCGTCGTCGCACCGCCTCCTTCTTCGTCGCGCCAAGCTCTTTGCGACCTTGAGGTCGGCTACGTACGTCTTCATCGTCAACGCTTGTGCGGGAGCGTATTTCCCGCTTATCGGTCTACAAGGGTACGTGTCCGATAACTTCTCCGTTACAGCATTACTAGATAGATAGATCCTGGCTAGTTTTCGGTGTTGCGATAGTTAGAAAAATTATTGTTTTCTGCTATGAACCCCAACATATGCAACTTCGCAAGCTAACCCTTTCTTCAAAACAAAGGACTTCTCCTGTATGAGATTTCTAGTCGTATGGGTTAGTGTCATAACTTGCATCATCATAACCCTTTTTACGGCAAGTTGCCTCTTCACTCTTACCCATACAACAAACATATCTTCAGTTCTCTGTAGACACTGAAGGACATACTTAACATTTGTTCATTGATCCATCTAGGGATCACTCCAGAACCCGTTCTTCAACCAAGAACTTGGGCCACACCAAGTCGAGCTTTCAGTATGATAGAATCTATGGCTAAGGCATAGAGGATGTCAGACATCCTTTTCTTTCAATAACTATCACTGAAACGCTAAGATTATCTTAATATTTTACCTAGTCATACAAGTAAGAACCTTTTCTTCGCTTGTTCTATTCTGAAATATTTCAGAATCTTAACCTAGGAAAATATTCCGACCTAATGTTATTAAGCCCCTTTTGATCTATACAAATTATAAATCTAAAGCCTAATACTTTTTAACTTCATTTATAGAAAATTTAATCACTTAAATAATCATTTATACTTTACTAGAGGATCTGTATCATTCTTAATATGTCATTACATATAAAATCAGGAATGACACCTAGCTCCCACTTAAATACGCCATCCGTATATAAGACCAGGGAATTTCTTTTACCTCCCACTCAAATATGTCATTCACATATAAGATCAAGAAAGCCACTTAGCTCCCACTCACTTCTTTGTAAATGCAGGTTTCTTCAACTATTTTCGACAACTCCAAAATCCTTTGATCACATTATCAAAGTGAAGATTTCAGCTCCGATATGCTTGCTTCAGCCCATGAATGGAAAGCTGAAGTTTGCATACATGTCTAGCATCCTTAGGATCAACAAAACCTACTTGTTGTACCAATTACAACTTTTCCTTAATGTTGCCATTAGGAAACACGGTTTCTTTATCCATTTATCAATTCCTCAATTGATAATAATTGCTAGAACAATCCTAAACAGACTTAGGCATCGCCACTTGAGACCAAATCTCGTTGTAGTCAACCTTTTGAATTTGTCGAAACTGTTTTACGACAAATCGATCCTTATAGACGGTTGTCTTTCCGTCAGTGTCTATTTTGTCATAAAATTCCATTTACTCTTAACGGCCTGGAGCCCATCAATAAGATTTACCCAAATCATTACTTGGTAATCGTACATGGATTTTATGTCGGATTATATATGGCTCATAGCCATTTTCGGACTTAGGTCTACCATCACTTCCTTGTAGTTCGTAGGTATTTTCATGTTCTTAACATGACGTTTCATAACAAGATAGTCACATGACATAGTGCGGAAACCATTCTCGTATGCCTACGATTTTAGTATGAGCTTATAGCGTCATGATCATTTATCATTAGCTTTCTTTCATATGTGGAGGACGATATCGAAACAATTTCCGGTATCGGAACAGTTTCCGTTGCGTCACTCAGATGTCTGGAGAGGAAGTTCATTAACTCCGTCTTGCTCTACTTTCTTTCCCACTTATATCTTCGAATAAGAAACTATTTCTTGAGTAAGGTATATTCTGGCAACAATTTTGTCTTTGTTGTGAGATATGTACCCAACTAATTCTTTAGGTACACTACAAAGATTTATCCGTTTTAGGTTTGATCATATCAAAACACTAAAATATCAAAACAATCTAGGCAAAAGCCATGCCATCACTCATATGGTATTGCCTCCACGGATTTAGATGGTTTCCCTATTATCTAACGTGAATGTTTTGTTTCTACCATATAACTCCAATAATCACAATAATTCGATAAGAGATTTTATTTACCACACACTATCCAATAGAGTGTGATTACGACGTCCTAACACACCATAACATTGTGGTGTTCCATGCGGCGTAATTTGTGGAACCCTTTTCACAAGTCTTCCAATGATATGCCAAACTCATAACTCAAATCCTTGTTTCCTCGATCTGTATCGCAGGAATTTGATTTTCTTGTTAAGTTTATATTTCTTTCTTCACTCTGAACTTGTTTGATCTTATCAAACTTTTCAGACCAGCATTTCATTAAGTGGATATCCATATATCTACTCAAATCATTGGTGAAGTTTACGAAATAATGATTTCCACTACACGTTAACGTACTTCATTGATCCACACACATCATTATGTATGATTATCAATAAGTTAAATGCTCGTTTCCAAAAACGGTGTCTTAGTTATTTTGCAAGTGTCAAAAATCAAAATCTAAGGACTTGGAGGTCCATCTGAATGGAGCTTCTTAATGCATATAACATTGACATGACTTAAAACGTTAGTGCCACAATAATGTGGTGTCATTATTAAGTTTGTATCCTTTGGCATTAATGTTATAAATGTGGGAGCTACTACCATCTGGATTCATATAAGAACACTTCATTCATAATCGGTGTATGATCATTAAAGATATCACTCATAAATGTAGGACAACAATTTTGTCACTGACAAATATGAATAATTGTCTCGCTAGAGGCAAGACACACTTATAATGATCATGCTAACAAGCGATCAAACTGAATTTGTTCAGATCCAAATTAATCCAAAATGGTAGATGCAGAGAGAGTGTCTATGGCCATTACAACATATTGCCTGCCATCATCAACACACATTGTCTCCTCATCCTTCCAAGCTACTCAAGCAGAAAATCTCGTTTTCATAAAACATGACTAGTATCAAAACTTAGTCACTGCTGCAAGTACTTGTTTAGGCAAAAACTTCATAACTCGTATATCATATATACACTATCATCATTGATGACTTCCCGTGATTCATTTCATCTCCATGGTTTTTCCAACACAACCAAGAATTCATGAAGGTGAACGATTCCCCTTGCATGACATAGTCTATGACAAAACATTTGCATCTGGCAACGTTGTCTGTCATCCAGTGATCGAGCTGAGCGAGGCGTCTCAATGTCATCAAGTATGACCAACGTCATCAAGTATGACTGCCACGTGCTCCTTTAATGCGAGTGTTCTCTTCCATCTTGGTTGAGAAGAAAACCTGATTTACGGTGGATACAGATCATCAATCTCAGCGACCATTCCAAATGTTCGCGATCTGTCAACACGCACCCACAGTTCATTCTCTATGGAGAGATCATAGCATACACTGGACTATGATGAAATTATCCGCACAAAACTTGATAATCCAAATTATTCTTTTGTTAGCGGAATCTCCGGTTTTATCTCCTAGCGGGTTTTGTATCATGTAGAGCTAAAAGGTTTGAAACAAGGAGTATCCTCAAGCTATGGTATAAAACTATGAAGTTTGGACCCAACCTTTTAAGTTTCTCAATTGCTAAGTTTAAAAGGTCTATCAAACAGGTTATTATCTACAAAGGTTTTGCAAAACATAAAGACTTTGTTCATAATAAAATATGGGTTCAAGTTTTTCAAAATAAAACTACTAGAACTCCCACTCAAAACGAGTATCCCTCGCATCATCTTAGTGATTACACAACCCCATTCATTACACTATCCCCATCGATCAGGCAGATAGCATAACTTCAAAGGTAGACATCGTATATCGATCACATCACCGCATGTGACTCGTGCTTAACCTTTCGGTACTTGTGTTCCGAGGCCATGTCTGTACATGCTAGGCTCGCCATAACACCCGCTGACGTATTTGCGCGTGCAACGTGGCTTACACGCACTATATGCGAACGAAGAGACGAGTATACCCGCACTGCGGTGTACCCCGTAACGTAGAACTTTATTGGTGATGCACGACAGAGGGAGAACACTATTATCATAATTTTGGGAGGGATCATCTTATATAACTACCGCCGTGTAACTAATATATAGAAATATATATACATACACAATATAAGATGCTCACAATTTATATAACATCTAAAATGAAATGTAATGCGACATGATATGGTCTCCTCCGCGCCGATGGTCTCCTTCGCGCCGACAGTTTATAAACGATTTAATAAACCTACCTTGACCATATCATATTGCCCCTGCAAAATAAAGTTAGACATTTTCTACTTTATCTTTTGCATGTTTTACGTGGCTTCTAGGGCTTCCGCACAAGAACCGTTTCTTACCTACGAAAACAACCACAACAACGATAAGACAATTGTCTCTATTACACCCCTTTCGGGCCCTCCATTACAAATGCAATATCAACTATTGTAGGAGATACAGACACGCGCTAGCCACATATACGGTACAAGCCGTATGTCAAGTGTGGAACTAGTCCCGCGTAAGAGTACGCGTAAAGTCGGCCCGGGCCGCTTCATCCGACAATGCGCGATATAAACAAGTACACGCGAGAGGGTAACAAATGTAGAATCGATGCCCACATTCAACATGTGTTCTAACCGTACAGATATATCTACGCATAGATCGGCTCTGATACCAATGAAGGGAATCGTAGACAGAAAACAAAAAATTTCCTACCGACGATAACCTTAAACTAGCCAAGAACTATATTATGCAGATATACTAATACGGAGGAGATCAGAATACATACCCTTGTAGACTGGAGGCAGGATTACGTTCCCGCACAAACGTTGACGGTGGAGACAACGGCGCCGACCTCAGGGTCGTGTAGTGGAAGAAGACAGCTCTTAGCACCAAACAATGATGCCTCGCGGTTCCACACACGTACGGTGTGGATGACGAGCTCCGGGCTCCAGATCCAGCAGAGCAGCGGAAGTGGAAGAGTGGATCTAGCAGCATGGCGGTGTGTGTATAGTAGAGAGACTTCCCTCCCCGTACGCAGCTCCAGAAACGGAACCACGCTCAAGGTAGGAGAGAAGAAGGAGAAGAATTGGTGTCTTTCTAAAGGCATGGGGCACTCCTATATAAAGGAGAACGAGGGAGAACATCTCCCTTGGCTAGGCCATGTGGGACTAAACCCTACATGGCCACCCGCCGGCCAAGGGAGCAGCCGACCACCTAGGTGGGCCCACCTAGGGCGGCTGGCCCTCCTCTTTTTTTTTTCCTTTTTCCTTTTTAGGATTTTTCCCTAATGGGCCTCTAAGGTCCATTTAGGTTTAATGCCTTTAAAAATTCGAAATTAATTAAATAAAAATATATTTAATCATTAATAACATTATCAATATTAAATACATATTATTTAATTCATTCGAACTCCGAAACATCTTTCGTTGCCCTCCGATCTCCATCGGACATGTCCGGAACACTTCCGGAGTCTCCGGTTTCTTTTCTCTCTTAAATCCAATCTAATCGTCATCCACCCTTAAGTGTGTTACCCCACGGTTCGGGATCACCCCAGACATGATCGAGACACGTTCTCCGATCAATGACTAACAGCGGGATCTGGATACCATGATAGCCCCTATGCGTCCACGAATGTCTTTCTATCGTTCGAACCTTTTAGACGTCCAGTTCCATCCTCCTACCTAGCGATACTTAGATTGTCCGAGCGTCGTTCTCCGGTATGACGTTTACCGAGCATGACCTCGTCATCGACAAATCTATCTTTACTCGTCTGTGATATTACATCCCTGTGACCTAGTCACATGCTTGCAAGCTCATTGATGTAATCTCATCGAGTGGGCCCAGAGTATCTATCCTGCTATGTGGATAGGCAATTCCCGCTCTTGATCACTCGCTTCTACTGCTTCCTTCCGATACCCGAAAGTGTCACCTTTATTGTCACGCTATATAAGACATGTCGTTTGATGTGATCAGCCGCACCTTCCAGAAGCAGAGATTTGATATGATCTCACGGTCGAAGGTATGAACACTACGTTTCTATATTTTGGGTATGTCCACCACGTCATTCACCCAATGACATGACTCCGTTGTCAACCGACGTAATTATCCATGATCAGGAAACCTTGATCATCTGTTGCCCAACGGACTAGTTAAATAGAGGCTACTAGGGACCTGGTTGTTTACATACCACGCGTGTATTAATGTTTCCGCGTAATACAGTTATAGCATGGTACAAAACTTATTACGAACAATTGAGATATGACAAATAAAATATCTTTATTAATTGCCTCTAGGGCATATCTCCTTCAAAAAAGACCCAAAAAAAACCAGCCGAGCCGGCCCAAGGCTGGTTCTGAATGCAGATCAAGGTAACACTATAAATAGAGTAGCTTCTCCATACTAGCATAATCACTAGCACAACCCAGTGGTAGAGAGAAAATCTATCCTAGGCTAGGTCACGGGTTCGAGCCCCCCGGTGCGCATATTTTTGCCGAATATATGACAAGGTCAAGCGCGGTGAGATCGGGTCCCACATGTCAGGTAATTTGGAGCTGGGACACACATGTAAGTGGTGGGTTGGACCCACTAGTCAGGTAGGTTGGGTGTAGGACCCACATGTCAGTGGCGTGTGGGACCCACGTGTCAGGTAGTGTGGGGTGTGGGACCCATATGTCAGGTAGCATGGGGTGTGGGACCCATATGTTAGGTAGCGTGGGACCCACATGTCAGGGCGAGGGCTGGGACCCACGTGACAGGTATGTTTGGCGTGGGTCCCACTAGTCAGGTAGGTTGGGTGCGGGACGCACATGTCAGTGGCGTGTGGGACCCATATGTCAGGTAGCGTGGGACCCACATGTCAGTGCGAGGGCTGGGACCCACATGACATTTATGTTGGGCGTGGGTCCCACATGTCAAGTGGCATGGGTGCGGGACCCACATATCAGGGGTAGGGGTGGGTCCCACATGTCGGTGTTGGGGTGGGTCCACCGGTCAGGTTAGTCAGCAAGTCAGGTCAATTTATGTGCTACAGCTGACAATGGGTCCTACTTGTCAGAGTGACACGTAAGCGAAAATGCCACTGACACATGGCGAGACTGCTGACTTGGTTGTCCAGTCAGCATGACATGTAAGCGAAAACGACACCTAAATAGCGACACGTCGGCAAGACTCTTCAGTTGACTGTCAACTCATGCGAATGACCATTTAAGTAGGTCATAACCGGCTAGGAAAAAGGTCGTAGGCACTACTGTCTGGGTTATGACCAATCCATGTAAGTAGGCTATGACCTTTTTTGACAAAATTGGTCATTATATTTTTGGGTTTACACCCTCAAAATGAGGGTATGACCAACTTGGTCGAAATGGTCATAGATTTGTGACCAATATTTTCAGGGTCACTATTAAAAGGTCATAGCATAGCATATTTCTTGTAGTGAAAACTACATTTGCTTAGGATACCGGGCTTATTCTTTTCTTCCGGTTTCCTAATTAAATTAAAATCTCCGCCAATCAAACACGGGTATGAATTATCATGAAGTACTCTTGCCAATCTCGTTTAAACATGGGTATGAATCAAACACGGTTCAGGTAAACCTGTATCCATTATACACCTATGTACTCCTTCCGTTCCAATTTAATTGACTTGCTATGCACCACATGTGGATGTATCTATACATGTAACATGTTTAGATACATCCACATTTGGTGGATAAAAAGTCAATTAAATTGGAACGGAGGGAGTACCATACTGCAATCTCGTTTGGCCAAGTTCTGAAGAACAGCCCGTTCAAATTCCACGATTCATAGTTCACATCGTTCTCCTTGGTGTGAGATATACATACAGCGGGTGGAGCTTGTAGCTCATGAGCTGGTGATACGTCTTAAACGTATCTATAATTTTTGATGTTACATGCTTGTTTTATACATATTGCTACATGTTTTACATACACTTCACATCATTATTATGCATTTTCTGGAACTAACATATTAACAAGATGGCACCGTGCCAGTTTATGTTTATTATGTCTGTGTATTGCAGAAAAGGTCCAAAAACCAAAGTGCTCGGAAAAATCTCAGAAAATTCCATAAATTCTATTTCGCCAGAATACTCCGTGAGCCAGAAGGACAAGTCCGGGGAAGGCCCACAGCCTCCTCGCCAGGGCTCGGCGCGGCCTGGAGGGGGGTGGCGCCGAGGGTGGCGTGGTCGACTCGTGCACCCCCTCGCGTTGCCCTTTGGCCTATTTATTGCCTCCATGGAGAAAACCCTAGAAGACTCGACGATTTCTCCAGAAAAGCTCCGTAGCGCCACCCCCAAAAAAACCTAATTCGGGGGGACAGAAGTCTCTGTTCCGGCACCCTGCCGGGACGGGAAGTGCCCCAGAGCCATCTCCATCGACGCCACCGCCTCCATCATCGCCGTTGCTGCCTCCCATGATGAGGGGGGAGTAGTTCTTCATCGAGGCTGAGGGCTCTACCGGTAGCTATGTGGTTTATCTCTCTCCATGGTGTGATCTATATGTGATCATGAGCTTTGTAATCTAGTTGAATCCATAGATGTTACTCTTCATAATCTTATGAATATGCTACTCAAGTGGTTTTATTAATGTAAACTCCGGAGTCACCTTTGTCCCACGGTGCGAAGTTGACAGTATGCGCACCGTGTGTGACTCTTTGGATTAAAGATTATGCGAATACTTGCCATGAGTTGTTCTTGTGTTGGATGTCTCACTACAACAAAAAGTCATGTAGAGACGCCTAATATAAGGCTAGAGACATTATATATCATCCCTACATGGCCGTAGAGTCGCTCTTGTAAAGCGTCTTTGAAGCGTCTCCTTATCCACCGTCTCAAAGATTATAAAGACGTTTTGGCGTGTGTGTCTACCGAGAAATGAGACGTCTATATTGCGTCTCAACAAGTATAGAGACGTGCTCCTATTTGGATTTTCATGTCGTCTGTACTATCCTAGTGACGCACTATTTGCGTCTCAATGCGAGGCCAATTTTCTTTTTCAAATAAAATATTTTTATGGCTGGTTAAATTGCGTGAATGTTGATTCACTTATTAAAAGCTATAATCTATTTCATCTTTTTTGGCAAATCTCATTCCTATGCCGAATTAATTGAATTTTTGATTTATAAAAGATTAAACGTAGAAAAGGTGTAAAAGATAAGAAAGAATGGAGACTTGATGAACAATGATCAAATTATTATGGAGAAACCGAAGTTAACAACAGCACATCCATACAAGTTTCATACATACATGGAAGTGTCATAATATATTGATACATTGTGTCATCGGGTAGTAGAAACTACATATGAACTTTCTAAATGCTACACACACTATCTTCCACATGTATGTTGCATTTGTAGACCTCCTTTACAGTCATCCAATACCCTGTAGAGTCATTGAAAAAATATGTAAGTTAACGAACATATACCGTCGATAAAAAAATATCAGACCAACCATATTGAAAGATGATTACTATTTTCTATATTTCTTTGAAGATAGATTTTGAACAAATTTAGAAGATACGAATTAATTAAATTGGAGCTGCTTACATAAAGGCAGCGAGTTGTGGCCAATGGTAAAGTGGTCTTCAACCTTGACTGCTTGTATCATCAGTAGCAGAGGTGCACTTTGCATCTGCCTAAACCTGTAAAATGTAAATAAAAAATGAAATGGATGGTAAAGACAAATTGGTATTTACAAACAGCATGGGAATCAAATAATCCGAGCAACGAAGATATAACAGTCTGTACTGGGCATTGTCCTCTCACAAGATAAAATTATATACGCATAGCAGAATATCATGAGCTTCTGAATACTTGGCATGTAACGAGCAGACTGGGACTTGCTGTCTCCGAGTTACGAAATAAATAGTTACTACGTTTGAACAGGCAGTCAATCATAATCCAGTTAGGCATTACATATGGGCTATACCGTGAGAATGGGCATCGGCATCCTCAACTCCATTGATTTGGCCGTCGAGCGATCCGCATGGCCTGCCGACGTTTAGAACTGTAGAGGCCACGATCGATCTTGCCACTGAAACATCCTCACCAGCAAGGGATCGGCTAGAGTACGTACATGAAATTGAGGAAGAAGACATCAGGGAGGATTTTGAGACTGCCGTAGGATGAAATCTACACCAGGTATCAGACAAAAAAGCGAGAAGGTTAGAAAAGGAGAGGAAAAAATCAACGTACCAGCAAACCGGAGCCTGTGCAGATTACACTCATAAACCCAACCAACCGCGCAGAATGGAGGTGATGTGCGGTGTGTTCCGCAGCCTCATGGAGCTATCTTCTCGTGGAAGGGCGCATCCATGGTTTGACGAGCCCTGTCTTCCTCTTGCCAACAAAGTAGAAGAGATGCGTGAGGTGGGTGCCGGCCGGAGATGGGGAACATGGCTGTCGACTAGCTGCTTAGGAATGACTCTAGATCTGAGATAATGGGGAATTAGGAGCAGGGATTCAGAGGTAGTGCGGCGCGCGGTTCGTGTAATCGCTATGACCTAGCGGTGATTAAGGGATAGGGTTTGCGGAAGGCTTTTCTTATGGGCTAGGCTTTAAGCATTGAGACGTCATCCAAAACGTCTTAGGAAAACGTTTAAGTTCCATAGGAAAAGAGAATAAAATATTAAAAGCGTGTTTAATTTAATATTTATCGGCCTAATTTTGAGACGACATAATCAACGTCTCAAAAGACGTCCTTAGGAACTAGAGGGTTCATGCCATAGAGACGTCGTCCAAAACGTCTAATATACAACGTCTCTACATGCCATTTTTCTTGTAGTGTCTCTATGAAATTGTGGCGTTTGTTTAGTACTATTTTGGGGCGCTCATAGTGACAGCGCGGGGTGCCCTAGAGGTGGAATACAGACTTGAGGCGTGCTTTTATAGCCCTACACAGTGGATTGATGTTCGTTATCCAACGGGAGAATAGTTCGGAGTAGCAGAGTGAAGAGGAAGTATTTATGTATTCAATTATATTATTATTGTTTAGATTGTCCACTAGTGAAAGTATGATCCCTAGGCCTTATTTCCAAGCATTGAAACACCGTTTACTCTCAGTTCAGCTGCATGTTTGCACGCTGCCATTTTTATTTCAGATTGCAATTACCACTTATAATCATCCATATCACTTGTATTTTAATATCTCTTCGCCGAACTAGTGCACCTATACACCTGACAAGTGTATTGGGTGTGTTGGGGACACAAGAGACTTCTTGTATCTTAATTGCAGGGTTGCTTGAGAGGGATATCTTTGACCTCTATCTCCCCGAGTTCGATAAACCTTGGGTTATTCACTTAAGGGAAACTTGCTGCTGTTCTACAAACCTCTGCACTTGGAGGCCCAACACTGTCTACAAGAATAGAAGCGTGCATGGACATCAAGCTCTTTTCTGGCGCCGTTGCCGGGGAGGTAAGGTAAAAGGTACTCACATCCTCCGTCTACTAAGCTATTTTCTAGCACTGTTGCCGGCGTGTGAGTGCTCGAAGCTATCTTCTTTAGATTCTGCAGTTATATCTTTTTGTTTCTTGTTTTTATTTCACTAGTTAGGCTTAATGGAAAACAACAAAAAAATTAGAGAGCTCTATGAAATTTATCTTGAGTTAGGACATGATGTGTTTGAACAGAAAATTAAAAAACCTATGGAAAATTATTTGCATGATGGTAGCAATGTTATTACTATAAATTCTTTGAACACCATTATTGCTAATGCTATGGAAAAGTCTAAGCTTGGGGAAGCTGGTTTTGATGAATATGATATTTTTAGTCCCCCAAGTTTTGAGGAGAAAATTTTCTTTGATGATACTTTGCCTCCAATTTATGATGATTATAATGATAGTGGTATTTTGGTGCCACCTACTATGGAGGATAAAGTTTATTATGATTATACTATGCCTGCAATTTATGATGATTACAATGATGGTTGTGATAGTTTTACTCCCACTATTACTAATAAAATTGATTATGCTTATGTGGAGAGTAATGATACTTTTGTGCATGTGGATCATGATAAGAATGCTTTATGTGATAGCTATATTGTTAATTTGTTCATGATGCTACTGGAAATTATTATGAGAGAGGAAAATATGGTTGTAAAAATTTTCATGTTACTAAAACACCTCTCTTTATGATGAAAGATTTGAGATTTCTCTTGATTTGTTTTTATTGATGGTTACTTTAAGACCTACTGGTCATGATGAGAGAGGGAGACATGGATTCATATATCACAATAATATTAAGTCTCCTCTCTTTATGTTGAAAGCTTTGAAGTTGCAATTGTTTTGCCTTCCTATGCTAGTCACTTTGTGCTTCATTGATTTATTTTCTTACAAGATTCCTTTGCATAGGAAGTGGGTTAGACTTAAATGTGTTTGGTATTTGCTTTTTATGCTCTCTTATATTCAACTCTTATACATATGAGAGCATCATCAAAATTATCATGCCTAGCTAAAAGGTTTTAAAGAAAAGCGCTTGTGGGAGACAACCCATATTATTTTATTTTCTGCAATTTTCTTTTATTGAGTCAAGGACTTGTCTACTTCTGTAACAACTCCTTTGCATCTTTTATTTATCATTTTGTTGTGCCAAGAAAAGTCTCTAATGATAAGATGATGCTAGATTTGGATTACTGTGCAGGAACAGATTTCTGATGTTCACTGTACGAAAATCCTAAATTCATAGAAACGTGATTTAAATCTGCAATTTTTGTGCATAATAATGATATATGTATGCATCTTTCGTTAGTTCAACGTTTTTCGATCTGAGCAACGTAAGTGCCTCGGAAAAATTCGTCTTTTCGGACTGTTCTGATTTAGACAGATTTTGTCTTTTATTTTGCATTCTCTCTTTTACTAGTGTTAAGTGGGATTCTTTAAGTGGAAGAGCTTCACATAAGGCTAGTAACAGTAGTTAATGTTTTAAATGATGGTCATGTTTGCGTCTTTACAGAACATGTGAGTTTTTTATTTGATGCACTAACCCTTTAATGAGAATTATGTTGAGTTTGGTGTGAAGGAAGTTTTCAAGGGTCAAGAGAGAAGAGTGATATAATAGGATCAAGAAGAGTGAAAAGCTTAATCTTGGGGAGGCTCCCATGGATCTCCCCAATATTTCAAGAAGACTCAAGCATCTAAGCTTGGGGATGCCTTGGGCATCCCCTTCTTCATCAACAAACTATCAGGTCATCTCTAGTAAACTATATTTTTATTTCTTCACATTATATGTACTGTTCTTGGAGCGTCTGTGTGCTTTTACTTTCAGTTTGTTTATGTTTTGTTCTCTGCTCATTACTAGTTGGATCCTAGCATTCTTGTTTGGGAGAGAGACACGCTCCGCTTTTTCATTAGAATACTCCTACTCTTCACTTATATTTGTTGAGTATTCCTGTCTAGCTACTGCTAAGCTTCTAGCTCTCTATTTTCATGTACCTCTTGTCAGAGCTATTAGTTTCTTTTGAAGAAAGTACTCTCTTGCTTCACTTATATTTGTTTGGAGAGTTGTTTAAATAAGTTGATTGGTGTTTGGTTGGAACAGAAAATGCTATGCATGTGGTAGTGGTATAAAAATGTTTACATAGTCTTCTAGATCACTGTCTTGAGTAATTTGATACTTGTCAATTGTTTTGAGTTACCAAGTAAGTAATGTTTAGACTTGTGCATCATATAAGTAAGGGTCATATAAGTAAGGGCCATTAGTGAAGAACTACCGTAAAGCTTGTTGTTATTTGGTTTGTATCATTGGTAGTTCCAAAGTCTAGATATTTTCTAGTAAAAGGTTTTGGTTAATAAGGAAGACAATGTGGAGTCTTATAATGCTTTAAACATGTTTAATTATAATTCTTCTTGTACCAGTTGACAGTCTGTGTTTACTTAAATAACCTTGCTAGCCTAAACTCCGTACTAAGCGGGAATGCTGCTTGTGCATCTAAAATCCTTGAGCCAAAATCCATGCCATCTGTGTCCACCATAACTACCTATTATGTGGTATTTTCCTGTCACTCCAAGTAAATTTTTCATGTGCTACCTTTAAAATATTCAAAACTGTTACAACTCCTTTTTGTGTCACTGTTTACAAGCTCATGAGGATGTGGTAGATGGTCTTTATTTCACTTGTTGATCGACTTTACACCTGGACTAGTGGCATATACATACGCTTATCCAATAATTTTGCAAAAAGAGCTGGCAACAGGGTGCCCAGTCCCAATTAATTACAACTTTAACCAAAAATTCTCTTCACATCTTTTTGCCCCTGAGAAATCAGTCAAGCAATGTCCATAAGTGTGTAAACAAAAGAGAAAGATGGATGATCTGCCAGCTTGGTAGAAATAACGTCCTTCATGGGAGCCGCTCTTGTAAGGTCTGGTTGGCTTCTGACTTAATGTATTATCTATTTACTGATTCGTTGACCACTAACACACACCTCTCAAAAAAAAATTTATGCTCTCTATATGTTTTAAAAAACTTAAAAAGCTCTAGCACATGATTAATCCCTGCTTCCCTCTACGAAGGGCCTTTCTTTTACTTTATTGTTGAGTCAGTTTTCCTACTTCTTTCTATCTCCACAAGCAAACACTAGTGTCAACCTTGGTACAACAGTTGTTATATGATGATATGTTTGACTTATTATACTGCTTTGCCTTGACAATATCCATGAGATAAATATGTTGAAGTTGAAGCCAATGCTGAAACTAAATCATTCTCTGTGTTAGTCAAACACTTTTACTTAGAATTTATTGCTTTGTGAGCTAACTCTTATGCAAATTCTTATAACTCCATTGTCTCCAAAGTATTATTCATGAAAGTTTTACTTGTATGATTCAGTTTGTTTACTCTTTGTTTACTTGTTAGCAAACTATAGACCATTGACTTGGATCACTTCATTCATTCATATGTGCTTTACAATACTATATGATCAAGATTGTGTTGGTAGCATGTCACTTAAAAATTATATTGTTTTATCGTTTACCTACTCGAGGACGAGTAGGAACTAAGCTTGGGAATGCTTGATACGTCTCAAACGTATCTATAATTTTTGATGTTACATGCTTGTTTTATACATATTGTTACATGTTTTACATACACTTCACATCATTATTATGCATTTTCTAGAACTAACCTATTAACAAGATGCCACAGTGCCAGTTTCTGTTTATTATGTCTGTGTATTGCAGAAAAGGTCCAAAAACCAAAGTGCTCGGAAAAATCCCAGAAAATTCCATAAATTCTATTTCGCGAGAATACTCCGTGAGCCAGAAGGACAAGTCTGGGGGAGGCCCACAGCCTCCTCGCCAGGGCTCGGCGCGGCCTGGAGGGGGGTGGCGCCGAGGGGTGGCGTGGTCGACTCGTGCAACCCCTCGCGTTGCCCTTTGGCCTATTTATTGCCTCCACGGAGAAAACCCTAGAAGACTCGACGATTTCTCCAGAAAAGCTCCGTAGCGCCGCCGCCACCAAAAACCCTAATTCGGGGGACAGAAGTCTCTGTTCCGGCACCCTGCCGGGACGGGGAAGTGCCCCGGAGCCATCTCCATCGACGCCACCGCCTCCATCATCGCCGTTGCTGCCTCACATGATGAGGGGGGAGTAGTTCTTCATCGAGGTTGAGGGCTCTACCGGTAGCTATGTGGTTTATCTCTCTCTCCCATGGTGTGATCTATATGTGATCATGAGCTTTGTAATCTAGTTGAATCCATAGATGTTACTCTTCATAATCTTATGAATAAGCTACTCAAGTGGTTTTATTAATGTAAACTCCGGAGTCACCTTTGTCCCACGGTGCGAAGTTGACAGTGTGCGCACCGTGTGTGACTCTTTGGATTAAAGATTATGCGAATACTTGCCATGAGTTGTTCTTGTGTTGGATGTCTCTATGAAATTGTGGCGTTTGTTTAGTACTATTTTGGGGCACTCATAGTGACAGCGCGGGGTGCCCTAGAGGTGGAATACAGACTTGAGGCGTGCTTTTATAGCCCTACACAGTGGATTGGTGTTCGTTATCTAACGGGAGAATAGTTCGGAGTAGCAGAGTGAAGAGGAAGTATTTATGTATTCAATTATATTATTATTGTTGAGAGTGTCCACTAGTGAAAGTATGATCCCTATGCCTCATTTCCAAGCATTGAAACACCGTTTACTCTCAGTTCTGCTGCATGTTTGCTCGCTGCCATTTTTATTTCAGATTGCAATTACCACTTGTAATCATCCATATCACTTGTATTTTAATATCTCTTTGCCGAACTAGTACACCTATACACCTGACAAGTGTATTGAGTGTGTTGGGGACACAAGAGATTTCTTGTATCTTAATTGCAGGGTTGCTTGAGAGGGATATCTTTGACCTCTATCTCTCTGAGTTCGATAAACCTTGCACTAGTACAGAAAAGCTTTTCTGTGGCGCACCATTTTGCTATTCTGTGGCGCATGGGTGGTGCGCCACAGAATAGTCGCCACTAAATAAGCTATTCTGTGGCGCACCACCTAGTGCGCCACAGAATAAGCTATTCTGTGGCGCACCCAGCGCCACAGAATAGCTTATTCTGTGGCGCACCCTACCCCGTGCGCCACAGAATTGTTTTTTTGAATTTCAAAAAAATGGCGGCCAGATCTAGATCTGGGTTCCCAAAAAATTTCAAAAAAATTCAAAAAAATTGAAAAAAAATCAGAAAATGAAATAATTTGGAAACTCCTATATATTTGAATTTTCTGAACATTTTTAACACTCCTAGTGAATCTCAAATGTTGACTTCCCGCTAGGTCACCCATCCTAGGAGTGCTCCCATCCAAGCACGCTTAACTTCTAAGTTCTATTCACTTCACCTACCATCCTGCTACTCAAGTTCTTATTGATAATAGTATCATATCAACCCTTTTAACTCTTGTGTATGTCTATATATGTGTGTGTAGTTTATGTGTGTTATGTGTATATATATGTTTCAAAAAATTCAAAAAATTCAAAAGTTTGTACAGAAAGTTCAAATAATCCAAAAAAAATCAAAAATTTCAAAAAAGTCAAAAAAATTCAAAAAATCCCAAAAAATTCAAAAAACTTCAAAAAATCCAAAAACTCAACAAATCCAAAAAAATTTGAATTTTTTATTTTTTTTATTTTTTCATTTTGAAATAACTTTTTTTCCCTTTGGAATTTGGAGGATCTGAGAAAACCCCACCGGGTAAACCCGGGTGGGATCGGGTTCCTTTTTTTCTCTAGTTTTTTTTGACATATAAAACGCATTTTTTCGACGTCGTATGCAAAAGTTATGGCCGTTTTACGTTTTTTTTCTGGATTTTGCAAAAAAGGTCAAAATTCATATTTCAAGATTTCTATACGAACTAGACAGTAACACCTAACCACATCTCGAAGGATTTTATTTTTTGAATTTTTTGACATTTTCTTTGAGTGTTTTGAAAACTGAAAAGGCGATCCACGGGGGGGGGTGTGTGGAGCTGTTTTTAAAAAAAATTCTGTGGCGCATGGGGCTTGGTGCGCCACAGAATTTCTGATTTCTGTGGCGCATGGCCTCGTGCGCCACAGAATTTGCATTTCTGTGGCGCACGTGACCCATGCGCCACAGAAAACCATAATTCTGTGGCGCGTCAGCTTCCATGCGCCACAGAATAGCACTATTCTGTGGCGCACCAGCCACATGCGCCACAGAATAGCACTATTCTGTGGCGCACCAGCTTAGGTGTGCCACAGAATAGCAAATTCTGTGGCGCACCAGTTCCGGTGCGCCACAGAATAGCCTTATTCTGTGGCGCACCAGTTTTGGGTGCGCCACAGAAGCTTATTCTGTGGCGCACGGCCACATGGTGCGCCACAGAATAAGGATCCATAGAATTGGGTTTTCCTACTAGTGTTGGGTTATTCACTTAATAGAAACTTGCTGCTGTTCTACAAACCTCTGCACTTGGAGGCCCAACACTGTCTACAAGAATAGAAGTGTGCGTAGACATCAGCTGGACGGTGTCCACATTGTCCTCGTCGCCCTCCTTGAGCCTCCACACGAACTCCTGCACGAACCGCGCAATGGCGATGCACGAAATGTTTGCCACCTGCACGACACCCGGGCAGGCCCTCCTTCCGGCACCGAATGCCATGGTCTTGTACATGTCCGCGGACTCAAACCTCCCGTCCAGGAACCTCTCTGGCCTCCACTCCTCGGGCTCCTCCCAATCGTTCTTGTTCATGTTACATCCGTACAGGTTGATGATGATCTAGCACAATTGAGCAATTGTTTCAGAAATCTATTTCCAGCAGGCAAAACTTCATGTGTCATCATGATTCATGACTGTTCATGTAGCTCCATGCCATTTCTGTGGTCAATTACCTGTGTTCCGACTGGGATGTTGTAGCCGGCCAGTTTGGTGTTCTCATGGACGAACCTTGGAGGTACTAGTGGAGCGGGAGAATGAAGCCGTAGTGTTTCGTGGAACACAGCATTCAGGTATGCCAGCCGAGGCAGATGATCCTCGGTGACCGTCTCGTCACCGCACACCTCCTGGATTTCCCGGAAGAGGCGATCCTGGCGAGCCAAGAAAAGTCTGGTTAATATTTTAAGAATGAACGCGACGGTATACAGGAGAGTACAAAACCGAGAATCGTCGACTGTAGTAAAGTTCCAGCAGTGCTTGCCTGTTTCTTGGGGGTTCTTGGCAAGCTCATACATAGCCCACTCAGTTGCGACCAAAGTTGTATCTGCAGCCTCTATGAGTTCCTCCCACACCAGCATCGTCAATTGCTCGTCTGTCAGCGTGTTCTCCACCACCAAGAAGTCCAGATACGATACCTTTGCCTGCACATCAAAGTTTTTCTTTGTCAGGACGATCAATGAACATAGGCCAGTTACACCGTAGCTATTCAGTTATAGTGCATTTGTGTCACCTCGCCACACGCAATTCTTATCTTCTGTTGCTGGAGCAAGGCCCGCATCACCGCGGTTCGCCTATATTCCGTGGTATGCACTCTTGTTTCGAAGCTCCTGTTCGGGATCTAGCTGAGGTACGGAAAGAAGTCCCTCCAATCAACCTCAATAGCACACATCATCACGTCAACCACAGTGATCTGGTAGATTTCATCCTTGGATATCTCCCTCCGAAACTCCTCAACATAGACTGAACTCACATCCTCACCTAAGCTCTGAAATTCTAGTGTGCATTCTCAATATCAGAGATTGCAGTGTGCATTCTGACAGCACAAATTCACAATAGTATGGCACTATGTTAAATCGCACTAAATTGTGGGGTTTGTACACTAACCTGGATCAGCGACAAGCGAAATAACTCATTCTTGAAAACTTCTCAGAGGAGCATGTGGGTCATCAGTCACCAACTTATGGTAAGCGCTTAACATGTTATCCATCATCATGTCTCTTGTGTTCCGAAATTTTCTCTACGTTATTTCAAGCATGTCATTGTTTGACCTTAGTTAACTGAAATCCTAGAGGTGGTGGCTAAACTATATTGTTTTGAAAATCTTATGTCTCATACCTGAGCAGAAGAACCTAAGGCGCCCGCGATAACATAACGCTTCACCATTTTGTGGAAGTCATCGTAGTCACTTGTAGCAACCATTGTTTTATCACGTGTGATCATTGACATGACTTTAGACAGCTTTCGAGTAGATATCGATGAGAATTTCGCAACCATTGCCTGCAAAGACATGACATCGAAATATTTTCTCGTTATATTTTGGTACTTGCATCGCAGCCAATAATTAAAGAGGAGAAGCATTGACCATAGAACAACTGTATAAATATTTTGCGTATGAACATGTGACTACTGTTGGCTTAGTTTTTGTATGTATTTCGGCAGTTTGAAGGGAAAGAAGTCAGTTTAACTCAAAATATTTTTTTCCGCATGAGAAAAATAGAAAGAATAGGATCTTCTCAGTTTATAAATTAATGTTCGGGTAAGAACTCTTGGCTTCACAAACTGAGAAGACAAGATCTATGATTATTATACTATTGTGGAGATTGCCATCTTCGCTAAACGATATTGTTGGTGTTAAGCTTGTTGTCTAGATAATTTCGTCTTGTTTATTTCTAGTTCATGCATTAGTCGAGGCTGCGGCAGTGTGTGCATGTGGAGTTGAGTTCAACATGTACAATGCAAAGCTAAGTATGTTGAGTTAGTTAGCTGCATGGGTAAGGCTGAGAGGAGTACGGGCGGCGAGTTGTGTGCAGATGGAGATAGAGGAAGAAGCGGTCGCAGTAGTTGTGGCATGCACCGCGTGAGGTCTATCCGGTTATCCGCAGAAACTTGCAAGTGACTCAAGTCTGTTTGTGTGCATGCAGTTAGTGGACAGATTAGTGGGTCAAGTTGTTCGTGGATCGATCGTGTGTGTTGCATGCTAGTTAGTGGTTAGTGGCTGTGTGCGTGTTAGCTGTTGTGTTACAGCTATTTAATTCCCTATAATCATTTGAGTTATTAAGAGAAAGTGAGTCAGAAAAGGCACAATTCGTGCGGTGCCAAAATATGGGCCCACAGGTCTAGGATCGAAACCTGGCTCTAATACCATCTGCGGTGACCTAACATACCACTGCATGTTGTAGTGTACAAGTCGTTGATATAATACTCACGGAAGGACCTTTCCGTAAATATTACATCCCTCAGAGTAGTACAACAGAAGCAAAGCTAGTCCAAGGTAACACTATATGATTACAACAATATTCAATATATACAAAATCTCGAGAACCTCCTTTACAAACAGAAGTAGGTCTCGTGCAAATAAAACTCCAAAAGATCCAAGTCGTAGTACTAAGCTAGATATCAGCTCTACCTCTAACTCCTGATCCACTAATGTTGTTGTCACAGCCCTAACCTATCAATCTGGAATATCTTTGTCTAGAGTTGTGCTACTCCTTCCAAATAATCATTGTCTTCTCCATAGGCATTATTGTCGTCGTGTCCACCATTGCACTATTGTCACCCTTTTCTCTGTTGACCCCTGCTTAGATTATTGGAGACAACAGAAGAATGACAGGAGTCCATCACGTCGATGAGGAAGGCCATTAACGAGGAGTCAAATCAACCTGGTGGAGCCGGAAGGAGTCAACCTCTACTTTGCCAACGGAGGAGTGGTGACAACAGTGCAATGTTTGTTTCGGTGCCTGCTGACGGTTATTGACACTTTTTTTATTTGTATGCATCACTAAATTTATATTAGTCAAAACGTGCATTGCACATGCACTTTTACAGAGCGGGGTGATCCTTTGGCTTCACCGATGCGAACAGAGTGGATTTGTTTAGGGAGAAGTTTAATCAGATGGATCTGGAAACAGTACATGTTCTATGAATTTTGAATGGCACATGGTAACTGAATCAAAATCGGCATCTCAGGTTCAGAAAATATACCGTCAAGCAGACCGGGAGCAACAATACTATTAATTGGACATGCGAGCGTCTCAAAGTAATTATCAATGCAATACATTTGCATCCGATTACCTCTGTGAAAGAGAATTGTTTGTAGAAGTTTCACACTGCTACGCTTTTGCTCCATTCTTCTTGCTCATCGCGTTAGTTAGTTGATTTGGAAATTGAAGAGTTGTGTCCACAACATTACGAATAATGATTGTGATTTGCAGATTTAGGGAAGCAGATGATGCTTATTACTTTTCCATGGACACTTCTTTTGTCTGGTCTTGCAGAGATGGGAGTCCAGGACTACCCAATGTCTAAAACTCAAAATTACAGCTCATTTTGTTTGTCAGATGAAGTATGTCCTATGTTGGGTGCTAATGAGCATAGACGCGACTTGGACGCGCACCTCCCTCGCCACTGTAGCAGGAAGGCGATTTCTGAAAACCAGCTCGCCTGCCCACCTCGCTCGCCGGAGATCTGCGGGTTCCTCCGCCTCCGTCGGCCGCCTCGGCGGCGGGAGGCTGGGGAACCCGTAGATCTGGGCTTGTACATAGTGTAGGGCTAGGTTGCTCCTCGACCGGCGGCGCCATGGAGGTGAAGGAGGCGTCGGTGGAGGTTTTGGGGTCGGCCTGCGTTCCCTCTCGCGGTGGTGCTCCTCGGAGCTTCGTCGCGCCGCGGCTGACATCCTCGAGGCCGCAGATCTGCGGATCTGTTCGCCTCGTCGGGCTCCGGCCGGATCTGCGCTGGCGGCGGATCCGAAGTCTGAAGATCAAGTTGAAGACGGTGTTGCACTTCCCTCCGACGAAGATGGCGCTCCGGCGAGTAGGGTCCTCGGGCCCGGCGTTTGGCGGCTTCCCGTCTGCCACGGAGCTGGCTCCTATCCAAGGCGTGAAGCGGAGCAGCGGCAGCGGCGCGTCACCGGCGGCTCCTGTGCGTCGACTGCGTCGGGATCTAGAAGAAGAAGGAGTTCGTTGTAATTTCTTCCTTTTTCTGGGTCGTTTTGTAACTTTGGAAGTGTAATTTCGTCTGATCCTTCGCAAAAAAAAAAGAAGTATGTCCTATGTTTACTACTACGAAGTTCATAGTTGATCTGCTAAGTACTTCCTGCTAAAATATAGCTTATATTTGTCATTTCGTATTTATTGAAAATAATTTGAAGGACGATATCCTTCATGGGACTTTATCATGAATTTATATTCTCTAACAAGAAGATGAATTTAAATAATAAATAGTTTTTATTTAAAATGTATTTTTTTCATAATAAATACGTGCATTGCACCTGCACAATTACTAGTCTCCACTAATATAAAAAGAGACATAGGGTGGCTGATCCAAATAATATCAACCATACGATCCTATGCATCCAACGTTCTAAAACTGTCCAATGATGTATCATACCCCCTAATAATAGCCCTTGATCATCTAAATCTAACGATCAGAATTAGTCTAATGATGTACAAACCACATCGATGTGCCCCTCAAGCGCTAGAGCAACCTCCAATCAGATCGTGCGGCAAATTTCCCTCCGCCGCCTGCACGCCCTGTCCAATGCCTCCGCAGTCCGCACAGCCCGACGACAACACCGTAACCGCCCGCGGGAGGACTCCAACGCCGCTCACTGCCCGCGGGAGGACGGCGCCACTGGCCACTGCCCGGGACAGGACGACCGCCACTTGTACACCATGTCCAAGGCATCCGCACTACCCGGACGACGACGTCGCAGCCGCCTGTGGAAGGGTACCCACTTACTGCCCGCGGGAGGACGCCGCCACTACCCGGGACAGGACGGCCACGCCGCCACACTGCCCGCCGGAGGACGCCACAGCCTCCGAACTTTCCGCACGCCACGCCGCAACTGCCCGCGCGCGGGAGAACTCGACCCCCGCCGCAACTGCCCGGGACAAGACGATCACGCCGCCACACTGCCCATGTGAGTTGCACGACACCACACTGTCCGTACCGTCCAGGTATCTGATTTTTTCATCCGATAGTCTGACGCAATTCAGTGCTTCATATGAACAAGAGTTGCGTGTGTAAGAGCATCTTTAGTGGATGGTGTAAATTTGGACGTGTATATCTCCATATACACGTCCATATACACCTTGCTAAATTTTACACCTCCCAGTTTTTCAGTGGAACGTGTAAATCAGGACGTGTATCAGGACGTGTATATTCCAACGGCTATATTTTCAAACGGCTATATTCCAACGGCTATATTTCCAACAGCTATATTTTCAACGGCCATATTTCTGGTCTATATAAACCACCCCTACCACCTCTCTTCCAGCATTTCTAGCTGTGACTTCTCTTCTCACTCCTAAATTTCTCTATCGTCTCTCACGCAACACAATGAACACATCCTCTTGGGACATGAGTTCTTCGTCATCTTCATATGGCGACGATGAACTCATACTTGCAGCATTCGCCGAGCGCGAGGAGGAAGAGAGGATGAACGCTCGACGCCATGGCGGTTCCAAGCATGGACGTCAGACAATCGATCGAGGAAGAGATGCCGGATTTGTTCTTCTGTGGGACGACTACTTCAAAGAAGTTCCTCGCTATCCGGCCATGATGATTCCTTGTGTGCGTTGTAGTACTCTGAAATTCTAGCCCAATAAGCATCTCGGTTTTGATCTGTCCCGACATTATCCAAACTTGTATTTGCCCATGCTGCTATCAAAACCTTGTCCTCATCACTAGACCAATTTTTTCTTTTGTTGGATTTTCCTTTCTCTGTTATTGCAGAACGTTGCTGCGTTGATGGTGTTACTTGATGCTGAGTTGATGGGGTTGCTTGCTCTCCAATTGGACTTTCTGGTTGTGTTTGTGTGTAACCAAAACCCATGGTGTCCAAGAAACTTTCATCACCATCCATCTGCAAACAATCAATAGAAATTTGGTAGCAAATCAGACCACAATGCAGTACCAATTCTGTAGCAAATCCTACCAAAACACAGCTATTTTTCTGGTAGCAAATCAATAGAAATTTGGTAGCAAATCAGACCAGAATGCAGTACCAATTTTGTAGCAAATCCTACCAAAACACCGCTATCTTTCTGCTACTACAACACTACCGAGACAGACACGACCATCCGAGCTAGCACCAAATTGACCAGCAGCAAATCGAGCACGGCCGGAGCACCCGCACCAAATCGAGCACGGCCGGAGCAGCAACACCAAATCGAGCACGGCCTCCAGCAGGACAGCACCTCCCATCTCCATCCTCCGCCGCCACCCTCCAGCACCTCCCCCATCTCCCGCCTTGGCCGCCGCCACCCTCCAGTAGGCCCGAGCACCTCCCTCCGCGCGCGCCGCTGCCGCCCGATCTGGCTGGCCGTGCGGCCGCCGGCCAACGTCTCGCCGCCCCTCTCATCTATTCTCTAAAGAAACGACGAGAAACAAGATCCAGAGAGAGAGCATACCTGAGGGAGTGGCCGCCGGCGAGCTCGGATTGGCTCCGGACGCGGGCGCGACGAGCCGGAGAGAGGCAGCTGGGGCTTCGTTTCCTTCCTTCACGAGTGTGGCGACCTCGTGTTTACTTCCACGCCTCGTACGCTCGTGGATACGAGGTGCAAATGTTCACGTCCCTATACACGAGCCACTGGGAGCCTTTTTTTGAGTTAGATCGTGTATATTTGTCATACACCACCATATACACCATCCACTAGAGATGCTCTAAGCAGGGTGCATCTGCAAGACTGAACTTTGCTGTCCGTCACTTGTGGTGAGAAGCAGAATGCGAAAAATCGATCTAGGTTTCGATTAGTTTGGTGGATTCCATAGTTTAGTATGCGATCATGCATCCTCCTTTGGTCAATTAAGTGAATATATATTAGATATTTTATTTCTTCCCCCATCTTGTGTTGCCTATCCATCAATGTAGCGGATGTTCGATGAGATGAACTGAAATATCAGTGCGAGAGGAGTTCCATCTCCCACGGATTTATTTGCAGATTATTTTGTATTTATCAGTTTTGTTATGCATGAGAAGTCGAGAATCAATAGAAAGCATCACTATCTGAGCTTGATACATGTTGTGATTATTCATGTTTATTTTCACGTGCCTATGCTGATACCCATGCTACATGATCATATCTTCATGTCTTTTTACATCTGAATATAATTATGATTCTCTCTTTACTGTACTGAAGGTGTGCATCAATCATGTGTATATAGATAAATTTATTTTATAGTTTTTGCACACTTCGTCAATTGAAATATTGGAAGATTTTACATCTCCCTTCTCTCTGCTTCTGAATCTGGAAACTGCTATCTGTTTTCAATTTATTTGTGTAACCAAACGAGCTCAGAAAACTTTGAACATTTTACACAAGCAAGGGATAACTATTATTGACATACTTTAAAATTTTCAACTTAATCGGAGTTGATTTGAGTTGTCGATAAATTCGAATACAATACAGCCAAATTTTTGACAAAATCTGAAAACTGAATCACGACATTTCAGTGGAATTTTGAAGCAACAAACTATTTTTGAAGTCAGTTGCAGTATGACAAAAGTTCGATGGCAAGATTTTGAGTTGTGGATGATTATTATGGTCGATGGAACTCCATACAGCTTATCTTCTCATGTTAAACAAGTGAGGTATATTTCCAATTTTATTCAGTATTTATGTTAAGTACTGAACTGCTATGATTCACATTCATGTTGCCGATTCTTCAGGTCTTTTATCTCCGAGATGTCCCAGTATCATGTTTTTTATTAAGCACGGAACTGCTAATTATCCAAAGAACTAGCCATGGAGAGGGGCGTGTGGAAGCTAGCTATCCATGTGCCTGAACCATGAGTTAGTTTCGAGATCTTCTGGGTTTCACCTCTAGCCTGCTCCAACTTGCTTGGGAATAAAAGGTTTTGTTGTTGTTGTTGTTGTTGTTGTTGTACAGAACTGCTGATTATATCGAGGCCTCTCCTTTTTCAGGTCTTTTATCATCAAGCTATTAATATAACATTTTTTCATCGCCGCTACAGCTGGGTGTGCTGAATACCATCTATCGGACACAGCTGATGCACCCTGTCGTCCATCCCAGAGCCACCAACAGACCGAGGTCGCATCCGGATCAAATGCCGCCTCGATTCCACGATTCCGCTTTGCTCTGGCGTGAGGAAGTCGTGCTTGGTAAAGTTCATTTAATCATTGTTTGGTCAATCATTTGTACGAGTAGAATCGAGTATCAGTGCTTGATAAGTTGTTTGTTTCAGTGCTTGCTAATAGTTATTGACACTTTTTTATTTGTATGCATCACTAAATTTATATTAGTCAAAACGTGCATTGCACATGCACTTTTACAGAGCGGGGTGATCCTTTGGCTTCACCGATGCGAACAGAGTGGATTTGTTTAGGGAGAAGTTTAATCAGATGGATCTGGAAACAGTACATGTTCTATGAATTTTGAATGGCACATGGTAACTGAATCAAAATCGGCATCTCAGGTTCAGAAAATATACCGTCAAGCAGACCGGGAGCAACAATACTATTAATTGGACATGCGAGCGTCTCAAAGTAATTATCAATGCAATACATTTGCATCCGATTACCTCTGTGAAAGAGAATTGTTTGTAGAAGTTTCACACTGCTACGCTTTTGCTCCATTCTTCTTGCTCATCACGTTAGTTAGTTGATTTGGAAATTGAAGAGTTGTGTCCACAACATTACGAATAATGATTGTGATTTGCAGATTTAGGGAAGCAGATGATGCTTATTACTTTTCCATGGACACTTCTTTTGTCTGGTCTTGAAGAGATGGGAGTCCAGGACTACCCAATGTCTAAAACTCAAAATTACAGCTCATTTTATCTGTCAGATGAAGTATGTCCTATGTTTACTACTACAAAGTTCATAGTTGATCTGCTACGTACTTCCTGCTAAAAATATAGCTTATATTTGTCATTTCGTGTTTATTGAAAATAATTTGAAGGACGATATCCTTCATGGGACTTTATCATGAATTTATATTCTCTAACAAGAAGATGAATTTAAATAATAAATAGTTTTTATTTAAAATGTATTTTTTTCATAATAAATACGTGCATTGCACGTGCACAATTACTAGTTAAGAGAAAGTGAGTTAGAAAAGGCATAATTTGTTCGGTGCCAAAACTCCTGTGTACTCTTCATCTTCTACCTCTCGTGTGCATCTTCTTCCTCCTGGGCAGGGATAACAGATATCATACATGTCCCGCCAACTGAAGTTGTGAAAAGATTCATATGCAGCAACTTTGGATCACTGTTCCAAATCAGACAACAGACCATTATGGAATTAGTGAAAGGCAAGGCGCCTTGTGTCATGGCGCTACAGCCGCGAAGTGACAGCAAGTCACCGCCAAGTCAGCCCAAACCTGCTGTAAGCTGGGTTGCCTTATCTGTCGATGGATCCTATGGTGATGATGGAAGAGCAGACATGGGTTTAATCTTAAGAGATTCTAATGGTGCAGCAAATTTCCCGGCATGTGTCTCAATTTTGGCTCTCACACTGAACTAAAATATGCACCTTTTTTTCACAACATTAAAATATGCACTTTCACACTACTAGGATTCACCATGGTTATACTTTGATGACCTCCAATGCAATATACCCTACAAAATCCATGGTTAGATGGCATTTTCTATCTTACCTCCTTGGCTACTTCTGTCGAGTTGAGCACAACTACGGAAGAAGCCCCAGTCCTTATGGTATAGATCGGCCCATAAATATCAGTCCATCTTGCAAAGGTCTTATGTGGCTTCTTTTCTCTCAGTTGATGCAGATTTCCAATGAGAGGAAAACCAGGAACACCTGCAAGCAAGTCAATCAAATAAAGCGGAATGCATATGAGGTTTACTTTTTGCCTTGAAATTGATCCTATTATTGTAAGGAATATAATTTAGATTTGAAATTTTCTGCTTTGCTATATCTTCCACATACTAGATAATCCAAATCACAAGTAGGTCATCACATATGTAGAGAGATCTAACGATTGTATGTTTCTGACGGCCATCAAGGCCGGTAAGCGCACTCTCAAGGCTTTTGACAAACTCTGAAGAGTCATGCTTTGGAGTAATAGCGACAAAGTGAGTGGGGACAAATATAAGGTCAACTGGGACAAAGTTTGTCTCCCAAAGAAGCTCGGTGGGCTAGGGATCTTGAACTTGGAAAATTTCTTGAGAGTTCTTCGGCTGCATTGGTTATGGCATGAGTGGGCCTCCCTTGATAAGCCTTGGGTGAATGCGGCTACCAAAGTTACGGTGGGCGATGGCCTAAAAGCCTCCTTTTAGGTCTCCTCTTGGCTGGATGGAGTACCTCCAAAGGTCATTGCGCCCAACCTTTTCGAGGCCTCAAAGCGCAAGAACAGTTGTGTCCATGACGTCCTCACCAACTTCAGATGGATTTCTGACCTCTCTGTCGAACACTTCTCCGTCGACCACATCTCCCAGTTCGTCCACCTTTGGGGCTTCAATCAAAATGTTGCCCTCACTAGTCACTCCTGGTGTGGACGACACCATCAGTTGGATACTTGGATTCTCACGAGCAATGGGATGTATTCAGCCAGATCGGCATATAAGGCGCAATTCATCGGCACCACTTCCTGTCCCTTGATGGCAGTTGTTTGGGAAACCTGGGGCCCTCCTAAGTGCAGTTTCTTTGCCTGGCTTGCTGTCCAAAATAGGATTTGGACCTCTTATCGTCTGGCTGTCAGGGGATGGCCCCACCAACCTACCTGCCAGCTATGCAGATGCCAACTTGAGACGGCAAGACACATCCTCTTCGAGTGTGGTTATTTCAAAAGGATTTGGGCCGATGCTGCTGTTTGGCTCAAATGCCACATGCTTATGCAAAGCCTTGGTACGACCATGCCAACGGTGTTCAACTATTGGAAGACTTTGGCATCTACAGTCTCCCATCTCATAAGGGTCTGAAAACGGCGATCATCCTGGTCACTTGGGAGATGTGGAAGGAAAGAAACGCGAGGGTCTTGAACAACAAATTCTCAATGCCATCGACGCTATTTCAACGATCAAAGACGAAGTAAAATGTTGGGTTCTCGCTGGTGCAAAAAAATTCGCAGAAATCATCGGCTAACTCTGTGATGTAATATTTTAATTTTGGCCTCGGCCGGGTTGTCTTTGCTTCTACTATATCAATATAAAAGGTAAAACTTTTGTCTTGTTTCAAAAAACAAATATAAGTTCTTACTTGCAAAGGTAAATGAAAGGAAAATCTTCAGATTATATTTTTTTTGCGAGGAAGATTCTCTAAATTTTTGGGTTGTTGGCACCAAACAGTAAAGATAGTACAGTATATCATTGTATTACTGTGTGAGGGAAAGGGGCTAAATTAACAACAGACCCGAGGCACCGCAGCAACAGGAACGCCGAACTTAATTGGGGAAAAAAGGAAAAACAATATAGCACAGTGTCGGCCGCCGGGCATTTTGACAAATGACAAATAGTCGATCGGTGGTGAGACGACTCACCTGGGGCGCATTGTCGCGGTCCTTGTGCCACAGCGCGACGCCGGCCTTCGCGGTGAGCACGGCCAGGAGGTCGGCGGCTGCTGCCAAAGCAGCCACCGTGCCCCAGTCGGCCGCGGGGAGGGCCTGATCCATCGTTGTGCTCGGGTGAGGTGAGGGCCGTTCGGCCGTGCTGGCTGGTTCGGAACGGGGCGTGGGACTGTAAAGACTGTGGAGGAGCCGAGGAGGAATCAGAGGTGGCGGCTGCAACGCCGGCGGTGGTCTCGCGCTTCAGTTTATTCGGCGCGCCCTCTCGGGATAGCTGTGACACACTCCATACAGAGAAAAATTCATCTAAAGTTCTAAGCGGTCGATGGAAAAAATGTATTTTCCTACAGTTTTTACATTTGAAACATCGTTCCTTCTGATAATTCTAGCCTACTCACAAGGCCCTCTTTTTTAGTGGGTTGTCGAGAAATCTGGGGATCTCATACTTGTTGCCTCGGATAATTGTTGTTCTTTTTTTTTTTTTGATGGAAGACAGTCAGCACTGCTTCGTTTCATTAAGAGGAGCCTGGACAATTGCTGTGCTGGAAGGGAGTACATGGATAAGTAATATACACAGGTAAGGCAGGACCAAAAAACAGTGGTTCAGAAAAGAAACAGAAAAAAGGAGGGTACAGGATTTTCAAGTACCCTCACACAAAAACAGTGGCTTAATCTCCTGTAAGCCTCGACGCGCCAAGAACCCCAGCGGCCTTCCAGTGATTCATCTCAATGGTAATGTTGTCAGCCAGACACTGGACCGAGGTCGCTTTGTTATTGAAGACACGGTTGTTTCTTTCTTTCCAGAGGAGCCACCGGGTTAGGAGAGCCAAGGTCTCCACCTATCAACATTAGACGCCAGGGTGCTAGAAGAAATCTCCTGCCATCAGTCTTGAAGCTGCTCACAGTGAGGATCAGGTGCGAGGCTAGGAGGACGTGATTGTCGTGCAAGAACGTCTCGCTAGACTTGACGGGAGTAAGAGCATGTGGCGGCAATGTGCAGAGCAGTTTCTGGATGAATGTGGCACAGTTGGCAAACTGGGTCATGGGGCCAGCCCCTCTTGGCCAAATTGCCCACAGTCAGGGTCTTGTTATGCATCAACAGCCAAGCATGCAGACGACACTTCGGTGTAGCTCTTGTTTTCCAAATTTGTGGCATGATTGCTGAAGGAATGTGCCCCAATAGTTGAGCATGATAGGCCGACGACGCAGAGTACTTGCCACTGCTTGTAAGGCGCCAAGTGAGTTTGTCATCTTCATTATCAAAGGTGATGGGCCCCATCTTTGCTACGAGGTCCCAAAGCAGTAGATATTCAGTAAGAACTGCTAGGGAAGGATTATGCTTGATGTTTGAAATCCAAGTCTTGTACATTTGCTTTTTTCTGTTTTGAATGCTTATAGAGGTTGGGGAAACGAACAGCCAGGGGTCTACCATCGATCCAGTGGCTGGACCAAAAGGAAGTAGATAAACCACTATGGATTTGTATGGTTGTGGCCGCCTAGAAGAGGGGCAGCACATTATTGTCAGTAGGCAGAGGAAGACAGTCCAGGGTTTTGATGGATCAGTATGTTGCTGCCATAGCCAGCGTACTGTGAAGGCCACACTCTGCACATTGAGGCTAGGGATCCCTAAACCACCCAGCTCCTTAGGAAGGCAGACCGTGGACCAGTTGACCAAACACTTGCCACCACTAACTTTATCCGATCCGGCCCGCAAGAATGCATGACGAAGTTTATTCAGTTCCTTATGCAGCCACTTCGGGTGTAAGATTAACAAGGGTTAGCCGTCCTGCCATGGAGATCCACTTAGCCTTCCAACACGACAGCTTCTTTAAAAACTTGTCAAGGAGGTGCTGGTATGCATGGGAGGTAGGGATTTACATGTTACCAGATTTTTTGAAAGTATTTTTTCCCCGTTAGGCAAGGTTCTGTTTACGGAGTCAAAGTCATGGCACCGACACGTTGCAGGTGGATGGAAGAAAGGGTAAGACGGGGATCCTAGGGTGTTCCTTGCGCAGCTGTTAAAAAAAATCAAATTCAAGTGTTTCAAAAAAATGTACTTGATTACCACCGCACGTTCGTCTGCATGTGCTCCGCGTTTTTTTTCTTTATTGAGATGTGCTGCCGTGGGCTTTGTTTATCGAAGCGTCGCTTCCCGAGTTCGCGAGCCGCTTAGGACATCTAGGATGCAAGGGTCCTAGGGCGATGTTTAAAATAAAGCAGCTTTTTCTAAGCGCCGGTGCTTATTTATACAAAGATGCTTAACCTGGCATCTCTTCTAAAAATAAGCACAAGTTTATTTTTGTAAACACTTCTTGTTAACATGGCCTTATCGAGCTTGTAGAGAGGGGAGCAGTATGCGTAGGTCGCCCTAAGAATGTCGCCCTAAGAATAGTCAAACGTAGCTTCCCTTTCGAGCCATCTGAGCGTCATCCAATGTTATCCAACGGACATAATCAAGCGGTGTCCTTTTTACATTTTAGTACAATCGCTTTTCGGAAAATAGCCCACACTAAACAACAGTTCAATTTGAACGAACGGGTATATCTCGCTGGAAAATGTTCCTTATTTGACATTGGATTAAACATGGTTCCTTATTTGGCATTGGACAAAATTTTCTTCCCTATTTGACATCCAATCTTAAAGTGTTTCCCTATATGACACTGCCATTTGTTCCGTTACACTATTCCATAAAAAAATTTATGGGCGGACAAAAATAACCTCCTCGCTATCTCCCATGGAATGAAAAGAAACGAGTCCCAACGGAGCCGTGTCCATCTCGTCGTCCCTATCTCTGTCCCCACCCGACAGTCCTAGCGACGGCGGCGTGAGCTGAGGGTCCATGGACCAAGTCTGTGGCAACGGGTGGCGGCCCAGGCAGGGCTGCGGGGTCAGAGCAAGCACGACCGTGGATAGCGACCGAGACGTGAGCTGTGGAGCACTCGCCGCTAATTTCATCACCGCCGCCATGCTCTACTTCACCCTAGTACTACAGAAAATTGTTTGCACGCAAGTGCACCGTGCACACATGACACATGAGGCATATAGAATTGAACAACGATTCGGGGCATCTTTTGTCATGAGTGACTCTGAGGCAGGGAAAAAGAAGCTGTCATGAAGGAAAGCAACGTACTCCAAAATAAAAAAATGTACGGATAGAAGTAGAACTGAGTAAAAAACCAAACCATCTTGAAAAAAAAAAACTCATGATCGAAGCAGACAGCCGGCTGGCGCTAGCTATTCCACAGCGTATACATTCATCGCCGTTTTTGCCGTTTTGGGCATCGCTGGTCGATGCCCTCCGCTGCCCACTCGGTGCCTTACAAATATTCTGGGAAGCAGCAAGGTGCTTCGCCCAACTCAACAACTATTAAATTATTGGTCTCATTCAGTCCAGCTTTGATCTTGCGATGAGAAACTTTTCTATCCTAATAGGGGTCACGCTTGTC
The DNA here is from genome assembly GCA_947311845.1 of Poa pratensis. Classification (NCBI taxonomy): domain Eukaryota; kingdom Viridiplantae; phylum Streptophyta; class Magnoliopsida; order Poales; family Poaceae; genus Poa; species Poa pratensis. The sequence continues at coordinate 24,893,623 of CAMZMU010000080.1, read as the reverse complement.
TTTTATGGGCATCAATATGCTGTGAGACCTGAGCCTAAATTATTTTCCTTAGCCTCATTCAGCATCTTGCCATTTCTGTCTGATTTCATGACTACGACTGCAGAGAGATGCTCCTATTTCTATCACCTTGGATAGGAGCTAGATCCAAAGTTAGCGATACAGGAAATCAATGAGGATCCTGACCGATTTCCTGCCACTCCCAACTACAGGATGCAAACTATTTTTTATATTGCAGCATCAAAGTTGAGACCTTATTCAATTGCGTAGGTACTTGCATTACACGCTCCTAGAGATCTTACCAGATCTGATATTCGTTCCCGCATCAAAGTTAGAGAAGCGTTGTGGTCAACTGGAGAGATGCTCCTATTTTTATCACCTTGGATAGGAGCTAGATCCAAAGTTAGCGATTTTTTAGATAAAGGGATTTTATTACTTAAGAGTTTTAAGCATTACACCCGGCCTCTGCATAACTAAGACGCACACAGCCACAAGTTCACCAGTACTCAATTCGGCAAGAAATAAAAAGGTGAATTACATATCAAAATGAGAAATTGTAGATCCGCCTAAGATGCTGGTAGGTCTATCCGGAGTCTATGTTGCCATCCATGCCGGGAGAGTAACTCCCTGGCCGCAGCCTCCAGCCTCGACGCCACCTCCAAAAATAAATCCCGGTGCTCCACACGCTGCAGGGCCGACCATGCTCGTAGCATAGCTGTACACCGATATATAACCTGCATAACAGAAGCATTTTTATCGTTAAAAACCTTGTCATTTCTACATAGCCACAACGACCAAATAACAGCAATCCAAAGTTAGCGATACAGGAAATCAATGAGGATCCTGACCGATTTCCCGCCACTCCCAACTACAGGATGCAAACTATTTTTTATATTGCAGCATCAAAGTTGAGACCTTATTCAATTGCGTAGGTACTTGCATTACACGCTCCTAGAGATCTTACCAGATCTGATATTCGTTCCCGCATCAAAGTTAGAGAAGCGTTGTGGTCAACTGGAGAGATGCTCCTATTTTTATCACCTTGGATAGGAGCTAGATCCAAAGTTAGCGATTTTTTAGATAAAGGGATTTTATTACTTAAGAGTTTTAAGCATTACACCCGGCCTCTGCATAACTAAGACACACACAGCCACAAGTTCACCAGTACTCAATTCGGCAAGAAATAAAAAGGTGAATTACATATCAAAATGAGAAATTGTAGATCCGCCTAAGATGCTGGTAGGTCTATCCGGAGTCTATGTTGCCATCCATGCCGGGAGAGTAACTCCCTGGCCGCAGCCTCCAGCCTCGACGCCACCTCCAAAAATAAATCCCGGTGCTCCACACGCTGCAGGGCCGACCATGCTCGTAGCATAGCTGTACACCGATATATAACCTGCATAACAGAAGCATTTTTATCGTTAAAAACCTTGTCATTTCTACATAGCCACAACGACCAAATAACAACAATCCAAAGTTAGCGATACAGGAAATCAATGAGGATCCTGACCGATTTCCCGCCACTCCCAACTACAGGATGCAAACTATTTTTTATATTGCAGCATCAAAGTTGAGACCTTATTCAATTGCGTAGGTACTTGCATTACACGCTCCTAGAGATCTTACCAGATCTGATATTCGTTCCCGCATCAAAGTTAGAGAAGCGTTGTGGTCAACTGGATGGGTGGTTCAATCTTCTTGGACATTCGGCACCTGCCTCCTAGACTATACTAGTTAGATCAATTTTAATAATAGAGACAAGAGCTTACTATAAGACATTTTCATGTCATTTATAGTTAACCATATAACAGTCATGCATAATAGTTAATTATAAAAATATGTTATTTTATTAAGACATGTCCGGATGGTGCCCAGACGTGTCCGCTTTGAACACTCAAAAGTATGTGTATTCAACCATATACCCTAAAATCTCACCAAATTGTCCGGTCACTTGCATGTGATTGGTGGAGATGGAGAGAAAAATGAAAAAGAAAGAGAAAAGAAATAGATAAAGTGGTCTAATGTGGTATGTGTCCTATATGTCAGCCTGCCCGGGCATGTCCGGGCGTCCCCAAACCCACCCCACATATGGGTTGAGTTTGGGGAGAGCCGGACAGCCCGGACGTTTAGGGAGAGTTTGAGGGGACCGGCTGGGTGATGTATTTTGACTCTCTCTCCTGCCGGACACGTCCGGCCTTTGCTGCCGGACAGATAGGGAGGATTTGTGGAGACCGGTTAGAGATGCTCTTATACCGTAGCCTATGCCTTTTTTCTCTCTGAAGAGCTCACACATATTGAGTTATGTTCAATTGAAAATCAGTAGTAGTGGCATGGTCCGGTTGATGATGTGTGGTGCCTTTAACAAATTGATCAATCTACATGTTTGTCGGAACCCCATCTTCTTGTAGGATAGGGCCGGGTGCCACACAAAAAATTATGCTAATCACAAACCATTGACCTAGCTAAAGATCTACGGAAGACCAAAAAAAAAGTTACTGTCCCAAATGTAGACAAATATTATAAGTAGCGGGGCTACTTTGCACATCGTGGACAATTATTAGGACATTTGGTTCTCGGGTTAATCAGTAGCAAGTCGTATGTGCTATACAATGATTATGTAGGGGCGTTTTGGAAAAAAAAGTGACACCATGTATCGGTGCCAGAATCATTTGGAATTATTTTGCACATTGTGGACAACTATTAGAACCAATTGAACCCGGTTTACAAGTTGTGAGACTACTTTGCACTTCGTGGACAACTACTAGGACCTCTGGGGCTCGGGATCGAAACCCAGCAAACCCTCCAATTATAGGTATTTTCTCCTCCTCTGACAGGTGGGACCTACCTCCCTAATCAGTAGCAAGTCGCATGTGCTATACAAAAAATTGTGTAAAGGTGTTTTCGTCCGAATAATTTGGAACTGTTTTACACCGTGGACAGTTATTAAAACCAACAAACCCCAATTTAGAAGTAGTGGGGCTACTTTGCACATCGGTCAACTATCACGTACGTACGATCCGTAGCTCAAATGCTCAATATTGTACTCATGCACATGCACATGCACATGTGGATCGACTGGAGGAGTATAGGACAAAGTGAAGAGAGACGGTAGAGATGCACAAACGACAGCCATGTGGGGCCGGACAACCCATCCTCCAGCCCAGCTTCCTCCTCCTCCCCTCGGATGAATCTCCCTATATAAACCCCATTTCTGTCTCGGCTACCATACGACTCAGCTTGAACTCGCGAAACCAGTGTGATTCAATCTGCGTGGACTGTCAGGGCGCGCGCGATGGATCTCCTCGCGGACGCCCAGCCGCAGTGGCTCCTCGCCGGCGCGACGCTGCTGCTCGCCACCCTCGCCTTCCTCAAGATCCTCGGCGCCGGCGGCAAGCGGGCGCCACCCATGATCCGGGCGGCGCCCCTGGTGGGCGGGCTGGTCCGGTTCCTGCGGGGCCCGATGCCGCTCATCCGGGCCGAGTACGCACGCCTGGGCTCCGTCTTCACCGTCCCCCTCCTCACCCGCCGGATCACCTTCCTCATCGGGCCCGAGGTCTCGGGCCACTTCTTCAATGCCAACGAGTCCGATATGAGTCAGCAGGAGGTCTACCGCTTCAACGTGCCCGCATTTGGGCCCGGGGTCGTCTTCGACGTCGACTACCAGGTCAGGCAGGAGCAGTTCAGGTTCTTCACCGAGGCGCTCAGTTCGAACAAGCTCCGCAGCCACGTTGGCCAAATGGATTTCGAGGCTGAGGTGAGCTACATCGTCCTTACTTCCTTTCTCTGTTTCGGAATTCTGAATTCAAGTCTTCTTGGGTATGAATGACCGTATCACATGAATTTACCATCTGATTGCGTTAGCAAAGGAAGATGGTAGGATGTTTGGTGTACTTAATTTGTCCTTGCTTGTGTTAATAAAAGAAATTAAATCTCAATGCGCTTTTGATATTCCAGTGATGAGTGATCGGCTCAATAGTTCGTATTCATTTGAAATGCAGATATGCATTCGGCTTATGAACTACTCCAGAATTTAGAATAATTTCTTGCATGCATATGTTTATTAATTATATTTTGAGTTCCTGGATCCAAAGAAATATTTTGTCATACAATGGCAGCGAATTGTCGTGAATAAGAGAAATTTATGCTTGATATAGGTTCTCACAATGGTTACACCGGAGCACCTTAACTTAAGCTCATTATTTCATAACCTAGATGCTTGCATTTTTTGTGTGTGAGGCGCTAATTTGATTCTATTTATTATGTCACTAAAATCATGCGATAGCAACCATTCTTTCTCTGCAAGTCCTCATGAATAGCAGTTATGGTCGTAGTTTATCCATGTGGCAATGCTATGTTTGGCCCAATTTTGGCAGAACCAACAACCCGTATAACTTGTCCTGCAAAGTTATATTTAAGTAGTACGAAATTGATGTTAGTGCCAACATTTGAAAAAGCTTCATTCAGACATTCAATGAAGAACTTCCTATGAACTCCTTGCTGAAACTGAACATGGTTTTGTGGATGTAAGTGATCTTATACCCATGTACATGTAATGCAGCAGAACATGTTCGTTGTGCATAATCTCATCTTCGTTGCAACTTTCATTACACTGATTGTCACAATGACGAGGTTTGCTAGATTTCCTACACATACTATTCTGGTATACAACCAGTATAAGTCTTATAGAAATTGTTTTCGTGCTAATAATCAACCAAGAGTTTACACAATGATCTGGATCCATCTCTCAGTTGCTCCACATTTGATTTATCATGTAGAAATTGTTTTATAGAAATTCATTCGTTGCTCTTTGTGTGGTAGTAACACCATGCTAGCATTCAGTTAGCATGTCAAGATATATCATATTTTCCGTTCAATTTTTTTACAGTATTGGTTTGATTTTCTGGTCATTTCTTTGGTTGATTAATATCATATGCAAATCCAATCTACCTCCAGGAGTACTTCTCGAAGTGGGGAGAAAGTGGCACCGTGGATTTGAAGTATGAGATGGAACACCTCATCATACTGACTGCTAGCCGATGCTTATTGGGAAGGGAGGTGCGAGAAAAGTTATTTGATGATGTTGCTGCTATCTTCCATGAGCTCGACGATGGGATGGTGCCAATCAGTGTCCTCTTCCCCTACCTCCCGATCCCCGCGCACCGCCAGCGTGACCGGGCACGAGCACGTTTGGCTAAAATCTTCTCCGCTATCATCAAATCCCGCAAGGCCTCTGGAAAGTGTGAGGAAGACTTGCTGCAGTGCTTGATTGATTCCAAGTACAAGAACGGACGCCCCACCACTGAGAGTGAGGTGACCGGGCTACTTATCGCAGCGTTATTTGCTGGACAGCATACTAGCTCTGTCACCGCAACCTGGATTGGGGCCTACCTCCTTAAGTTCCAGCAGTACTTTGCAGAGGCTGTAGAGGAGCAGAAGAGGGTCATGAAGAGGCACGGTGACAAGATCAATCTTGACATCTTGGCGGAGATGGATGTCCTCTACCGGTGCATCAAGGAATCACTCCGACTCCACCCGCCGTTGTTCATGCTGCTTCGCCAGTCGCACACCGACTTCAGTGTGACCACGAGGGAAGGCAAAGAGTATGATATCCCCAAGGGCCACATTGTCGGGACATGTCCATATTTCGCAAACAGGCTCCCTCATATCTTCAAGAACCCCGAATTGTATGATCCTGACCGGTTTGCACCTGGTAGGGAGGAGGACAAGGCCTCGGGTGCCTTCTCGTACATCTCCTTCGGGGTGGCAGGCACGGGTGCCTAGGCCAGCCCTTCGCGTACCTACAGATCAAGACAATATGGACACACCTGTTGCGGAACTTTGAGTTCGAGCTGGTCTCACCATTCCCCGAGGCCGACTGGAACGCAATGGTCGTTGGCATCAAGGGTGAGGTGATGGTCAACTACAAGCGGCGGAAGCTCGTCGTCGACAACTAGCACGGGCCGTCCCAATGGATGTTTACTTCTGTATTTTTCCTTTTTAAATTTTGTTTGTCCACACGCCAGCTTCTAGGGTAGATGTGTAGCATGAGAGTGTTATGTCATGTCGGGCAGAACATACATGCGCAAGGATCTTGCCGACTAGAAGTGTGGGGTTTACAGTTAGAGTAGGAGTACGGCTCTAAGTCGAAAAGGGTTTTGTCCCGAAGAAGGTTTTCCCCATCGACCAGATCCAATTTTATTTATAGTATAAGTGTAGTTACCTCACCTTTTAAAGGTGACGATCCATGTGCTTACTGTACTAGTCTCTGGATTGTATCGCTAGCACACATAGTTTAGGATGAATACCATTTCATTGCATCATTATCTATTCACGAATGATCCAAATTTTACATAATATGGTACAAATTGCACAGCCAAAACATAGTTTAGGATGAATACCATTTCCACTATCGGTTTTATATTATTTTACTACACTAACCTATTAACCTATTACCAAGTGCCAGTTTCTGTTTTTATTGTGTGCATTGCAAAAAGGGGAAATATAAAGTTGCTTCGAAATTCCAAAAAAAATATCAAAATTATAACTTTTTTATGCGGACACGGAGGACCAAAATTCAACCCTAATTGGACCCCATTGCCAGCATGCGGCCTATTGCCGCGGGCTAGGGGTGGCCGCAGGGCCTCGTGGCTCCCCCTCTTCACCTGTATAGCCCTGACCTAAAAGTTCGGGACAGATTTTATTTTGCCAAGTTTCGATACAGAGCCAGTCGTGGAAGCCTAGCTGGAGCCCTGTTTCGGTATTCTGCTGGAGGGGGAATTCATCGCCGGATGTATCTATACCACCATTGCCGCCTCCAAGATGATGCGTGAGTATTTCGTCCTTAAACTACGGGTACGTACGTAGCAGTAGCTAGATGGTTATCTCTTCTCTGTATTCTTCAATAGAAAGGTCTCGTGAGCTGCCTTACATGATCGAGATCCATACTATGTAATTGCTACTAGATGTTGTGTTTGCTGGATATGATGAATTGTGATGTGATGATCAGATTGTGCATGTTATCTACATGATGCTATTAGCACGATTTTCTTTATTTACGTTCCTACATGGTCTCCGATTTGCTTAAGTCGATATTGTGTTGTTCACAACTTAATTCTTAGATATGCATGCTAAATAGCGGTATCGAAGTGGAGTATTCGTTATAGATGCGTTTTAGTAACGGTCTATTTATGTTTGACGTAATGCCTATATGAATATTGCCATGAACTTTCTTGTTATCATAATTGTTTGTTTCCAGCTGTAATTTGTTACTCAACAATGTTTTATTATTTATGAAGAGATACCTCTAGTGAAACTATGGCCCCGATCCATTTTTATATTGACTACAAACTCGTTTACTTGATTTTCATTATTACTACCTTGCTTGTCTGTTTTTATTTTAGTTCTTTTCACTTATATTTTTTCATACTATAAGTTTAATCCTTTGTGTTTAGCATGACAGGAAGCTTGACAACCTTTCTCAGACATTGGGGACAAAGAGTTTTGTCCTTGTGTGTAGGTACCACTCCAAATTTGCTGAGCATTTATATTCCTACTAGGTCGATAAATCTTGGTTCTCAATCGAGAGAAATCCGTGCTGTTGTCTGCATCATACCTTACACTTGGGGATTCCCAATAACGTTATCGTTATCGATCTCGAGACGCTTCAGGCATGCAAGACGCATTCGCACCGGCTCCGGGACCCGACGGCTACATCGGTCTTTTCTTCCGGTCATGTTGGGAGATCATCAGAGAGGATCTTCTGCGATCATATGTAGCTTTTTGACCGTGGTGACAGGCAAGCAAGACTTCTCAATTTGGCCAACATTTTCCTCATCCCAAAAAGGGCAGACGCAGAAGCCGTTGGCCATTTTCGCCCCGTTCGCATGAATCACTATCCAAGATGATGACATCCCGGCTTGTGGCTCTCCTCCTATACCTCGTTTCGCCGAGCAAATCCACATTCATAAAAAAGATGCATTCATGACAATATCCTCCACGTCCGAAGCACGCTAAGGGAACTATATCCTGACAAGATTTGAGCTTCTTCCTAAAGTTGAATATCTTCAAGGCCCTTATGTCTACTGGGCGTGCCTCATCAAATTGCTTGGTGTGCTAGGTTTTGGAGCGAGATGGATGGGTTTGCCGTTTGCTCTCCTCTGCTTCCTCCCATGTCATGCTCAATGGGAAGCCGGGTTGGGCATCGCCATGTTCAACTTTAGAGACAAAATTTTGAGCTATAAAAAAAATGAATTAGAAGTGAGATTTTCGGGACCCGCTTGCATCTCTAGGTGCAGAGCAGGAGGACATCAAAATCACGAGCGAAGTAAAAAACCAACGACGAAATGAAATAACTGGAGGTTGTGTTATTATTCATGGCCAAACACCCTCCAATGTTTTCGCGTCACCATAGCAGGGACAGTCAACAACTCACTTTTGCTAAAACCTGAAAACTATAACGACCAGTAGCGAGGAAGTGAAAATTCTCACTATTCAGTATTCACACCAACGACTCGGTACTTTTCTATGCCTGATGCCATCTTGTTTTGCCAAGTTCTGAAGATTACAGCCAGTTCTTCTCGCTTGGTTACCACTTCATTATGAAACCCATAACAACACTTACTTCATTGCTCTCGGCGAGATATGCACATGCAGCGGGTGCAGCTTGTAGCTGGTGAGCTGGATGGTGTCCACATCGTCCTCGTCGCCCTCCCTGAGCCTCCACGCGAACTCCTGGATGAACCGTGCGATGGCGGTGCACGAGATGGCTGACGCCTGCAGCGCCCCGGCGCAGACCCTCCTCCCGCCGCCGAACGCCATGGTCTTGAACATGTCCGCGTCGTCAAAACGCCCGTCCAGGAACCTCTCCGGCCTCCACTGCTCGGGCTCCACCCAGTCCTCCTTGTTCATGTTACACCCGTACAAGTTGATGACAATCTAACGCGACGAAGTGGTGGTTCATTTAGAAATCCATGGCCGCCAAAAGGTTCATTTTTTACGTAGCTCAATGCATGTCATTGCAGTGGTCAATTACCTCTGTTCTGGCTGGGACGTCGTAGCCACCCAGTTTGGTGGTCTCATGCACGAACCTCGGAGGCACCAGCGGGACGGGGGAATGAAGCCGCAGCGTCTCGTGGAATACGGCGTTGAGGAATGGCAGCCGACGTAGGTCATCCTCTATGACCGTATCGTTGCCGCACACCTGTTGGATCTCCTGGTACAGTCGATCCTGATGTGCCAAATATATTATTGTTACCGGTTTCGCTCCCGCAATAAAACACCAGCAGAGAGTAGAAAACTTACCTGTATTTCTGGGTTTTTGGCAAGCTCATACATAGCCCACTCAGTCGTCACCAAAGTAGTATCTGCAGCCTCGATGATTGCCTCCCACACCAGCATCATCAATTGCTCCTCTGTCAGTGTGTTCTCTGCTAGTAAGAAGTCCAGGTAGGATACCTTTGCCTGCATAAGTGCATATCTCAATTTTTTGCGTCAGGATAACACATAGAAGAATTGGATCAAAATTAAACAGTTACAAACTATCTGCAAATGTGCCACCTCGCCACTCGCAATTCTTTTCTTCTGTTCATGGATCAAGGCTCGCACCACCGCCGTTCGCCTTGATTCTGTGGTAAGAACTCTTGCTTCGAAGTTCTTGTTTGGAACCCAGCTGAGGTATGGGAAGAAATCCCTCCAATCAACCTCAATTGCGCACATCATCAAGTCAACCACAGTGATCTGGTAGATTTCTTCCTTTGATACCTCCCTCCCAAACTCCTTAACATAGACTGAACTCACATCCTCACCTAAGCTCTGAAATTACAGCATCCATTATCGGTATCACAAAATAAATTAAGCATCTGAAGATTGATTCAAATCAAGAAAGTGATACTAAGGATGAGCACGCCATATCACGACGATTGTAGACTTACCTGGACCAAGGACAGGCGGAACAGCTCGTCCTTGAAAACTTCTCTGAAGTTCAGGGGAGAATGTGGGTCGTCATCGACCAGCGTACGGAGAGTGCTTAGCATGTTATCCATCATCGTGTCTCTTGTGTCCCGAAATTGTCTCTAGATATTTTGCAAGCATTTTTGTTGTGGTACATTAGTTAACTACTTAACTGAAAGTGTAAGCGTATCCAAGAGGTGGCAACTAAACTGTGTATGTAAGACTTATACCTGAGCAGCAGAACCCAACATACCCGCCATAACTAAGCGCTTCACCAGCTTGTGGAAGTCATCGTAGTCACTTGTAGCAACCATCGTTTTATCACGAGTCAGCACTGTCAATGCTTTAGGTAGCTTTCTCGTAGATATGGATGAATATTTCGCAACCATTGCCTGCAAATACAGGACAGAATTTATGTTTTTCCAAATTAATATCCAAATGTGACACATTTCTGAAATGCTGCTATCATTTATATGTAATGCATCACAGCCAATATCAAGAAGTATATGCATAATTTGTGTACTCATCCGTTCTACTTTTTAGCTTAGTTGGGTAGTTCTCGCGGAACAGAAGTCAATCCATAGCACATTTCAATCACTTTTTATTTGTGAGAAAACTCGTTAGAATTCTTGATTTATCTCCAGCATTAAACAAATATAGGCAAACATAAATATCATGCTAAAGTTGATTTCTTAAAGAAATCTTGTATGTAGGTTTGAATTATTATATTTCCATTTAAAATACATAAAATGCTAAGATGATGTCAACGAAAGCATACATAGTAAACATGAACTAATATTACAAAAACCCATGCAGAAGACTAAGAGACTAAATTTCCAGAGTAACACAGATGTGCAAAAAAAATATTCCGTAGAAAAATATAAAATATATATTATCAATAGAAAATGAGAAATGGGAATTTCCGTATTACCTCTTTCACTACTTCTGTTGAGTTGAGCACAGCTACAGTTGATGCCCCAGTCTTTATAGTGTATATTGGCCCATAAATTTCAGACCATTTTGCAAAGGTCTTATGGGGCTTCTTTTCTTTCAACTGGTGCAGATTTCCAATAAGCGGTAAACCAGGAACAGCTGCATGACAATTAAACAAGTTGTGTCAGATGAGGTAATGATTTTATTTCTATTTCTTAGGAAACTTAAATAAGCTCAGGCTATCAAAAGGAGGTAATTTTTTAATACTGAATTAATCCAGATCACAACATGTATCTAGAAAGATCCAACAGTCATAACTGAGATATACAGTTTATTAAAAATTATTGTATGCTGCAATATATGACGGTAAAACATCTTCTGTTCAGAATGTTCCTGTTTAAAATCCGCAGCTCTGCAACTTAATATAAACGAAATAATTGATTTGTGCTCCATGAATAATATATATTGAAACCATTATGCAGCCATAAAGCAGGGAACATAAGCTGCCAAATAGCTATTTTCCGAAGTGGTTTGCTCTGCATTATTTGAAGATCTACTGTGACAGACAGAGGAACATCTGGACTCATTGTTTTCGGCAGTTGCTATCCAAGAACCAGCACCTTTAGGCCAATAGTAAGTAGGAGGTTATAGAAACTGTGACATTCATCAGTCAGGGGTGCATTCCATTTCATCCTTTAACCCAGAGAAAATTAATAGTGTTAAACGTATATATTTGATCGAACAATACTCCAAATTCATGTTTGGAAGTTGGAACACAAGAAACCCATATGAATTTAGCTGAAATTCATATTTGTGCAGTTTCGTAGGAAAGATGAAAATTCTCGCGCTACACACAGGGAATAAACTTCCCCATGGCACTACGCGTGGAAATTCAATACTTCCAGTGCTTGCACAAATACTCATGTAAATGAAGAAACACGTTAATTTGTTTCTGTCGGCACATCGGTTTTTGTAATAAAGCTAGTGACAACTAACAAGTCACTAACTGTGAGCAGTTCAGGAATATAGCTATATGTCCTTTACATGTTCTGCAATAATGTAGAAAGATAAGTGAACCAAACTATTCTGACAGTAACATCTCAATTCTTGTTTTCAATCACTTGTCTAGCTTTCCTTTTGAGAGCTTATGAGGCACTTTCCCTTGTAGAAGTGCCAACCGGACTGCTCAATGCCCATGCATGGGGACCGAAAGGGACTTAGAAATTGGATTGCAACAAAAAAGGAGTAACTCAGGATGGTGGGAAGTGAAAGGGGCCACGTGATTCTTCATGTTGACATGTTTTTATGTCTAGTGAGTTAGTCACAATAGCTAGGTGTTATTTTCCGAATGTACATTGGATAATCTTGTAGAATAAAAATACAAAATAAAAGATAAAACTGGCAGGTATTCAGAAATTTACCAAACTAAAAATAACAAGTATTTGAAGGTTTTGCCAACATAAAAATAGCATGCATAGACACTAATTGACTGTGCAGTTAAACATAATACTCCTTTCCCGCAAAATAAATAATTCCTTGTGCCTCTATATATAGGTCATGATGGGAAAATCTTAGCTTGAAACACCCATGTCCGCTTGATATCCATCTAAACCACGTGTAAAGGTTCCAAAAGTTTAAATTTTAAATTAACTTATTTCGAAGAGGTGTTAGTACATATATAAGCCTCTATAATTTTTCGATACCAATAGTAAAAGAAATGTTACATCTGAGTTTAATATTAAAATTTAACAGACGTGCAACTATGGTATATGTTTATAAAGTTTAAAAATTACATAATAGTTTTCCAAATCTGGTCAGGGTCGCTTTCCCCTGATAAATACCTACCGTATCAAAACGCATTAAATACTATTACAGGATCATATCATATAATAATATAAGGAAAACCGTCTCTTAAAAGCCCAAGTATGGCACTTCTGCAGCATGTATATACTCACGCAATATACATAGCATGTTGCATATGATTTATCTAATTTCAGGACGAAAAAACGTGAGTGGGATATGTTATCCTAAATAAAGTACTATATGCCGTCTTGAGAATGTCATTGGACATCGGTAGCACAATCCATGAAACTCCAGTTTCTTCCACATAATCGCTAGGGAGATGCAGAACACCATGATGCAATTTTCAAAAGGAGAACAACATTTCCAACCCGCCACCTTACGATGCTCTGGAATTTACACGCTGTGAAGGAAGCTTCTCAATCAAAATCAAAGTTGAATAAAGAGAGTTTATTCGGTGTGATAGGTACTAGGTCCGAATCAATGGAGAGAACCGGAAACACAAATTAAAAAGGGGGCTGAAACCTCACATCATCCAAAAACAGGAAAAGCAGAGCAATAACAAGAACAGAACATCGCAGGATCGACCGCAGGTCTGCACTCTGCAGGCGTGTATTTCGAGGAGATTGGGTGAGATGATCGTCACCTGGGGGCGCGTTGGAGCGGTCCTTGTGCCCCATCCCGACGATGCCGGCCTTACCGGCGAGCGCGGCGGCCGCGGCCACTCCGCCGACGGCCGCGGCGGCCACAGCCACCGCGGCCCCGCCGCTCGTGGGGAGCGCAGTCAGCAGGAACTCCATCGACTTGCTTCGGTGCGGAACGGGAGCTGGGAGGAGGAAAGGCAGGCAGTGTGGCGGTGCTGCCTGCGTGCTACGGTTTCGGCTTATTAGTGTTGACGAGACGGCAAGGGATAGCGACAAAGAGCCCCGGGCGAGGCATATGAGTGCGTTGCAGAAAGACTCGATTCCATTCTACGGGTGAAATGCTACGAGCTTTTCCTTTTTTTCATAAAATAAATTGATTGTGTGAAAAGAAATGTAAATTATTGTGAGTTGGTGAAAAAATATGATGATTGATTGATAGTGTGGAAAAAGATGATTGGTCACTGGTGGAAGAAAAAAAGAACGTTTTAGTGTGTGTGAGTAGGGACGTGGGAGTGGATGAAGGAAAGGTGGAGCGAAATGCATAACGCTACATCCTTTTAGATAGTAGAGATTTTGCATCATATATATTCGATACATAACGTAGGAGAAAGAAAAAAACCAATGATCACCGTTTGGAATTGTTTTGCCTCGTAGTGTGGGCACGTTTGGTAGTCTGCATCAACTGCAAAAATGTAGATGTTATTTTTTTTAGTTTGGTTCTCTACACGAGGGGTCTGAAGAGACCCACGCGATGTTTAAAACACCCTTAGTAAGTGAACAATATGGTGTCTCGCAGTTGAGCGCAAATGCTAGATTTTAGTGGCTCTACTATGCGTTTAGAGACATGTTCATCTCACCTTTCTATATCTATCTCACTTCTCTCCTGGTCTCTTGATCGATGCTTTGGCCCATCGGTTCATCATAGTCTTTACACAAAAAAGTTCATCGTTATGTTTCGTCAATGGGACCTCTCCAATTTTGTGTTTCCGGTCAAAGATCAATTTCACCAAATTTGTCCGATCATTTCCAAATTTCTTTGAACACCGCCTTCGTCTCACCGTTCGACCCGATTTTGTGCTGCAAAAATTTGTCTTGAGAATGATAGTCGAACTGTATTGAGTTATTTGTGGAGTAGATCGACAAAATCTCTCGGACCTTATTTTACTCTCTCACCTTATTGTGGTGTGTCCTCTTTTCTTGCACCGATATATACTTCGGATCGTGATGGCCTCTACATGAAAAATAATCTTTATCGATGAGATGAGATGATTCCATATTCATGATCAGTTTCGGTTTTAGTCGACCGTAACGTTTTAACTTCGTGTTCTCGTATAAAATTCATCAAGAATGATTTTACTATAAAGGTTCATCAGTTTCGCGTTTTAGTTCAAAATTCATCATCGGATTGAGTTTATGAAATTCATCACGCACCGCTGCTTGGGAGGCATACCGTGGCGAGGCAAGATGCCATTAGAGCATCTCCAACGGAAGCTGCAAATTTCGGCGCGCTAAAAAAGTTTACAGCGCGAGTTTTGCACCTTTAGCGTGCGAAAACGGTGCGAGCTTTTCCGAACACGCTAAAATTGAGCGCGCTGCGTTCTACCTTTTTCGGACGCTGTAAAATAGCGCGCCACAGATACCTTTTACATTCTTTTCTGAACAGAATAATTACAACCAGGTCCAAAAAGGACCCTAGAAAAGATTTAGAAAAGGCAATTGGGTCCCGTAAATCAACTTCCCCAATCGCCGCTCGCCTGCTCACCGCCGGCCGCCGGCCTGCTCGCCGCCGGTCGTGGCCGTGGTGGTCGCCCTGCAGCTGTCGTCGTGGTCGCCGTGGCCGGCCTCCTCAGCCCGAGCCTGGGCAGGTCGCCCGCGAGGAGGCGGTCGACGAGCTGCAGGGCGTGGCGGCTGCCGCGATCTCGAGGATCACCATGGCGGGCGGCGGCGAGCTGTAGGGCGTCGCGGACGACCATGGCGGGCGGCGGCGAGCTGCAGGGCGTGGCGGCGGGAAGAAAGGCGGCGGCGGCAGGGAGAAGGCCTGCGGCGGTGGTTCCGGTTCCGTGCGCGTGGGGAAATTTCCTGTGGCAGTTGGTGCTCACTGTGTGTGTCAGACTGTCCAGCGCACTATACGCCACGCACGAAAAATACCGCGTGAGATACAGAAATGACCAGTGCGCTGGACGAATTTTGCAGCACGCAAGATTTTACAGCATCCGTTGGAGTGTTTTTTTTTTTTTTTGCCTCTCGCGCGCTAAAAACGCGGTTTTTTGGGCACGGCGCTAATCTACAGCATCCGCTGAAGATGCTCTTAGGCGCCAAACTCACAGACGCTACCAAATGCGTCCTGTAGTTCTCCAAACGAATAGAATGAGAGAAAGGAACCAAAAGCAGAAAGGTTCGACGATCTTTTTATCCAGCAACATGGACAAAAAAGTTCATGTCTCCCACGCGCGAGCAAGCGAGAGAGCGACGAGAAAAATCTTTGGGATCGACATACCCGTGCGCCGCAGAGCATCGACATCCACGGGGGATGCACCTGTACTACTGATCATGCAGAGCATGAGAGCAACATAGAGGTATCACTGGCCCGCACACCCATTCCGTGTGCTAGCTGCCCGCGACCGCTCGGTGGTCGGAGGAACGGATAAGCGAGAGGTATATTCGGGGCAACTCCAACGCGTCCACTTATTGGATCCGTTCGCGACTTCGCGTCCCTTTGTATCCGCGCGAACAAAAATTATGTCCTAACGTGATGACATAAACACAGCAATATCTGTTTTTATGTCCCCACGGACCTATATTTTACCTAAATTTGAGCTAGCTTTGCGTCCGCGCCGGACACGCTCACGTCCGCCCCGTGTCTATCCGCGGCAGCACTGGTCCGGCTATCAGCCTCTCCCAACTGCCAACCACCGCCTTTAATGTGGCAGCTAGGTCAAGCCGGCAAGCCAAACCCTAACTCATAAACCCTAGCGCCGCCTCCGTCCTCCCTAGCTACGGCTATCGCATCTCCTAGCTCCTTCCCCGACCTCCGAGATGGATTTGCCGCCGCCGTCACCTCCTCAACACCCTCTAGTTTTCTAGATCGAGCGAGAAGGAATTCGGCAGGAGGAGCACGCCGGCGACCCGCATCTACAGGAGGCCACAAAGCGCTCATTTGAGTCGCTCGACGCTGACAGAGACCGGCGAGCCGCGCTCGTCCGTGAGCTTCACGAGCAGGAAGATGCCCAGCTGGCGCAGGCGGGTCACGAATCGCTGACCGCATGACATGTGGGCCGCCACAAGCGTGCACGCGAGGCCGCGGCGACGGGCGGAGCCAGCAGCTCCCGCTGAAGCCCTCCGGCAGCGCCACCTATGCGCGTCCAATTTTGGTAAAATCACCAGCGCCACTAGGTAAACCCTACCACTTAGCGGGAGAGCTGGAGGAGCTAGCAAGTCCGCCTCCAGGGACGCTCATGCCGGAAGAAGAGCCAGCAAGTTCGTCCCGCGGGCAAGCCCAAGCCCTGCCCACGAGGCCAATTTTGTTAAAATTGCCGGATCTCCATTGGCCAGTTTTAGTCAAATATTTTGTGTAAAATCTATCTAGTAGATCAAATGTATGCTCTATTTATGTAATCTTTGAATTCTAAAATATATATAAATTTAGTTTAGTTTGATCGGGAAACAAATTGAATGGGCGGACCAAATGGGTCATCATGTTGGGTTTAGTGGCCACGATCGGGAAACAAATTGAATGGGCGGACCAAATGGGTCATCACGTTGGGTTTAGTGGCCACGAAAAGGCTGGACGGCGACCGAACGCCTTTCCGTATATATGAATTTAGTTCAGTTTGATCGGGAAACAAATTGAATGGGCAGACCAAATGGGTCTTCACGTTGGGTTTAGTGGCCACGAAAAGGCCGGACGGCGACCGAACGCCTTTCCGTTTGGTCAATCCAAAAGGGAAAAAATCGGACACATTGGTGTCTATTTGCATTGGGTCGACGCGTTGGAGTTGGCATTATGCCATTATACCATTATTACAAACATTGTGAATGATTACATGTTCTGATCGATGGTAGTAGGAGGGAGCTTAACATAACCACACCATGCGTCATCTCCCCCTGGATTCCAATCAACAAGGGTACGTACGGTCGATCGGATCGAGCATAATGAGAGCAGCATATGCCCCCCCCTCGTCTTCTCTCTGTATTACTCTACATGTCATCTACTTATCCCCGTGTGCACATGCTCAATTATTCAGTTTCGTTTTTCCTTCTGAGGACAGATGCCGCGGAGTGCGGTTCAGCGGACCGGCGTTGATCCTTTTTTTGTCAGCGAGTTCCTGTGTTCCATGCGCATCGTTGGTTAGTCTTTTTTAACCTGAGGCATGGCAGATCCGATTTGTTATCTGGTGCTTGTGCCGAAGAGATTCCGAGAGCTAAAATTTAAAAAAAATCAGATTTAGAAAAACATATTTTGAATATTGTTCATATTTTAAAAATGTTCAGAGATTTGAAAATTGTTCAAATTTGAAAATTTTCATATTTTAAAAAATGGACATATTTTTAAAAATGCTCATATTTTAAAAAAATGCTCATATTTCAAAAAAAATCATATTTAAAATTGTTCATATTTGAAAATATTCAGATTTGAAAATTGTTCAGATTTAAAAAATGTTCATATTTAAAAGAATGTCCATATTTCAAAAATATGCAGATTTGAAAAAATACATATTTACTTTTTTAGAACCATATTTTGTGTTCTTCTTTTTCATCATGTTTTTTATTGTAAAAAAAGAAAAGAAAAACAAAAAACAAGGGAGGAGGACGGGGCGAGTTGGTGGGTCAGCCACAAGCTCCTCCCTACAGGCAGAGCGAAATGCGCTCCGCCCAGGTCGGAGAGTAGGAGCTCCCAGAACGCCCGGTCGCCCGCAGGGCCGCAAGGTTCATATGTGGGCCAACTTTGGTTTGGCCCACTAACAGGTGCAGACTCCCAGAAAAAAAGTCGGCACAGTTCACTATACAGCCGAAAGCGGTAACCCAAAATTTGTCGGGTATCCATTTGCATCCAAATTTCAAATGGCTCCCGAGTTCATATACTTTTGGTTTATTAGGAAATTCAAAAATAATAATAAATATTTCGAAAAAATCATAAAAAAGTGGTGACAAACATATCGAAGTGTTCTACATATGTGTAAACTTTTGTGATAAAATAAAATTTATGATGGCATGTACGAAAAAACAAATCATTGGGCAAAATGAAATTTTAAAATATCCTTTGTGGACTGATTTTGTTATTTTCACACAGAACACCACATAGTTTCATTCTATCACGAGACTTTGCACATATGCATAACATTTATATATGTTTGTCACCCTTTTCCCGAATTTTTGAAAGGTTTACTTTTTTATAATTGGCTAGGAGCATATGATTCCGGGAGTCAAAACTGTACCCCCCCCCCCCCCCCCCCCTTCACCTCACTATCACCTCAGTTTTTGTTTCGTTCCGCTACTCATCTTTGTCTCTTGTCGCATCCTTGCAAGAACGATATTACCGATCGATGATGTGTTCGATGGGTACCCATTAGGTAAAGTATGTGTATACTTAGAGTTTTATACACGTGGATAAAGTTATGGGTAACGTTTTAGCCCATTAGCAATGTGAGTATGGATATGGTAGCTCTACCCGCAATATACCATACCATTGCCCTTATTGTTTTATTGAATTAAGGAGATCAAACATGCCCCCAATTTTATTTCGATAAATCATCCCCATAGGCCACAGGTCTAGGCCGCTATATAGCTACTTAAAGAAACAGATTCCTAAAGGATTTACACCAAATTTATCACTGTCAAGATATCTTCTCATTTTGCTTCTTCATCTAGATTTTTACCCACCGATCCTTTGCAACATCAGAATCCAGCCAAATCGCCTACTACCAACAGAAACCACTCCCATTCTTTGTCGGAGATAGGCCAAACAAATTGTGAAAATTGACAAAATTTTAATAATCCTAATGTTGCATATGTTCGATGTTCTTCGTCCATGTATAGTTGCCAGGAAATACGGGTAGGTGGCACGTGGAGATAACGATAAAAAAAATACATATCCTACAATGGATGTTATAGATTTTTTCTAAAAAATATATTTTTAGAATTTTAACTAGTATTGCGCAAAATTAATAATTTTCAATAATATTGCACCGTCGGCTTTGGCGAGACATAAATCCATGTTTCGGTTTAGTCTTGCGCCTAAAGGGGCATGTGGACAAGTCACGCACTGACGCGTGCGTGCCTTTGAATTCATTAGTGGCCAAAATTAAATTAGAAAGCATATGACTAATATATTTAATTTGCTAAAACATCTTACATTGTGGAAGAGAGGAAGTAATGAGTAGAAAATCAGGTTTTAGTTAGAAAAATATATCTTTGATTTCATTTGTCACTCTTCCAATGTTGCGATTATTATCATAAATCATAATGGCTTCACTAAAACTAAAACAAAGTTGTAGTCGCCCTTGTTGTACTTGTGCTTGCAAACTAGTGTAGGTTTTCGTAAGTAGCAGAGTGGAAATTACAAGTGAAGCAACCCCTTGCTAGAGTTAGAGCATCACTAGTAGTACCCTCAAACCCTCAAACCCTCATAAATAACCGCTTTTTTACGGGTTGGAACGAAAAAACGCAAAGACTAGAACCCCTAAACCCCTAAAAAAATTTAAGGGTTGGACCCCGGGTCGCCCTCCCAACCTCTAAAAGTGAGGGTTGGAGAGGGGTAACAACCCCAACCCCTATTCCTCCACTGTGAACGCGCGGGAGGGAAAAATCAGCCCCGTCCCCTTCTTCCCGCCGCCCGCCAAGCTCGCAGCCGCCGGCCGCCGCGCGCCATGGAGCCGCCGCCCGCCTCCGTCCTCCCGCCCGCCTCCTCCCTCGCCCCGCCCGTCGCCCCGCCCCCAATCACTGCCTCCGCGACGCCCGCGCCGGCCCAGCAGCCGCCCGTCCCGAGCCAGGCGCAGGTGGCGTCGGTGGTCGCCGCCACCCACGTCGGCGCCAAGCGGCGGCGTGCTGGCCAGCACGTCGTCCCTCCGCAGCCCGCAGTCGCCCCGGCCCCCGCCTCCTCCCTCGCCCCGCCCGAACTCGCCCCGCCGCAGCCGCCCACCACCAAGCGCCGTCGGGCGATGTCGTAGCTTGGGCCGAAGGGTGCGGCGGCCGCCAAGCTCGCCGCGGGAGGGACCCCGGCCGTGAAGAGGACCACCTCCCGGAAGAAGACCGCGCCCGCGCCCCCAATCGCCGACCCTCCGCCCGTCGTGCACGAGGTGCTCGACGGTATGCCCGCAACGACGACGTCGTTCATGGGGCTTCTCCAAGACGCGGAGGTGGACCTCGGGGCTCCTCCTCTCGAACCCTTTGGGTTTGGTGATGACTTGGAGGAAGAGGGTGATGAGGAGGAGGAAGGGGAAGATGAGGAGGAGGTGACCGAGATAGAGGAGGAGGCGTTCGCCGCCGTTGCCCGCCCCGCCGTGCGCTCGACAAACTATAGCGAGGCCGAAGATATTCTCTTGGTTCGTGCTTGGGCACATGTGGGGATGGATGCAAGCACCGGTAAACGCTATTGGCAACGCATAGAGGACACCTATTGCAAGATCAAGCCGAAGACCGGTGGGTACATTCTCTCGTACATACCGGTCGCTTCAAGGCCGGTGGGAGTTGATGAAGCCCCAATGTGCTCGTTGGAGTGCGGCAATGGACCAAGTGAAGGATGCACCGCCTAGTGGAACCGTGGAGAGTGACTATGTGAGTACATATGTGTGTTTTCACATCTATTTTGATTTTCTATGCTATTGTTAGGTTCTTATGTGTGTTTACTATGCTATTGGTGGGTTTGTAGGAGACAATTGCCGGCTTGAGGTACAAGGAGATGGCCGCTTCCAAGGGCAAAGCATTCCCATTTAAGCATGCTTGGGCAATTCTTCAAACTTTTGACAAGTGGAAGTTGAGGGATCAAGAGACCGCACCCAAGAAGGCGGCAATGTTTAGGATGGATGATAGTGATGAGGAGGAAAGGAACTTGTGCAAGCCCGAGGGAACCAAGAAGGCAAAGCTAAGGATGAAGATGGAAGGAGAGGCGTCAAGCATAAGAGCATGTCCAGCAGTTCCCCTATAGTCTCCCCTATGTCAAATATAGGGGAGAAAACCGAAAAATCCCTCTCCAGCAGTTCCCCTAAACATCTCCCCTATAATCGGGGTCCCCTACCCAGAACTCATTCTCCCCTATGTATAGGGGAGAGAGGAGGACTCCCCTATATGTCTAAAACCGTAATTAGGCTGATAATTACTCTCTAATTTCCCTCCCCTCCTCTAAAACAGTAATAAGTCTGATAATTACTTCCTAATTTCTCCCCCTATATTTTGCTGCAATTTTGATACTGCTTGCCTTGTACTGATTTTGCCGCTTGCTGTTACTATTTTGCTGCAATTTTGCTAGTGCTATCTGTACTGGTACCGTATATTTGTGTTCAATAAATTGTTGCTTTTTGTTTCGAATTATGGCACTTATAGAAATAACCGTTATGAAGTTAGCTGTCAAATATTGTTAAAATATAGATGAATGTGATATAGGGAAAGATTATTGGGGAACTGCTGGAGATGAAAAAAATATAGGGGAGGAATCTTATTGGGGAGTCCCCTACGTGAAGATATAGGGAGATTTTATCGGGGAGCTGCTGGACTTGCTCTAAGGGAGAAGATGGAGCATATGATGAAGTCAAGGGAGACATTGACAATGAAGACATTGGAGACAAAGCTTCTTATCACCGAGAAGAAGAAAGAGGTGAAGCTTGCACAAGTTGAAGCAAGGCGTGAAGAAGCCAAGCGCAAGGCCGAAGAAAGAGGGCGCAAGGCCGACTTGGAGGAGAGGATGATCAAGGTCAAAGAAGCAAAGGCATGGAAAGAACTCATGGTGGAAGAGAAGGAGCATATGATGATGTCCAAGAAGGACATGGATGAAGACCAATTGATGTGGTGGAAGGACTACAAGGAGGACATCACGGAGAGGAAGAGGATATTCCGTGGTGCGTCCTCTACTCTTCGAGGTGACACTCCGATGAGTGGTGGTGGCGATGGCGGTGTGGAGGACTCCACCACCGGCGCCTATGGAGGTGCTTGATGGTATGGAGGTGCTTGATGGACGTGGAAGTGGTCTAGGAGATGGCGCCGAGGTGCAACTTTTTGGTGATGATGCCGATGAGAGGGGGAAGATGATGATTTTGTGATGTAAACTATTAAACCATGCATCAATGATTTTCATTTCCTAGTTTGTTTCAAGGTTGATTGTGTTTTTCTAGTGATAATTGTGATATGTCAAATGACAGTTTTAAGGGTTGGGGTTGCGGAAAAGACTAGAACCCTCAAACCCAACCCTTATAACGGAATATTTTAAACTCTTAAAAGTGCCAAAAAAATGCCAATTCTCAACCTTAAACTGGTTTGAGGGTACTACTAGTACTAGTGATGCTCTTAGTCGCCGCTAGAAGACAAGAGCGAAAGGTCCAATGCCATCGACGAAAGCAGTTTTTTTGGTTCAAAATGGTAGCATTAGTTTACACACGTGTTAGCAAGCTAGGTACTACGTACAGTACAGCCTCCGTCGGGAGAAGTAAACCAATGACGGAAATTGCTGCCGGCGCCGCCCGGATCTGTGGCCGGCCCGGCGGCCACGGTTCATTCATTTCCTCTCGCCGCATTTCCACGCTCGCTACCGTTACTCACGAGTTAATGGCACCCGCGGTCACACAACTCGACGTTAATGTGCACTTAAGTCACACTTCTCCAGAATGTGATTATTTGGTCACACAACTCGACAAGTGCGTGCACGCAGGTCACTGGGCCCACTTGTCAGTCCGTTTTGGACGGTAAATTTTCAGAAAACCCCCTGGAGTAATATTAATTTTACAAAATGGTCCCCCTGGAGGACCATTTTGTAAAATTAGAAGGACCATTTTGTAAAATTAGAAGGACCATTTTGTAAAATTAATATTACTTCAGGGGGTTTTCTGAAAATTTACCGTCCAAAACGGACTGACAAGTGGGGCCAGTGACCTGCGTGCACGCACTTGTCGAGTTGTGTGACCAAATAATCACATTCTGGAGAAGTGTGACTTAAGTGTACATCGACGACGAGTTGTGTGACCGCTGGTGCTATTAACTCGTTACTCACAGTTACGATCCCCAGCCTTAAGTTTTGTATATCCTACTGTAGTTAGCTAGGTAGATAGATAAGCCATCCACCGCAATCACAGGAACGCAGAGAGGCAGAGGCAGCCTTTGATCTGATTCTCGCTCTATTTGGTTGACTGGTTGATCGATTCCAGCCCGTCCGTCGGAGAGCAGGCACGATAAACATGGCGGCGGCGGCGGCGGCTGTGGTGTGCCTGCAGGCTCAACGCGTCACCGGCCTGCCGGCCACCGTGCACCGAGTCGACCTGGGATGCCACCTCCATCATCCTCATCTTGGTGTCGATGTTCAGCCGGCGGTGCGCGCCTCTGCAAGTGTCTCCGGTGGGGGCGTGGCCGACTTCCACAGCCAAGTGCTCCTCCTCCACTGTGCGCCCGCCTCCTCCGTCGTCGTCACCGTCTCCCTGAGCCTGCTCTCCGACGACTCCCTGAGGCCTCGACGACAGCGCCGGCGTCAGCAGCAGTACTACCTCGAGGTCGACCTCGGCGCCGAGCAGAGGCCGGGCGTGCTCAGCTTCCCGCTCGCCGGCGCAGTGCTCACTCTCGCGCTACACCGCAAGCTACTCCCACTCCATACTACTGCTACTACTCCCTGCCTGCCCCTGCCAGCCTGTTGCCGCCGCAATAGGAGCCACCGGCAGCAGCGTCAGGGCTACGACTCCACCGACGAGTCGTCCGCAGGCTTCATTGTCATTGAGAAGCAGGCCAGGCGCCCACCCTCCGACAACCTCCTCACCACTGATGATGACGACGAGCAGCAAGACACCAGGAAGCTGGAGCTGGACAGAGTGGAGGACGAGTTCCTGGCCATGCTGGAGCTGGCCGAAACAGCCGACGCCAGTCTCGACCTGGACATGTTCGTCAGGGACGCCGAGGCCGAGCTTTTTGCCAGGAGGACTCATCTTCTCAATGTTGCTGCTGCTGCTTTCATGTAAATTATAGCTGTGCCACCACTCATCCACCAATGCAAAATCGAAAACGACGGTTTTCTCAATGTCATGTGCAGTTTGCCTCTTGCTATCCCTTTCCCTCTAATAGCTCAGCACATTCATCCTAGCCACAGCAGTCCTGTGGCTTACACTACTGTGCTGAAGTATGCATAGTCAGAGTTCTAAAATTCAAAGTAACCACGAAATTAGCAGGCACCCAAATAGTAGAATTGCTAAATGGTCATCGCATCAGAACCGCAAATTAATGTTGCTGACTGCATTCGAGCACCATTATCAGAAGACATACCAACTACTCCTGCATAAATATTGTACAACATCTCATCTTTTTTACACACAAAAATATGACCCAACACGCATATATAGCCATGCAAATTCAGTTCTCTTGATCTAAAATCAGATCCATCCATCAGGAGATACAAAAATCATCAGAACTGGATGGCTGGTATATGTATACCTACTCAGAGTAAACCAGTTGACAGACTCACCAGGGTCCTTCACTTGTATTTCTCCATTATGCGCCGGGCTTCTTCCGCAGGGTCTTCCGATAGATTGTCCCCTTTGTCCACACTCCTAGATCCCTCTTTTGGGTTCATTGCCAGGAAGGCGAAATATATAAGCCCCATCACCGCCTGTCACCATGAGAGGCATTTGCGTGTAGTAAATAACTAGTTGCAACTGAACATTGTACACATCACATTGCTGGGTTATGCCAGTGAACTCATTGTTGTGGGTACGTACCAGTACAAACAATGCAGTGGAGATAACGGACTTGAGAAGAAAAAGGGCGACCGACGCCGCGACGAATGTAACGCCTATCCTAGCAACTGGCCGTGGAACTGAACTCTGCCATACATCAGAGGGCAAAACTACTTCAGATTCAAAGCTCAACAAACTGCATTTGTGTTAGGGATTGAACCCTAGACAGGTGCTTGTGGCCAGTTCCCATGTTTTTCCGAGAGAATTCAGTAAATTGAATGAAGTGACTAGATGGGTAAGTATTTAAAACATACCGGGACAAGAGAACTTCCCGTGTCCACCGCCTCCTTACCAACCCTCCATGCTGTCTGAACAGCTGTAGTGATATGCAGGAGTGTTAAAGAGTGACACAGACAAGCAAATAATTGGAAATTTCAACAAAATTAGAGCAAGTGGACATGGCATTAGCAGTAGCAGGACACAACAGAAAGATATCCCTAAAAAAAAAAGACATCCCTGTAAACCAAAACGAGTTGACTAGTTGAGGATGTGCAAATTTCAGCAGGTAGGGAGGATGTTAAGTGACATACATCCGGAAACGAACAAGCCAATGTCAGAAGCTAGATATGTGGATATTTGGGTGTGCTGTGTTGAGTATATTCAGTATCAGGCTCGTGATGGCATAATAATCCCCAAACAAACAAACAGTAGTAGTATCATCGTCTTAATTAGTTTAGAGGTGCAGCCACTGCAATTAGTGTTATACATGCTGGGTGCTGGCATAACTAGCGAGTATAGTAAGTAGGAGATGAGATTCAGCACAAGTAGAATCGATGTGGCACACATTCAGAATCAGCAGTGCAGTTCTTTGGTTGTACTCAGTAATCCCAAATAGACGTAGCTAGACTGAAGGGAAGAAGGCTTGGTCGAGAGTAGATAAGGAGATGCGAATCAAGGAACTACGGAGGGAGGGAGAGACCTTTGGAGAAGTTGGACTTCGCGGAGGCGACAACGAGGAGGCGCGAGGGGATGATGCGTATGCGACGCATGGGCGTAGTAGGGGAAGCGGCCGACCAAGTCCGGCGAGCAGCCATGGTGGCGGCGGGAGGGAGCCGTGGGGCGGTAGGAGCCATGGCTATCCCGCCATGGACGGCCATGGCGAATTGGCGATGCGGTGCGGTGCGGTGCGGTGGTGACCACCCGTCCCGAGCCTCCGATAGAGGAACTGGGCAAGAGACTCGAGGGGCAAGAACGACTCCTGACTTCCTGAAAACAACACAGCCTTAGTGAGAGACACTCGTCCATATTTCTGGAACCTCCCCTCTTCTACAGTTGCTCAGAGGCGAATCGGAGCGAGCTCGGCTTCTCCCGGCGGCCGCCGGCGTATCTGCGGGATTCCTCACCCTCCGCCGGCCGCTCCGGCGGCGGGAGGATGGGGAATCCCCAGATCTGCGCTCCGGCGTGTAGATAAGGGGCTTCGGGGCGGCGCGGCTGGGGCGGGGTGGCCGGCGTCGTCGTTTTGCAGCTCTGCGGCCTCCCCTCCTTGGCGTCGTCCTCGACGATGCTTCATGGCTGCAGGTGCGTCTCCGTTCTGCTGCTGCTCCTTCCGGCGTCGGTGACGGGTGTATAGGAGGCCGGAGGAGGAGGTGCGAGGCGGCTGCTGTGTGGATGTGTGGTGTGCAGGTGATGGATCCGGCCACCTCCGGTGAGGTGGTGAGGCGCAGGCCCCGGATCTGGGCCGGAAGATGCTTGCGGCGTGTCCCCGGCCGATGGACTACCTCCGCCTTCAGATCCAGCTCGTCGGAGCTGGTGGTTGATGCGGCTCATCAACGCCTTCGGGCAAGGAGCTCTTCCGCTCCATGGTTGAGGGCTCCGGGCGTTTCTTCCTTCGTCGTCTCCGGCGGTGGAGGTCGAGCGTGCTGGAGGTCCTCGAGGTTGAAGACGGCGTGTCGCAGCGGTGCTGCCCTCTGTATTCTCCTTGTTTTTTCTTTGCTTGTATCTGGCCTTGTATTGCTTCCCTCTACGTATGAATACAAGTATGAAAAATCAAAAAAAAAAGAAAACAACACAGCCTTGTTGTTTCAGAGTAACTCTAGCATGTACCCAAACAAATAATTACAAAAGGGTTGAATAAAAGATTTTGAATGCTTTCGGTGAAAAATTAATTGATAAGACCCAGACTGCTTTCACGAAAAATAGATTTATCATGCAAAGGGGTTATAATTTTGCATGAGGTATTGCATGAGGTGAAGAAGAAAAAAGCTATCTGGTGTCCTATTAAATAAACACTGGAACCCTATGGAAAATAAGTTGGAAACTGAACTTGGTTGTTGGCAGGGGAAATGGTTGGAGATTTGGTTCAAGAACCATTTTTCTTAATTCATGTTGAACCTCGATTATTTTCTATATTCTCTCTTTCTATAGGATGCCAGTAGGTGTGAGGAAAACTTGTGATGTCTTTAGGAGTAGACTTTTGTGGCAGCAAGACTAAGGAATCAGAAAATATCACGCGATGAATCGGGAAAGGTATGTTCCCCTAAAGATCTAGGGGGTTTGGGGTTTTGAACCTTGATATTATGAACATTAGTCTACTTTGTAAATGGATTTGGAAACTAGAAAATGAAAATGGAGCTTGACAAGAGATTTTTAAGAGAAAATATCTTCAAAAAGAAACTCGTACCCAAATCTCTGTTAAAGTGGGTACTTCACAGTTTTGTCTGGTCTAATGAAGGTGAAAAATATTTTTTATTCCTTCTCTGATAGAGTTCTTTTTTTTACGTGTTCTTGTTTATGGAAACAAACCCAGTTTCTGGGATGATATATGACATGTGGTGGTGGTGGGGGGAGGCATGGCCGTGTATTTTCCCAGATTATAAAACCTCACCTTTAGCAAGAATGCTAAAGTTGATATAGTTGTGGCATATGGGGGGGAGATGTCTCATTTTTAGCAGACGTATTTGTGACGATAAGGTAACATGGAAATCAGGGAAAAAAGGTTTTACCGTCAAAACCTTATATAATGCCTCGCAAACTAGGTTGCGTGCAAAAAACTTTTAAACCCTCTAGTCTCCCAACAAAAATCAAGACCTTTCTTTGGCTTGTAATGTGGAGCAGGACAATGACCAAAGATAATCTCACAAAGAAAGGACGAGACGGACGTGTTAAATGTATGTTTTGTGCAGTGGATGAGGGGATTGATCACTTGTTTCTGACCTACCCCTACCCATTTGCTCGTTACACTGTGGGGGGGGGGGGGGGGGGGGGGGTCTTTCAGTGCAGCTTTGCTGAATTAGTGAAATGGGTCATGAGGTTTCAAGATCGAGAGCACGGCACAGTTAAGATTTGCCTCGTTGTCATCTTCTGGGCAATTTGGAAAACAACAAACATAGCTTGTTTTGACCAAATTATGCCTAAAGATCCCGCTGACATTATTTTCTTCATTTGTTATTGGATTGACCTTTGGAGTGAATTGCAGAAGGAAGGAATTTGAAGAATGCTTCGGCGAGGAACTGAGAAGTTGAAGACCGTTTCGATGGGAATCTTCAACGGAGAAAGAGGGTGGCGCCAATATGTCCAATAATAGACGGTGGATAGCCTTCGTCGGAAACGACTGCGTTTGAATGTTATCGCTTTTGTCTGTGTGTTGTAGCAAGGGCTCGTTTATGTTCTGCGCGTTAGACTTCTGTTTTTCATCTTCGCCATGTTGTCGTTTACCTAGAATTGGAAAAGAAAGTATGTAAAAAAAAACTTAAGTTCCTTTATATGAGGCTCGGTTTCATCCCCATTTATCAAGAAACAAAGTACTCAAAAGTCCATGTTGAAAAGGAGCTATCAGTGGAAATCCACTTGCAACCCATTTCCAACCAGAAAAACTCAGTTGCAACCCATTTTTAGCTGGAAAAACTTAGTTGTAATTTTAGTTTCAACATATTTGCAACTGACATAAAGTAAGAATCACGATGCATATCTAAACACTCTAGAGGTGACTGAGTTCTAGGCCAATTCTTGGTCAATTGAGAACCAGTATTAAAAACCAGTTTTAAGTATAACTTTTCTCAGATCGAGTGAGTCCTGGTGTAAGAAAATTTACACTATTAGAATTTTAAGTTTCAGTTGGTCATGGGAGGGCACTTCCTAGCCTCTAATTTTTGTAGGGGATCCTCTAAATCTATTTCAAAGGTTGTGTTTTTAGAGGATATGCTACATATGCTTCGTTGATCATGGTTTTTTTTAAAAAAATTACTATATTAATCAAGAAGAAAATGTTTGAATACAGTCACGATTAATCACTCCATCCACGCAGGGAGGATATGGTTGATCATGGTTAGTGACCCACCTGGACATATTATTGTTTTGAATCTGATAGTACAAGGCACAATATCGACTCGGCTCGATCGGGAGCGTCCGTGTGGGTAACACCCCTAGACTATTTCATAAAAGGAGCAACCAATTATGAGAACCAAGAAAAGTTCAAAGAAAACTCGAGCGAAAAAAGCCGACGGAGGAGAGAAACCCTAGAATACTACTATGTTAGAAACACAAATCTATGAGTAATTTTTTTCTTTTTAACCAACAACATAGACAGTTACAGAAATCGGTGGCGCATGTTCCAAGGAACAATGCTAGCTTGGGTTTTAAGTAATACTTTGTCCTAGCGAATAATGTTTTTTCTCGAAATGGCACGACGAACAATGCTAGCTTAGGTTTAAAGTAATACTCTCTTTTTTTCGAGCAGTAAAGTAATACTTAGAATTAGACATAGTTTGGCAAGTGGGGATTTATTTAGTTTTTTTGTTCTTAGTTTATTTTGGGAACTACTATAAGTAGGTCGTATATGGTTTTAAAAAATAGGTCGTATTTAGTTTTCGTTGTAGACTAGATTTGCCCAATAATAAGATAGAAAAAGAGAGAAGAATAGAGCCCAATCAATACGAGTCCCGTCCAGGGAGGAGATGGGCTCCATATCAACTCGAAAGCGATTTGGCTTCGCCAAGGAGAGAGAGATATATATATATATGGAAAAAGTATAGATTTCACCCTCAAATGTCATGATTTGGATAGTTTTCACCCTGAACTTTGAAACTGGATAATTTGAACCCTGAAATGTGACAAACCGGAGAAATCACACCCCGGAGTGGTTTGAGATGATTTGGGTGGTCTTTGTTGATGACGTGGCGCTGACGTGGCATCTAGCCGTTAGTGAAGGAATAACGGACGTTTTCTTACATAACGTGGGCCCACCTGTCAGTGACTGTTTCGCCGTTTTCTTACACATTTCCCCCTGGATTTAATGTGTCATAGCGTGGGCCCCACTTTTCAGTGACTCTGAGGCCGTTTTCTTGCACATTTCCCCCTGGATTAATTGCTCTGGATGGATCGGTACCTCAGCCGACACATTAAATCACTGTTCGTCGCCGTTTCTGGATCATTCTCTCTCTCGCTCGTCGCCGCTCTCTCGCCCGCGACGAACCCTAGGAGAAATCCCCATCCTCTCTCGTCGATCTCTCTCGCCTGCTCCCGCGACTAACCCTAGCTTGCGTCGGTGATCGCCATGGCCGCGTCGAGCTCGATCCAGTCCTCCGACCGCCGCCCGGCCCCGTTCGTCCCTCTGGTCTCCTGCCCCGACTGCGGCCGCGAGGTGCAACGGCGCCGCTCCGGCACTAGCGAGCACGATGGCTGGATCTACTACCAATGCAGGACGCATAGGGTATTTTCTCAATCGATTGCTGTTCTTTCTTAGTTGGGGCGGGTAATTTCTGTGCGAAAGGGGGGAATTTTCTAGTCTTTGAAGCTATGTTCTTTCTTGATTAACAGAGGGGGTGCGATTTCTGGCATTGGGAGCTGCAATACGTGATGTATTTGATGGAGAAGGGGTACCTCACAGGTAACAGTGCTGCGGAAACATTTGGATGGGCAGAGGAAAGGAGGGAACACCTTGAGCTGAAGAAGAAGCAAGCTGAAGAGAGGGGCCAAGGGCATGAGGAGAGGATGATGAAGAGCATTGGGTCCGTGGGCGAGCAACTGACAGAAGCAGTACTTCTTCTGAAGCTTGTTGTTGCTCTTATGGTTGTAGGTTGTCTGCTGCTTGTCCAGAACAAATGAAGTGTGTGGTATGTTTGGAAGATGTAGTAGTTGGAAGATGTAGAATGTAGTAGCTTGAAGAAATAATGCAGTAGCATGAAACAACTTAGTGTATGTTGGAAGTTGTAGTTTGTCTGAACCTGGAAGTAATGAAGAATGTACCTGATGCTTCTGTTTGTGTAATGAACCTGTCAGTTACCAATGTGCTTATGTTTGTGTTTGTGTTTCAGTGCAAAACTATTCAGCATACATTGTTCATTTATTTGATGCTTCACATTGTAGAATCAAACATTGCATATCCTGAACATTGCATATTCTGAACAATGGAGAATCAAACATTGCATATTCTGAACAATGTTAAAGCACAATGTTGAAGGTGTCATTGTACATGGATAGAACTGGCACTTATACTTGTGCTTCTCACATTACATAATGGAGACTGAACAAAAAACAACCTCAATACACAAATGGCTACTTCCTTTGCACATCTTTAGCAGCTCTGTATGCAGCAAGACTGAAACTGGTATGCTTAGGAGGAACAAATGCATTACCAGCAGCTTCAGACTTGTATTTCGTGAAGCTCTTCTGATGGGAAGTATCAGTTGGTCTCGGTGTCACAAATGGCTGACAGAGGTTCACAATTTTTCTGTTCTCCAGCTGGCTGGGCTGGGAGCTTGGTTGGGAGCTTGGTTGAGAGCTAGGCTGTGAGCTTGGCTGGGAACTGGTCTTCCTTCTTGGCTGGGACCTTTGCTTGTTTGTTGGCTGGGAACTAGGCTTGCTGGTTGTATTGGTGCTTGGCTGTGTGCTTGCCTTTGTGCTTGGTTGGATAGTTGGTTCGGAGTCTCTCCCAGGTATCTTCAGTCCTGTAGGCCTGGTTCTTAATGCCTTTGCTACTGCCTCTTCATGCACCAGAACTTGCTTTCCTTTCCTATCTCTTGCAGCATCATCATTTTCCTGTGACAAGTACAAGTGTATAAGATGAGTGCACAATTAGTAAGTAGCTAAAAGAGTCCAAAATGCAGTGCAGTTGTACAGATATCAGTACCTTAGCTCTCTTGCTAGTATCTACCTCAAATTGCTGCTGTGTAGCTTTCTTTTCTTGTTTCTATCTCTGACTATGTGTGCATTGCCATGGTGCTTGGCAACAGGATTGTTGGTGCAGCTGGACGTATTGTGTCCTTTTCTCTTGCAGTTACCGCAAGTTATTTTTTGGCCAACCCTGCTCAACTTTGAGCCCTTGGGTCCTTCATCTGGTGCCCTTCTCCTTTCAGTTTTGGGCCTTCCAGGCAGTTTAATAAAACCAGGGGGTTTGGTCTTGGTTGATCAGCTGTTGGCCAGCTCTCTTCACCTTCCATTGGCTCCAAGCAGTGGTCATATATCTTATTGTAAACACTAATGGAATAGCAGTCAGCAATGTAGTCATCTATCTCTCTCCCAGAAGCATAAATTGCACTGACTGCATGACAGCAAGGGAGGCCAGACAGTTGGAAATATCTGCAAGTGCATGTTCTTTTCTCCAAATTGACAGTGAACCTATACTTCTGATGTTCTTGCACCTCAAACCCTTCTTTTCCATTCCAGAGGACCTCAACATTTGTAGACCTTGTGATGTTCATCTTTAGTTTTTTGAATATGTTTGGACAGATAGTCCCTTTCCATTTTGCTGACTTTGCTCTGTTTTGTTGAACCCTGACTGTCATCTTGCGTCTTATCCATTCTAGCATGGACACAACAGGCAAGTACCTTGACTCTATTATGTAGTTATTAAGCATTCACACATGTTATTGTCTACAGAGTCACAGTTGGATCCAATTTCCATGAATGCCCTGCTCCAGTGGTGTGGATCAGTGTTCATCATGTCTTTAGCTCCATCCACAGTGAACTGAGCAAGCTTTGCTCTGTTATAGTTGAAAAGCACCCTGTTTGGCGACTTGGCACATCTCCAGAATAATTTTTGCAGGTCATGATTTGGATGCTTCTTCTTCCAATTTGAGTATATGTGTCTAGCACACATTCTATGCTCAGCCTTGGGCATTATGTCCTCAATTGCAGATAGCAAACCTTTCTGTTGGTCAGAGATGAACACCCAACCTGCTGCTTGATCAGTAATTTTGAGGTCTTTGTTGAGCAAAGCTAGAAACCAGAACCATGAATCATAATTCTCTTTTTCCACTACTGCCCATGCAACAGGGTACATCTGATTGTTTGCATCCCTTCCTAGGGCACATAGCATCTGTCCAAAGCAAGCTCCTTTGAAGAAGCAACCATCCAAACCAATTACTCTCCTACATCCTGCAAGAAATCCTTTCTTGAGAGCTGAAAAGCACATGTAGAACCTTTGGAATACATGTGTATCATCTGGTTGATCAGGGTCCATTTTGACAGCAACAGTACTACCTGGGTTTGAATGCAGCAATGCCAGCTGGTAATCAAACACTTTTGAGTACTCTCCTTTGGTTGAATCCATCAATTTCCTAAACACAAGCTGTTTAGCTCTTTTACACTGAGCTTCGGTAACATCTGCCCCCACTTCTTGCAGCACTGTCTGCTGAAAATGCTTGATCTTCCAGGTGGGGTTTGCTTTTATCAAGCTGCCAAACCTCTTAGCAAGATAAGTAGAATTGACTAACTTATTGTCTCTCCTTGGAACACAGTGGTGCTCATCAATAAGAGTAGAAACTTGAAGCCACTTGTTTTTGCTAGTCCTTGATGCATATATAGTCCAAGGGCAAGTTTCCCAAGAACAATGTGCTCTGACTTTATCATGCTCATCCTTTGTGAAAGCCAAATGGTGCTTCTCCTTTATGCCATACTTGATCAGAGCCTTCTTCATTTGTACCTTGCTTCTGAAAACCATCCCTAGCTGAAATTTTTGTCCCTCTTCCTTGCTGTTGTATCTAGGCCAAATGCTCCTCTTCCTTACAGTTATCTTTCCCCCTTCTCCATCACTCTCTTCTGTATCTGAATACTGGTCATCACTGTCGAAATATTCAGTTTCAGTTTCAGAAAAATGGCCTTCATCTCCAGATCCATGTGGTACAACTGCATTGTCCTTGATGATATGGTTTGTACCTCTTCCAAGTTTTCTGTTCCTCTCATTTAATCTTATTTCTCTTGAAAGTTTTCTCATCTGCTCTGCCTCAGAATCCTCACCAGAACAACAACTATCTTCAGGAATTGGCTCATACTCAGTATCATCATCTGATTCTGGAACAGGTGGTGCATCTTCTTTCATACCTGCATCAACTACATGTTGCTGGACTGCTTCTGATTGCTTTGCTTCTGCTTGCTTTGCTTCTTCTTTGAACAGATTGTCTATTTCTTCAGTGCTTACAGGGTGCACTGGTATCGATGGAGACTTGCTCTTCCAAATGGGGGCTGAATAAGTTTCAGTCACAAGAATTTCAATGGGGACTTCCTCTTCCTCTGCCACATCCTTTAGTACATCTGCTTCTATATGTACCTCTTCTGCTCCACCCCTTAGCACTTCTTCAATATATATTTCTGCCTTTTCCTCATAACCAATGCCCTGTTCAATCCTCTTGATGGCATCATTGTCTCCCACAAACATTAGGCCATCACTTAGAGTTTTTCCTGGAACAAGCCAATACAGCTGCAGTGATATCCTAGCATTCATTCTACCCAGTTCAACATCGTAAACATCATGTGCATACAACATCAGTTCCGTGTAGCACAGATCATCCCTGTTGATTTCAACCTCATACACAACTTCCTCACCCACATAGTCAACACTGCAGCCATCTCTTCTAAAGTAACCCTGACTGTGGAATCTGACAGGTATCATATGATCAACATTAACATCATCTCTGATCCTCTTGATGAAATTCGTATGATCAACAATCAGGCAAAGTGTTTTGTGGCCTGCACTTACTGCTTTCAACATTTGAACTATGTCTGCATCTGACTGTATGCACAGCAACCCATCAACAACATCCTTCCCAGGCTTCTGCCAGTATACATGCAGTTCCTCATCCCTCTTATACCCCAGCTGCTTCAACATTTCATCAATACATACAGTAGACCAAGTTTTGGGGTTGCAGTAGTCCACAAATGCAGTAGTTGCTTCGAAGTAATTCAGATCTGCACCCAAACCACAGAACCTCCCGTTGTGCTCAATTGCAACAGTAAACATGGATTCATCACCTGCAGTTACAGGAGCAATTGTGGATTAAAAAACGTGCAGATGCATTTCCAAGTTCACTCCTTTCTACTACTAGTCCACATGAGCACATACCGTACTCCGGCGGGTTCTCCTCCTCCCAAGAGCGAAGGTGAGGCTCAGGACGCAGAGAACTGTTATCTGACAGAGAACCTGCAATTCAAAGTAATTCATGGGTGTTATCCTAGTACATAAAAATCTGTTATTTATTCTCATTAGCATGCTTAGCAACACTACGATTCATCCCATCTAACACGAACATGCTAATTCATCTCAGATCTATGCCACAAAGCTGCGCAAATTGGAGCTAAAACCCTGCACTTTCAGGTTCAGAAACAGCGACCAAACTCGAGATACCACTCGGCACTCACCATGATTGTCCATGTCGATGAAGGAAACAAGGAGAACAGTCGGCGCAGACGTTGACGTCGAGATCGAGGTTGGGCGGCGGACGGAGCACTCGACGGCGAGGTCGAGGTAGAGGTCGCTGTTTCTGAACCTAGCCCTGTCCAACAGTAGTCCAAGGCGAGTTGATCACGGCGACGGCGACGGGAGGACGAGTATGTCCAACGGAACGAGGTCGAGGACGACGGAGAGGTCGATGTAGAGGTGGACGGCGAGGTCGAGGTAGAAGACGACACCGGTGGACGCAGAGCTCGCAAGTGACGGAGAAGGCAGCGAGAAGCGGTGATGTCACGGCCACGGAGCGAACGAACTTCCAGCGGCATCGTCCACTTCCAACGTGTGGACGGCGGCGGCGACGTCCATGGAGTCCAAGAAAGTGCAGAATGGAGGGCAGGCGTCCATGAACTTCCAGTCTCGTCGTTTTGTACGAAAAAGTGATAGCTTTCTCTGTGCTGCGGAAGGACCAACTACAAGAAAGTAAGAAAAGCAAGGGTGTTCGTGTGAAAATTCTGTCCACACAGCCATCCTGGTCCGAAAGTTGGCGCCTTTATCTCCGAAGCTCGCCGCTCTGCTCCGTCCAGACAGCAGCTCCATCGCAGCCATGACTGAAAATTGGCGCCCACTGTCACCAGGCTCAAGCTCGTCCAACCTCTGCTCGACGCTCCCAGAGAGCCCAGCTGTGTCATACCTCCGCGACGTGAGTGTTCATTTCCAGCACCTAGGGTTAGGGTTCTTCTCTGATTTGGGGATTTAGCTTGTAACTGATCGATTTCGCTTCTATGCAGATCACCTACAGAGACTACGCTCCAG
The DNA here is from genome assembly GCA_947311845.1 of Poa pratensis. Lineage (NCBI taxonomy): Eukaryota > Viridiplantae > Streptophyta > Magnoliopsida > Poales > Poaceae > Poa > Poa pratensis. The sequence goes on along the minus strand of CAMZMU010000080.1, from coordinate 24,856,967 downwards.
ATTCGATCAGTGACCCAACAATCGGAGGCATTCATGCCGAGGCACCTGTCCTATGTCGTGTCCACAAGCTGAAGCCCGAGATGTTGGTTGCTTTTGAAGGAAACATGACAGGAAGGCGATTCTACCTCTGCCCAATCAAGAATGTGAGTGCCAATTATGAACTCTAACTTCTGAAATCTGCATTTCTGAATGCATCTAATTCTAATTCTGAACTCTGCTTTCCAATTATGAACATGCCTTTTCTGTCTACGTATGTCTGTTTGCAGGAAGTGGATAACTGTGGATTTGTTGGCTGGATTGATCCAGAGTGGCAAGGTGGTTTGAAAACTTGCCTAGATAAGCTATGGGCTATGTTTGGTGACAGTGAGAAACGGCTGATCGACAGTAACCACCATAATGCAACTCTGCTGCACAATGTTTCTGAACAAAAGAAGAAGGTTGACAGGAAGTACTCCAAGTTGTTGAAGATATGGAGAGGCTGAAAAATGAGATGATGGAAACAGACAAGTCAGTCAAGTTGCAAGCACAAGCAGAATTGGAGGAAGTTAAGAAACAGAATGGTCAGTTGCTTGAGCAGTTACAAATTATTGAAACTGTTCAGCAAAATGAGCACAAGGAACTGGAGTATGTGAAGAAGCAAAAAACTCAGTTGCTTGAGCAAAATCAGTCCCTTAGAGCAATGCAGAAGGATGACCAAAGGAAATTGGAGATAGAAGAGAAACAGTCAGCTGAGTTGCTTGAGCAGATTCAGATGTTGAAAGCTGTACAACAGGGTGAGCAGAAGGAATTACAGGAGCTGAAGCAACAAGTACTTGAGTTGAAGGAGGCTAAAAAAAGTTAGAGTACTCACTCTATGACTTGTTCAACATCAAGGAAGCATCAGAGAGAAACTGAAGAAAATCCAGCAAATTGTGAAACCTGAATTTGATCAAGGAACTGAACCAGTTGAGATGATGTGACCATTTAGTTTCTGTTGAATCACTTTGTTAAATGTTGTTGTTGCCATTTAGTTTTAAGTTGAACAATTTGACCTGATGTAATCTTATCATTTCTGTTTAATTTGTTATCAACCTCTGCATTTGTCAGTTCAAACATTTCACTGCTATCATAATTGACAAACTCTGAAGAATCATCTGGTTCATTTCACTGATAACATTTCACTGATAACATTTCACTGATATAACAGCAACACAAAAATACTTAATGGACATCATCTGGTTCATTACTTTAACAGAGCACCTGGCTCACATCCACAGCATCAACAACCATGGAAATGTCACAAAAGCAGCACCAACTTGTTCATTACAGGGAAAGCACATGGCTCATTGCATAACAAAAGCAGAGCACATGGCTCACAAGTCTGACAATAAACTACTACTTAGAAGGTTCATTACAGACCATTTACTACTACTTAGAAGGCTAGCAACCAGGTCACAACCATCACTGTCCAAAAGAGCCTGGTTTGGCCTGTCCAAAGTCCTGCAGCTTCATCAGTCTTCAAAGAAACGCCAGTGCTCCTCTTCATCAAGACCAAATGCACCTGGCACTATCTTGTCAACATACAGATGCACTGCTTTCTTTGTGGCACTGCGAAACCAGAACATAACAACATGATTGGTAGCCTCCCACTTGGTAACATTCAGGACATCTGTCCACTTCTTTGTCATGATGGCAAGATTGTTGCCTTTTCCAATCTTCATCTTAACTGCAGTTCTTTCAGTGTTCTTCTCGTAGTGGACAATCACATCAGTACCAGCAGCTTTAATCTTTGGCCTAATATGGGACTTGGTGAACTCCTTGCTAAAGTACTGCAACACAGAGAGACCAACATTCAGATAGGGATGACAACATTGTACTTGAAAAAAAAACACTAGCAGCAACTCACAAGCTTACAAACACATTTGCACAGAAGTACTCACCATTTTTCCTCTGCCATCCCTGAGCACTTGTGCCTCCTTCATCAAACACACATAGATTGGTGTCTCTGGTGCTTGTTCAGCACAAATGTGCCTCAGAAGCTTAACTTCCCAAGGAAACAGGGCAACTCTAGTGGGGAACACACAATAAGGATCGAAGCTGTCTTTGCCTGGATGATTTGGACCTGCATTCAAGCAAAAAGACAGTTAGCAAACACAATGATACAAAAGGAGCAGCAGAAGAACAACACACAATAGAAAACCCACCTCGGATAACCATGTGGTTCTCACGTTCCCAGATGCATGTCTCGCAACACTCATCCTCATCTTCAGAGGATTCATCATCTTCAGAGGATTCACCATTTTCAGTCGAGGATGGATCCATCGACTCATCATCAGAGGATGAATCATTTTCAGTCGAGGATGAATCCCCCTCATCCCCCTCAAACCCTAGCATCGCATCAGTGGATGAATCCTTTTCAGTCGAGGATGAATCCCCCTCATCCCCCTCAACCTCTGGCATCGCATCATTCTCAGAATCGGTACCATCGAGAATGATGTACTCACCCTTTGGTGCCATGGCGGACTTGCAAAATAAAAACCACAAATCGATGGAATAAGATGGCCTGCGGATCGGTATAAGCATCAAAAACTGCTACAACAGCGACGAATCTACTAGACAGCCAATATCCTAAACCTAATCGACGGCCGCCGTACCCGCGCGTCGGAAACCTTATCTAAACCGCCGGAGAGATGGATAGGAGAGCTACAGGTACTGAGCCGGCAGCGGAACAGTACCTTTCAAGGACGGCGGCGGCGGGCCGTGATGGATGCGACCTGCAGCGGAGGCGACGGCCGGCGAACTCGACGGTCTTCTCCGCCGGCGAGCGAGAAGACGAGCAGCTCGAGGAGAGGCGACGAGCAGTCAAGTGATTGGACAGCGGGGCGGTGAGTGAGTGGTAATTTTTCAGAAAGAGGAGTAATAAAAAGAGGCGAGCACACACTGACAGGTGGGGCCGGACAGAGAGGTGGGTAAGTTATTATTTTCCATACGGAGGAGTAGATGCAAGCACAGAATGACAGGTGGGCCCCACCAGATAGCTAACGGCCACACAATGACAGGTGGGCCCCATCAGCGCCACGTCAGCTAACGCCGTTAAACGACTTGCCACATCAGCGCCACGTCAATAGAACCATCCTCGTCCAAAACCGCCGAAAATTTCCTCAAAACCGCCCCAAATCGGTGCAAAACCACTCCAGGGTGTGATTTCTCCGGTTTGTACTTTTTCAGGGTTGAAATTACCCGGTTTTAGAGTTCAGGGTGAAATGTATCCGATGTGTGACATTTCGGGGTGAAATCTATACTTTTTCCTATATATATATATACGTGACTACGCGAGCCATATCGATTCACGCCGATCCACCTGAAGTCGAGAGAAAAAAAGAGTCCCTCGCCCAAGGCCAAGGGTTTCTCGCTGAAGCTGTGCATCGCGACGAAGACGAAAACCATGGGCCTGTTGCTGCAGCCTTCTGCCGCCCAGGCGGAGGAGGGGGAGAAGGAGGCCATCGCCGGCGAGGAGGCGTTCAAGGGGTGTGGCTCGAAAACGAAGGAGGAGGAGGGGGAGAAGGAGGTCATCGCCGGCGAGGAGGTGTTCAAGGTGTGTGGCTCGAAAAGGAAGGCGGAGGAGGACGACCCGTTCCAGGAGGAGGCGGCGGCGGTGGTGGTTCGGAAGCAGTACCAGGGCGATGATGCGACGACGGACGAGATGGTGTCGGATGACGGCAACGACTGCGACTCTGACGATGGCGTCGAGACGGTCATTGCCAAGGTCAGAGAACGGTTCTACGCAGTTATCGAGAGGAACAAGCGATGGTTGTGCACGGATTATTCCGGGGATTGCAAAAGGAAGGCGGCGGAGGAGGACGACCCATTCCAGAAGGAGGCGGCGGCTGACGACGATGACCCCGAGACGGTCTTCGCCAGGATCACAGCACGGTTCGACGCAGTTGTCCAGAAGAACAAGGATCGCCTCTACACGGATGATTCTTTCTACTTGGGTGTCAGCGTCCCTACTACCACGGCTACGTCATCACCAACGCAAGACGTCCACAGGCGCGTCGATCGACCGACACGCTTGGTGCAACCGAACCGGAAGTACGTTGGACCCAGCTGGGCCACGTGAGTCCGAACCGGAGGCTGTTCCTCGTGTTCTTCTTCCTCGAGTCCAATTCTGGATCTCAATTTGTATCTCTTGTATCCCGAATTCGAGTGTTGATCATACAATTCCTACTTGGTACCTAACATTGGGGGATTCCGTTCATGACGATGATGGTGGTGCTGTGGTCGATCGGCCTGTTCAGGCTTGAGATTATTGCTCTTGTAATTCGACTGAGATGAAGGAGGTTCGCCAATGCTATCTATCTACATTTGTAGTTGATCGGGTGGATACATGTGTTATTGATCCATCTATCTGTATGATCTTACAATCTATTAATAATTTTCGTAATATATACTATCATCTAAATTCATAACTCGAGTATTCTACTTGAATCGTCTGCGATATATGTGATTGTTTGTGAGCTTCTGTTTCAACTACAATGTTTATGCATGTGTTTGGACCACTAGTTCATGACAACTTGTTCATCCGTGATTTTGGTAGTTCTCTGCCCATAAATATCTGATTCTTTCTTATGCTTGTGTGATTGTGTCTCAGCTTTGTTTGTGCCTGCTTGTTTGACTGTTGCAACCGGACATGTATTTTGACCTCTAGTTCGTGACACCTCTTTATTCACCAAGTCATTCATGATACCCCTTTTTTTTGTTACATTTCACTTTTGCGTTCTTGAGGTGTTTTGCTTATTATTCCCAGTCGACTACTGAGAATTAGTTTAATTCTCAGTCAACTCTCAGACAACTGAGATTTTTGTTACTTGCACATGGGGTTGCAACTTAACAAAATGCGTTGGACCATTAGATTTCTTCGTGATTCGTCTTAGTCATGAATTACAAGTTACAACTGAGAAAATGTTCCGAACGGTTGGATTGCTTCATGATTCATGCTAGTTATGAGTTGCAAGATTTAATGACATGGCCTAACTGAAAATTAATTTTCAATCGATTTAGAATTAGTCACTCCTTCTCTTTTGTTGATTTTATCGACAGTGTAATAATATGCATGCATTATTAATCTTTGAAATGTAGTTTCAACTTGATTTTCACCGGATATATTGGGAGGAGTCCAGGCTATAGCTGGCCAACCGGGCGGCCCGGCACGGGCACGCCGAGGCACGGCACGCTAGCGGCACGATTCTATTCGTGCCGTGCCGTGCCGGCACACGGGACTTGGCTTGAGGTTGGGCACGGGCACGCCGGCACGGTTGCGGCACGATGGCCCGGCACGGCACGTTCGGCCCATGAAAAATAGCTATAAAATTCAAAAAAATAGGTAAAAATAGCTATAAAATCTATAAAAAATATATAACAAATAGTTAATCGTGCCGTGCCGGCCCACGTGTTTCAAATCGAGGAGCGGCCCGGGCACTAACGAGCTTGTGCCATGCCGCGGCCCATTTAGGTCGTGCCGTGTCGTGCCCGTGTCGGGCCAAAAAAGGCGTGCTTCGGGCCGGCCCGTTTGGCCAGCTATAGTCCAAGCCATGCATCTGGTCGATGTTACGATTCTCAAAAAAAAAAAAATCTGGTCGATGTTACGACAAATCCACCAGTCTCGTTCCATGGCCGTGTGAAGTTTGAGCAGTTCAGTTCAGCGTCATCTTTTGTACTTTTTTTTTTTACATGGAGCATGATCATTTTAGACAAGGGCATGGCGTAGCGTCTGGAAGACAGTGGCGAAAACTGGTATTCCAACACCAAGCTGGTCAGCTATTCGAATGAATGGCATTGACGACAGCTATCAATTCGGTATGGAGTCTCCTCTCCCTCCCGCGCGTCCGTCGCCTCCCGTGGCGGCGGCGCGCCTTCCTCTCTCCCCTCGCCGAACCTCCCTCCACCCTCTCTCCCCCGTCGCCGCCGCCGGCATGGCTGTCGGGCGTTGCCCGTGTGGCGCCGGCGGCGCCGGCATGTCTCTACCCACGTCAATCTAGGGTGAAGACGGGGTTCCCCTTCGTTGGCGGCGGTGCTACTCGGGCGGTGGTGGCGCTAGGGAGGCGACGCGCGGAAGCCTGCGGGGCGGCGCAGTGCTTCCCGTGACGGTGTGCAGCGGCGTTGACCGGCCGGCCTTGGCGGGCCCCATCTGGGTTGGGCGGGCCGACCTGACCTGAGGCACTCTTTGCAGCTAGAAGTGAGGCGGCGGATGTAGGGGACAGCGGTGACGGCGGCCAGCCTGTTGCAGCGTGGCGGCGAACTTCACGGGCCCGATCTGGGCCCGGCCGGACCCTATTAGGACTGGTGTGCCCCGTGGGGGCCTTACAGGCCCGCTGGGCCTGGACGGACCTGACGGGGACCGGTGTGTTTGCGGCCACGTCCGGTCGACTACCGTCCTCGGCGGTGGAGGTTGGTTCCTCCCGCCGGTCGGCCGATTCTGCTGATCCCAGGTCATTCTTGTCCTCACATTCGTCTTGCAGACCTTGTGACAGCTACTTCGGTGAGACGACGTCGGTGGCTTCGGGATCGTTTTGGCGCATGACTGGTGGGCAGCTAGTCTGGTGGTATCGAGGCTCGTCCTCGCGGGGCTCATGTGCTACCGATCGTCCGGGGTTGTGGATGGGGTTTCGGGAGAAATCCTTGTCGGTTTGTTCGACACCAACGCGGTGCCGCCTCCAGGTGGCATCATTCCTTCCTGAAGGGCGTCGGGGCTACCCTTCGCTTCCCTCCGTGCTGGGGGAAACCCTAGGACCAATGCCCTGGTCCGGGCAGCAGCGTTGCGTCCCTTCTTGAAGGTGTTGTTTGGTACTCATCGATTCGGTGGTAGGAGCGTGGTGGTACTCTGTTGGAGAGGGCGCAGCGGTTGCGGGTCACCTTCGTTTAGTCGATCCGCCTATGTCTCCATTTTTTTTCTTTTTTTTCTTTGAGTGTATGTTTGCTGCCGCCCCAGCAGTGCAATTATGTTGATTGTATTGGGTGTTTGCTATATTTATATAGCGGGGTTATGGCCTATTTCGTCAGTTTCCTCATAGAATGTCCCATATATGTATTTATCATGATCCAATCCTCACTAGGCTTCTGCCATACATGGGCCGGCGTAGGGATTTTCGGATGCTTACCTGGGAGAGCAGCAGACCTCACCCCGGGCGTTCGGTCTGTTCGGTTTGCTCGGTCCGGTCTTTTCGGTCATCCAAAATTTCGGTCATCTAGAAACGCTACCCGAATTACGGCCGGTCTTTTCGGTCTTTTTGTATTCGGTCTTCGGTCTTTTCGGTCCGGTCTTCGGTCATGACCAAATAGACCGAAAAAAGGAAATAACAGCAACACAATCTCTTGTTATATTTAGCTCATCCTCATAGTTATATTCCTTCAGCTCATCCTCATGTTCAAATGTCATCTACAAAAAGACAGCAACACAATCTCTTGTTTAGATGCCAATACAGAAATATATAATCATAAGCATGCGTACCACTAGCAGTCTAGCACTAGCAGAGTAGTCTAGCACTAAGCCTGATCTAGCACAGTCCGGCAACAAAATTACAGGGAAACAAGAACCAAGCTTGCTGTGTGCTTGGCATGCGTACCACAATCTCTTGTTCTAGTAGACATGGGAGGAGGCGGAGAATGGATGGAGGTCGCTGGTTCCAGGCGGCAAGATGGATGGATACGTATGTGTACCACAAAATTCTAGGGAAACAAGCGGCGGGGATGAAGTTAGGTCATGGAAACGAGCGCTAGTGCTGAAATTGGGGAAAAGAAGTAGGGAACTAGGCCTCGATGGGCTGTGCTACATGCTAGAGTACACGAGTTGGGCCTGAATGTCTAATTCGCATCGCTAGTTCGGTCCCTTCGGTCATTTCGGTCCTCAGCTCGTGATAACCGAACAGACCGATATTATTTCGGTTACTTGATTCTCAGGACCGATATTATTTCGGTTACCCGAAATTCTAGGTATTTCGGTTTCGGTCCCGATCTTTTCGGGTTCGGTCTTCGGTTTCGGTTTTTTGTGCCCGGGGTGAAGCAGACCGGTCAGATTCAGACACATGGTTGCGTACTATGAATTGGAATTCCTCCACCGTCAGCCGCTTCTCTCCGTGAGTAACTTTGGTGCGCTCGTACCACCAGCTTCAAAGAAAGGCTTCTTTTTTTTATCTCCTGCGGTTTTCCTCAAAAAAGAAGCTGTTTCTCATGTCAAAGGATCTCTGTCACCAACTCCCCGGTTCCCTCAACTCGATTCTCTCCTCTCACCATACATACACGTATTTACACACATACATACGCACGCAATGACGCAAGCCGGCAAGAAAGCCGAGACACAGTTTAACGGCCATGGACGCGGCCGTCGACCATGGAGCCGGTGGACTGCTCTTAAGATGAGAGGGACGCTCGCACGGGCCGGCGGTAATTCTATGAACGCCATATTCTCGCTCGCGGCGGTGCCCCGGGCGCGCGTCCTGGAGCGCGCGGCGGCGCGCGTCCCCGGCTGCCTCTACCTCTGCCTCTGGGCGCCGGTGACCGGCCAGCCCTCATCCAGCGCATTGTCTTTGATCGGCAGCCATCTGTTCTGCCTGGACGCGTGGATCGCCGGCGGTGATCGCGCGCGGGCGATGTTCGAGGCGTACCGAGGAGCGCTCTGCGCCGTCGTGAGCGGGTAAGCATTGCGCGCGATTTCAGTTCAGTCGTCCTTATAGCTGGATTCTGAGTTCTGACGGTGTGGTCGAGCACGCAGCTACGTGCCGGGGTGGGCGTACAAGGAGGGCCGCGCGTACATGGAGCTGCCGGAACCGGACCTGACGGCGTCGGCGTCGCTGCAGGTACAGCAGCAGTTCTACCATGTCAGTGAACAGAAAACACTTCTCTTCATCATGCAGAACATAACGATTGCTTTTTGAAGCTGATTGAAGTTGATCTTTTTTGCCCCTGCAGGTAGCCGGCACGAAGGTACGTACGTTTCTTGAAAAAAGCCACCTCATTGGGCTTTTGATGAATTGCATCGATAGAGATGAGCGAGTTGATGATCGTGGCAGATGGCGGTGTTCATGGGATGCGAGAGCGGGGAGATCGAGGTCGGGCTGTCGAGCACATCGGTGGCAGCGGCGGCGGTGGCGGACCACGTGCAGCAGTCGATCCTAGAGGAGCTCCTGCAGCAGCAGCCGGCGGCACGTCCGTCGTCCTCGTCCTCCTCCATGCCCTCACTTTCGGTCGGCAGCCCGGAGTACTCTTCTCTCATCCGCGCAATGGCGACGCCGGTCCCCGGCTTGCTCGCGCCTGTCTACGGCCGGCACGAGCACGAGTTCCCGGCCGCAGACGCTGCCTACGATGCGGCGGTGGCGCAAGCAATGCTCGCGCTCATCTCCTCCTCCGACGCGTCGACCACCTCCACGCCTCCGCCGAGCCACTCGACGCCCTCGTGGCTGGCGCGCCAACGCTCGTCGCCGCGGCGGACGACGGCGTTCAAGGCGTACAGCGCGGCGGCGAGAGCGCCGAGGGCGAGGCCCCCAACAGGTGCGCCCGGGCAGAGGATGATCAAGACGTGCATCTCACTCATGGCGAGCGTGCACACGGCAATGCGCACCCGGGAACTCGCTGCGGCGCATGCGCATCACGAGGCCGGCAGCGCGCAGCCACCGCCGGCGTCCGCCACCAGCCAGCTGCACCACATGATCTCGGAGCGGCGCCGGCGCGAGCGGCTCAATGACAGCTTCCAGAGCCTCAGGGCGCTGCTCCCTCCCGGTTCCAAGGTACGACTCCAAACCAAACCATCAAGTACCGATGGTGCATGTCGCAATGCAAGATTTGCAGAAACATCTCAACATTGTGATCGTTGGTTCTGTAGAAAGACAAGGCCAATGTTCTCGCGAGCACAACGGAGTACATGGCCACGCTGATATCCCAGGTGTCCCACCTCCAAGACCAGAACCGGCAGCTGGAGGCGCATCTCGGCCTGAACCGAACTGCGGGTGACGACGACGGCTCGTCGGAGAAGATAGAGGTGCACGTGACCACCGAGGCATCCCGAGATGAGGTGAGCGTGAGGGTGACGGTGCGGGTGGAATGCGACATTTCGGAGTTTCTGATCTCGCTGCTGGCACGGCTGAAGGAGATGGGGGGTTTCACCGTGGTGTCCGTGGAGGCGAGACAAGAGAGCGGCGCACTTGCACGGGCCAGCCTAACATTGCTAGTCACGGTAAGTGGTCAATGTACGCATGCCTACAATAGTGCGGTCAGAATACAACCATATTCTATTCAATTGGTGGTAGACTAGCTTCGATGAACTTCAAAGGAACCTGAGGGGAAAGTTGGTTTGCTTGACCTACATTAGACCATCCTTACCGAATCTCTGAAATGTACTCACAAAAAGACTACACGAGATCTGTAGAGAATCTAGTGAGTCACTGATTGCCGGATCAAAACTGAGAGTCAAAATTTTCTTTACATCAAATTAGTATTATGTTGTTTGAATTGGTTTTAGCAGACATGATTAATTTGACCAATTAAGCCTTGATACATATGGTTAAACACTTGAATTACACAAGCTTAAGCTGAATAAGACAACCAATAGAGCACTTTTTGACAGGACTCATAAACCTGCACAATCATCTGTTACATATCTGCCCTAACTTCTTGATGTTCTTTTTTAAACTGCCAACGACAAGTACAATGTTGGAGTAGAAGTTCAACGACCTGGCATGTCTGAAAAGCACCCTGGTCAGAGTACTTGCTCATGAAGCTTAACAAAGCGTGGTATACCATTCAAATGTTTGCTGCAGGAGGCTGGCTACATCGTGGATGAGACATCGCTGAAGGAAGCTCTGAGGAAGGTGATCGAGGGCGTGACGACGGCGACGCCATCGCTGGCAGGGTCACCGTATTGACTGTATCATGGAGGCCCGGAAGGAGGCAGGAAAGGGACTCTGTTTCGTGGCAATGGCGCTGCCTCTGTTTTTCTCTATGTAGTCTTTTGTCCATGTCTTGGTAGTGTTAGATCAAGACTGGACATATATCGTGGCATATCTAGTGCTGGGATTGGTCAGAAGTGTAGCCTAGTCTTCTAGTATATGGTAGTTCGTCTACTTGTCTATGTAGGGCCCTGTTGCAATTTTGACATGAATTGAGCTGTTCTGCTAAGGAAAGTTCTAGTCATTGAGAAATTTTGTTGGCATAACCTCGCATCAAATTCAAGCACTGAATGATGAAGCTCGGTTCAGACCTAGGCTAGTGGCCGGACAGCTCGAACCATCGACATCATTCGGGCAAAAGCTGTTATGTTTCTAGAAACCAAGGAAGCAAAGTTTCTAATAGCAGGAATTCCATGGCAGTGTACTGTAAGATATCCGAACCGGAGACGAAAGCCCCAAACAAATAGTCTTTCGAACTACCAGGAAAAACCGGCAAGACAAACCAGCATAGTATACCTTTCTGGAGCACCTTCAAGATATATAGAGTACAAGATGGTATATTTAGTGGCTCCAAGGAAAAATTATTAACTGAATCCCGTATAGTTTGGATCGAGATGGCCTAATGGGGATCCACTGGGATCTCCAAGTGTTTTCTCTTGTCATGATCACCCTCTCTAGGCTTCCCTGTCGCTTATTCTTCTTGTAAACAAAGGCCTTATGACATATATACAAGGTGAAAGTATTTTTGTGAAACGTACATACTAACTATTATCATACAAGATATATACATCCAACCTTCAGGTTGAACAGTCGTGGCAGGTGCTCAGTTAGCCTAGCTGGCTACCTAGTTGTATCAAGTTCTTCTGTGCGAGATTGATAATCGAATCTGCTATTACTCGTGCGCTGGACTTCATGTAGCCTCCTGAGAAGTGGGTAAGGTGTGTGCATATCGATGCGGTATTAGTGGTTGATGTATGCGATTCGCAGGAGAGAAACAAAAACACAAAGTATAGGAGACGTGGTTCACCTGATGTCAGCATGAGAAGTGGAATGTTTTGATCTATTGCAAACCTGAACACCTTCTCATCTCTCATCACCACACCTTCAGGACTTATCTGAAATTTTGGGGGAAAACATGTCGGATTCTGCAGTAGACCACCAACTGGTGCAAGGAACAGAGAAAAACAAAGGCAATATGTTGTTGATAAACTAGTGTTTATAATACTTCGGCGCACGATTATTTTCCAGTTTCTGTTGTGGCATTACAACCAAAAAAGTCTAACTTAGGCAGAAAAATATTGACTACTCTTAAGTCTTGGTTGGGGTTCATGATTAAGATTCTGTATAATGATGCCATCAAGAAATTTTCCGCAAATCACATAATACATCATGCACAGGCTAAGTTATTTATGGGTCCAATCTTTGTGAAAAAATATAGAGCTGATCAGAAAAGTACATTCAAGTTGCCCAATGGATCACCATCCAGGATGTCTGTTCCAGCATTATAAACAATCAACTGGGGCTGAAATCTACTTTGTGCAACCTGCAAACAACATGACCCAAATGGAACTGTAAATAGCGAGTCTCTTAACAAGAAATAAACTTATAAATATAAAACAAGAGTGAATGGTTAGAAGTGAAACAAGTCTACCAAACGAGAATAAGTACGTTTCAAAGTGCATCAAGTTGGAAAGTTGGAATAACAGACAAAAAAAATATTGCCAGCGCCATTGGGTGTATGACCATTTCATCATAAAGTAACATGAAAAAATATGTTGCGCAAGTGTCAACCCATTTCCTACATATTTTTTTCCCATCTCAAATCTCTGTTTCAGTTGTATAAGATGCAAATAACTTTTCAACACTATGCTCTTTACTATATCAAAATCACTTTTATGTCCAATTTACTGTAATCCTAGAATATATCATACAAAATATGGCAAATAAATATCATCTTTCCCCTAATAATTCTCCTAAATGCAACGTTTGAAACCATCCCATCCATAAGTGTGAAGGTACCTTGAGAGCTTTGTCAAGCTGATCCAAGTAGTCATCTGTTTTTGTCCCACTCTACAATGCACAATCACACAATGCACTCAATTCATATTTGAATTACATGAAAAAAAAAGAGCAAGAGAATAAAAAAGCAACAGCTTGATGCAACTTACAACTAACTCGACTTTTTGATCAATATACCGCTTAGCAGCGTGGTCCTGAAAATAAAGTTAAGTCAGTTTACACAGAACATCAGAAATATTACATGCATCCAAGAAAACGGAATGATAATACACAAGGACTGAACTTAAAGTTGGTGACAATAATGACAGAAAAGCTTTGGATGGTGGGTGTTCTAGATATCACAGCAAAAGACACTACAAATAATTTGAGTATACACAGCTGGGAATGCTGTTCTTTCAGTTCTTATATATAACCAATTGCATCACTCTGAACTGGATGTTATCTTCCAAAACATGATGTAGAATATACGTTTCTGGGGTTGACAGCAGAACTTATGATCAACACCACGATATGAACAAAAAATCTGGACAAGTAATCTCTACAGCATAAGCAATTCTGAACCAGATATTTCATAATGACATTCAGAGTATAACCAACAGAATCAAAAATAATCTTGATGTTCCGCAGGTGTAAGAAGAATTCTAGATGGTGATATAGCCAAAATAAGCTTGACGTTCCGCAGATGTACGAAGAACTTTAGATGGTGATACTTACGAAGGGATAAATTCCAGCATTGTACATGTCCAAAATGTAAACCCTTTCTTCAAGCAAAAAAATTGGGGTCACCACAGTGAACACAAATTAATAGAAGAACAAAACAGCGGGCGTACCATCATTGGCGAAATCCTTTTCATGGCCATTTCCTTGGTGAGCATCCAGATCTATGATCATTACTCTGCAAGTGTTTGAAAAGGATAGGTACTTATGAAGCTAATCTAGTTAGTAAAGAATGTACGTATGTTTGAATCCTGTCATTGCATTGCCGACACAAGCATATATTACATAATTGCAAAAACATAGTGCTTCCTAGGATGTAACAAGCATAGAAATCTTCATAGGGAAGAAAGCATGATTACATGACAGAGGATGATTATCAACGCAGATAGTTTACAGAATATATTCACAACTATGCATCAAAGAACATGCTGTGTACAAGTCATACAAATAGTTGCAGACTAAAGTAATATAGTTTCTACAGTTACAGTCCGATCGGTATAAGTTTCTGACCTTGAAATATTTAATCGGACAAAGGCAAACTGAATGCAGAGCGAAATATCAGCGTACGCACAAAATCCACCCCCTTCCTCCGCCGAACAATGGTGAAATCCTCCACCGACATTAATGGCCCATCCTCTCTCAACCGCAAGTTTGGCTGATAAAATGGACCCACCCACCTACAGAAAAGAACACACTAGCTTGTAGAGTTTCCTTGGTACTCAAATTACCCATCTGGTTCTACTCAGTACATATGGGGGCAGCTAATCACAAGACATCACCTGCTTCCGAAAGGGGTACAGTAGCTTTTGCTGCACCACCCAATTAGGGATGAGCGTTACCGGAGGAACCTAAAATCAAACATCTCATTAGCACACTGCATAACTTGCTAGCAGTCAGGCTAACTGAACTTCCACTGAGAAATTAGTACCTCCACAATGGCTGCAACCCTGAAGCTGCTCTTGAGGCTGTTCAGATATGACTCCGTGTGAACCTGGTTAAGCAAAACCATCGAACAATAAGAAGATGATGCACTACAATAACCAAGAGAAAACAGCTTCCTGATCTATTGTTCCCACCACCAGCAAGTCTTCCTTGGAAGCCTCCAACGGCTCAACCACCCGGTTCTTCTCCAGGTGGCCCTCTCTGGTGAGGAACCTGCATATGCGTCCCCATTTGGAGGAATCGAACGGGTGCCTGCACAAGATGTCGCGCGCACGGCGTAAGACGTAGCCAAGGCGTGTATATGCAGGTATCGGAGGCAGCAAGCAGCTGACTCACATCTTCTCGATTCCGAGGAAGGCGATGTCGTACGCCGCCGAGCAGACCACCGGAGCCTGCTCAATCGCGACAAAAGATTAACGAGTGATCGGAGTACCCGGCGGAACATTTCCGCGGGCGAGCGAGCGAGAAACTGACCTTGGAGCCCGGGACGTCGAAGTAGAGCTTGCTGGAGAGGATGCGGTTGCGGCGGAGGGCATCCGCCGGGGTGGCCCCCGGCGCGGCGGCCGATGAGGAGGACATCCCGGCCGCCGGCGGGGCGGTGAGGGTTCGAGCGGGGTTGCGGAGGAGACGAGTGGTCGCCTCCACGTCTGAGCTGGGAGTTGCGTGGCGTTGCCGCGGAGAAGAGGATCAATGGCGATGGGGCTCACAGCCCCAGGAGAATCAGTTCGGCGGCGGGCGGTGCTGTACGTTTTGCTACGCAGTCCTTTGGAAGTTATGTATTTTCATTCGTTGCCCTGCTTCTATTAATGCAGAGAAAATTGCATATAACACCCATGGTTGCTGACAAAGTTGTACGTACAAAACATAAAATCAAAACAGTTTTTCGGCTAACCCATCTTTTGGGGACATATGTTGAGAAAGGCGATCAGGGAGGCGATTTGTTTTTCCGCCCGATCTCCACCGCGACCGTGCTGGTCCCCTATCCCTCCGCCTGCTGCTCCGGCGGCGGGAGGGAGGGGGATCCGGTTCCTCCGCTCTGTAGTTAGGGTTCGGTTTTGCAGGTCGTGGTGCGCTGTTGGGTGGTGGGAGCGGCGCCCGGACGAATAATCTGCCTTAGCTCCACTCCCACACCGGCGGTGTCCTTTATGGCGGCGTCTCGGAGTTGATGGTATCGTGTGGTTGTCGATCCCTCAGATTGGCGGGTTTAGGTTTCATGGATGGTGTCGGCGAGGAGGCGATGGCGACCACATCAGGTGTGTCTCTCCTTCTGCTCTGTCCCTGTTGCTATGGCTTTGTCTCTGACGTCATGGTGGAGCTGGGAGGATGTGTCGTCCAGGGGTACGCGTGGGCGATTTCTGCGCAGGTGACAGCTGGAATAGGGTGTATCGTGTGCTTGGTTTGTGGTTGGAGGCGACAGTTCTGGTTTCCTCCTTCGACATTGTAGTCGTGCAGGGTGTCAGTTCTGAAATTTGATGGCATGGCCGGGGACATGTTGGCCCGATCTGATTCTTTCAACGACAATGATTTTGCTTCTGGCATGCTAATTTGGAGGTCTGTAAAGTTGCGGATCATCGATGGAGCCGCGTCGAGCTCGGGTGAAGAGGTGATTTGTCTTCCGTCCCTTTGGTGGTCGTTCAGTGGTGTCGAAGGAGGGGATAGGTGCTGGGTTTTTTTGTATAGGATTATTCTATCTTTTCAGTTCTGTAAGGTCGGTGTGTACGTACCTTGTAACTTGATTTTATTTTATTATATGAATGAGACACGTATTACTGCAAAAATAATTATTATTATTATACCACAAGTATGTTTTCTATGGTATTGGCAAATGGCTCCCATGCTATATTTTTAGACGCTCGTAAGATTCTTCATCCACTATCTCCAAACTTTTTTTAAATTGAAAATATAATTTTGATTCTTTCAAAGTAAAGAGCTCCATGTAGCATGAGAGTCATTTGTCCGACATGCACAAAGAAATATTTGAACATCATATTTTTTAATTATCGTAAAACTATAGTGTACCATTTTGAAAAGTGTCGTATAATTATGGTATACGGTATCAAATCTAGCCCACTTGTCAGATACATTGTTAAGATCTCTAAGACATCTATTTGAGCTAGCTGCAACATACGGAGTATACCCAAAAGTTGGGTTAGCCACAAAAGTTGTTTCAATTCTGTCTTTTACAACTTTGTCATTTGCAATTTTCTCATTATTATTAATGCAGTCTTCGGAGCACACGAATACGCTTTCCACGAAAGTTAACGGTGGCTAAATGTAAAAGTACCCACACCGCCGCCGGCCGCCGATCCGAGCCGAGGAGAGAACATCGCTTTCACTCCAGTCCTTCTCCGCGCGCCGCTTCCATGGCGATCTCGAGGCCCCGAAGCCGGGCCGTCCCCCTCTTTCCGCTCCTCCTCCTCGTCCTGCTGGCGCCGCTCATCTACTCCGGTACGTGCCCCGCTACGCCTTTCCTCCTCTCGATTTGGCGCACATTGCGCAGCTTGCCTTCCTGACGATCCAATCTGTGTGCAGTTTCCAGGCTGCGGCTGAGCTGGGTGCCGGAGCAGGGCCTGGACCTGCCCATCCATCCGTGCTGAAGCGTCCCGATGCCCTCGTACTCGGCCCGGCCGCCGGCCAGGGCCGCCCCGATCGCCTCCAGTGCCAAGGTTTCTGTACTCCCTTCAGTTTTGCGCATTGTGAGACAGGTGATATCTGTGCTTCTGTGTTTGGTAGTTGGGGAGTAGAGCTGGCCCCTGAGGCGTGGCGAAGCCACATTCAAGCTGTGGTTTCAATTGGCACCGCAGCATTTTGCAAAACCATCATATGTTGGTTCAAAGTAATTAAAGGAAATAGAAAACACTACACAGATTAGAGATGATGATAGCGTATTTGGCACCTCGTCGTTGTAGTCCTGGCACCAACAATGCTTGAAATGAAATTATCATTCTTAACCTCTTATTCGAAGATTGGGTGTGTGAAATTAGATGATTCCGTTCTCTGTTCTTTCTCCCGGACATACTACGAATGTGCAATCTCTTAGCATCTCACGTAACAACTGATTCACGAGAACCAATTCTCATATGTAAGCTCTAACTGTATTATCCCAATTGGAAGCAATTCTGGGAAGAGTAGGAAACGAGAATACTGTTATGAGTTATCAATGCTTGGAGAATGTACGTACTGCGCTGGATGTAAAACTTATTTATTGACCACAGTCTACGAAGTTCTGTGATATGCATTTAACAATGCCAGTTAGGCTTCAGGATACCACATAAGTCTATTCATACTTCTGTAGCGTGAGAGAGTTCGGCGTCTATTTTGTAGCTACTGACTGCATTTTACTTTTTTTCCTCAGGACTTAAAGCTGTGAATAAGATCAGTTTATCAAGTGAAAGAAAATATTCTGGAGAACTTGTTTCTTTTGTTACAGTATTCAGAACCTACAATTCTGGCCCCGCTGGAGCTGGCAAAATGTCATCTGATGCTGTAACTGTTGGAAAGCATTCTTACAGCAAGGAGGAAAGGTCCATGGCCATTCTTAACACTTTCGTCAGTTTCATACAGGTACTTCTTCCTTTTCTTCTTTTTTGTGCTAGCCAGTAACTAACTACCAAGATGCTTAAATTTCTTATCATGTTTTTGCATGTTGTGAATGACTCATAATCACTCTCAGCTAAGAGAATTCTAAAAGTTAGTTATTTGGTAGTACAGAAAGAGGAACAAATTTAGCGAAAACTAAAATAGAACCATTGACATCACTATGACCCAGCTAGCACACCTTTTTATAGGATCCACTATGTGTTTTAGCCTTCTGGCATGTAAATTGAATCTTCAAAAGTACAAGGGACATATACATTGGTGATTGTGAGGATGTTTGTTTAACGTCTGATCTTATTTGTAGAACTCTGTAGGTGTCAATGCCAACAAGCAAAGTCATAATATTGACTGATCCTAAATCAAAATTGTCAATAAATCAAGGAGGACCACAATACTTCCTATTGAAGGAAATTATTCTCGAGGAAATTTAATGCTTCAGAGAATCAAGTCCTACATTGTAAGTCTATATGCTTGATTGAAACAGCATCTTTCTGCATATGCTTTCTCATAAATCAGAACTACTGCTTATGTGATCTACAAATATTACTGCCGTGCAGCCATCTATATGCATTATTTTCTTTTAAATGCTGACATATTTGCGTTTCTGGTTCATATTCAGGCCTTTCTAGAGCTAAAACTTGAGGAGATTGACCAAGTGGACAGTTTTAGTCATTATATTTTCACAGATTCTGATATGGCAGTGGTTGAGGATCTTGAACATATCTTCAAGAGATATCCTCATTGTCACCTTGCTCTTACATTCCGTAATAACAAAGGCCAACCTCTGAACTCTGGATTTGTAGCGGTGAGAGGGACCAGTGATGGCATCTCTAAGTAAGTTAACATCTACTAATACGTAACAGATCTTAGTATGAAAACTTGGCCTTACATTAAATAATATCTTCCTTTGCTTTTAGGGCTATCGAATTCTTTAAAAAAGTCCTTGAAGCATACAACCTAAAATATATGAGGGCTTCTCGCATGCTTGGTGATCAACTAGCACTGGCATGGGTTGTGAAGTCTTATCTACCATCAGCTTTTGGGAAATTTTCTAGGCCTGAAACATTTACAGGTGAAGTCAATGGAGCATCTGTTCTGTTTTTGCCTTGTGCAATTTATAATTGGACTCCTCCTGAGGGTGCTGGACAGTTTCATGGTATGCCCTTGGATGTTAAGGTATATCATTTTTTCTACCGTAAGAACTTGTTTGGTCCATGCCGTTGTGATAGATTTTATTTTTGGTTAGACACTAGTACTTTGAAGTTCTTCTGTTATTGTTACACTGTGTTTTTCATTCTTGCCACTTGTCAGTGTTAGACCTGCTGATTTTGGGAAGGTCTAGCTCTGAGCCTCTTAGGAGCATGTTGATATATGCTGTATTTTTCCATTGGGTATGATAACATACCAAATCTGACATGTTGTTCTCAGGTTGTCCATTTCAAAGGTTCAAGAAAGCGCTTGATGCTCGAGGCATGGGATTTCTACAATTCAACCTCTCAATTGTCTGATATGCTGTGTCTAATCTTGAAGAGTGGCAGAACGAAATATGACTTCTGAACCTTTGTTCCACGATGAAGTTACATCTGGTACTCTTTCCCTCCCTCCAGACATCTCTGGCTGGGTCTGCATTTCGGGCTTTCCTTTTCCAGTATCTTTTGTAGTTCACCCAACACAGTTAGTGTTAGTCTTTGTTGGTGTCTTTGCAATGCTTTACGTATGTCTTACTTGTTCACATGTGTCTACAACGTGTGCTTTACTCTGAAGTTTTCTCTTCACAGGCTCATCTTCTTTTTACAGTTGATCCTCACCGAACACCGCATGGGTCTGTTTGGCATCGGCTCCTCTGCAGTTCCGAGTCGTTTCAAGAATGCAGGCCGCGCATGACACACACAAGTAGAATCATAGCAGAAATTCAGGTAGCATACAAACGAAAACAGGGTGATCCAGACTACAACGAGAGCACAGATGTGTGATGAGATTGATGCAAAGGGTCCCTGTGGAAGCAGGGCTGTAGATACTGCTGGCTAGCAGGGTGATCGTGTAGGAAATGGCCAGTTGTTTTGGTGATCGTTTTGGTAGCTTTGTTAGTTGTCACCCTTCACTAGCCACTCATGATGTAACAGTTTGTAGGTTATTGTGAATCTTCCCTTTCAATACATGCTATTATTAGCAAATGATGATGCTTTGTTAAATGAGTAAAATGTAGCAGGAAATGATGACCCTCGTACTCTGTAATCGATTGTCTAGAGTATGTACCTGCTTTCGCAATCTTATGGCTCGGCACTTGTTCAGCTTGTCGTTTGAATACTCGATGCGTTCTACTCCATGAATTCAGAAGTATGTAGACCCAGTGGCAGCCTGGCAGGCGACCTCAGATTTCACTGCTGGCCAAGCAAGCATGAACGGGTGATGGATTTTTCAGTGTTGGCACTTCATACTAAGATGGAACTTTTTTTTTTTTTAACAAGGCAAAGAATTTGTCTGGCTCGGCACTTGTTCAGCTTGTCGTTTGAATGCTCGATGCTTTCTACTCCATGAATTCAGTAGAATGTAGATCCAGTCCAGTGGCAGGCGCTTATTCAGCTTGTCGTTTGAATGCTCGATGCTTTCTACTCCATGAATTCAGTAGTATGTAGATCCAGTGGCAGGCGATCTCAGATTTCACTGCTGGCCAAGCAAGCATGAACGGGCGATGAATTTTTCAGTGTTGGCACTTCATAAAGATGGAATTTCATATTCGAGGGGGTGGTGATTATTAGTTTTGACTGCCCTGTTTTGCTTAAGCCTTGGCTGTTCAAACATGTGGGCAACTCCAGAATGCTGAAACATTTGGACAGTTTAAGAACGTTCGGATCTTAACGGGATCTGAATAGCTTTAAAGTTGTTGTATTGTGAGAAAGAAGGTTACATGGATTGAGATCTACTGTGTACAACAACATTGTACAATTGATTACGTGAGCGGCTGCTGTGCTCTGCCACATATCAAGAAAGTAACAGCAACAGTATCAACGGAGATAACTGGCTCCATTCGCACAAGACTCAAATGCATAAACCTCATCATAGCATAACAAGACAGCGGGAACAGATACCCGAAAACTCATGATATAGCACGAAATGTAACTGGTTCACCAGGTAAAATTGGCATTAAGTAACAAAACAAAATCCTCCCAAGAAAAAAAAGAAATCAACCGTTTCAAGCCAGCCCAGTCTGAAGGGCAAGACCTATGTAATTGGCCTTTTGGGAAAGCGCCCTCTTAGCTCAACCAATTTCTTCTACTTGATTCCGGAGGAGATGCGGGCAGCCGGGTCTTGGCTTCGACACTGAATTCAGGTCCTACATAGTTTCTTTGTCGCCGCCCTTGAAGCACTTGGCATCATTATCCTGAGCACTACTCCGCTGACTTGAACTTAGCATCCAGCAAGGCCTGCCCTTCGAATGGCTCAAGGTCCTCAGCCATGGTGTCAACGCGCTCCTTCTAGGCCTCATCGGAGATGTCGACCTTGTTCCACTCATAGACCTCTTCCATGACGAACTTGGGGATGTCCGTGCCACGGAAGAGCACGAGTCCCTTGACCCTGAAGGGCAACCAATCACAAGCATCTTGTCAAAATCATACTTGCAGCACAGATTCATCCGCGCCAACCTTGTTCAGGGTCACGTACGACAGTGTATTGTCATGATACTTGTAGTCACAGAACCAGAAACCTGAAATAATGGAACTATATGAGTTTCGGTTCATGGGAGGATTTGGGTTATAGAACGAACAAAAATGATTTTGGATTGTCGTGAGAACAGGTTGAAAGAAATAAGATGATTCTATTCTGCAGAAGTAAGCTAACATGATGTATATCCACCAGAAGAGGTTACAGTGATAACAAGGGCAGTGTGCCACAACTACAATCACGTCTGAAAGAAAAAATTGCTGTCTACAGTTAATTTTTTTTTTGCTGTCCTGATGCTCCAGGTGGCAAGGCTAACTGCATGAATCAATACTGTTGAATCAGAAACAGAAACATGATAGAATGGAAAATGAGTTTCTCCTTAGCCTTTAAGTCAATTACTGTTGAGTGTTGAATGAACAAATTTGTAGCAATCAGTGGTCAATCATACTGCTAGACTGTAAAATCCATGCATCAGGCTTATCTAGCAATTAACAAACATGACAGATACAAGTTGCAGCAGATGACTAACATACAATAGAAGAATTCCACGAGACAGAGTTCCAATTCATTTCAGTATCAAGGTTAGGAAACGAACAAAACTGACTTTCCAAATTAATTAGCTTTACTGGTCACAAGAGAAGGTTGAAAAATAGTATACAGGATTTTCTTCTGTAGATGTAAGCTAAGATGATGTATGTCCACCCCATTCGAGTCTCCAGCAGTAACAAGGACAGAGTGCCCCAATTACAATCACATTTGAAAGAAAAAATTACTGTCCTGATGCACCAAATAACATTTGTTAAGACGAGGCTAACTGAAGGAAGTACAGGAGGCAGTATAGAATTGGTTAAGGCAGGCTTACTGCACAATTCGAGACTCACAGAGACAGCAACAGAATGTTAAGCAGAGAGAAACATCAAAGAATAGATAATTAATGTTGGCTCAACGAATTTGTAGCTATCAGTGGTTGATTTTGTTGCTAGATTAAGAATTCCATGGATCAGGCTTCAAAACATTGAACAAACATCACAGATAGAAGTTGCAGAGGATCACTAACATGTAGAGCAGAAGAATTTTATAGGACTGACATAATACTTTTCAACGGCAACCTAATGGAACTCGTTACTCTGTGTTTGAAACCAAGCCTTGGGTACAAGTATGCTTGCAAGAAAACAACCATTAACGGATAAGCACTGAAACTTGATGAGCTATGAAAAAAGAAGTACCTGATCGATTACTCACATATTCAATAAGAGATTGTCCGAAAAGAAGCTTCTCACCCTTCGGACGAACAACCTCAGGAATAAGGAAGAACGATTACTAATTTAATAAGTGCAAAGGCAGATAAATTTAAATCAAAGGGTGTAGCACAATATATACCATAGCGCCCAATAGCATTTCTCTCAGTAACAGCACCATCCGGAGTTCTCAAGGACAGGAACATGCAAAGAATTATAAGTTCCTGAATCACTGTATTAAACATTTAAACTCATATGTAAATTTAATTGGTGTATGTACCTTTCTGAGGGAAATCATGTTGATAAATTCAGCTTTTTTGTTTGAGATACCCATCTCAAAGTTCTTGGTCAGCTCAACCTTGACCCCACAGTATCCTGCAGCAATAAAACCGTAAGGCATAGCGCTATAACAACAGAAAATTATCTGATAATCTAGAAATAACTGGCATATTATGTAGACCTGACATCCAGGACCCACGAACTGAAGCTAGCAGAGATGTTAACAGACAGAGACCTACGGCACACACCTAGCATCAGAACAAGCTAACCCTCTAAATCACAGAGGCTCAACATCACTCGATCAAATGGACATCTATTCGTGGCAATCCAACAAACATAAATAAGCAAAAAAGAAATCTACGAAGAATGATGAAGCTCACCAAATATCATGTCGGCAGGAGCTGCTGGCTTTCCCCAATCCAAATCCTCAGACCTGCACAAAAGCAAAACAAAACAACATTAGCTCATGTTCTGGAAAAATAATGAACTAATAACCAAAGAATCCCGAGTCTTGAGACTCGATGAATGCTACTACGACAGTGATGTCGTCGGACTTCCCACCGGTGCGAGCCTGTCCACATTCCTGGCTGGGAACGCTGAAAGGTGAGGGCTTTGTAGTGTTCACCGACATGTTATAAGCCTGCAAGACCATGGCGCCGGCCATCTCTTCTGGCGTACAGCCAAGGACAGTGCCGGACTGGACTATGCCTTCTAGGGTTGAATCGAAGACATTATCAAATAAGCCGTCGGACGCCACCACCAGGATGTCGCCTTCCTCCACACCAATCTCGCCCACCATTGCGTCACTGATCTTGGTGCGTCCGTTGAGTGCGCTGAGCTGGAATGGGCAATTGAAGTAGTGCTGTTGCGGCTGCGACCGATGCACCATCTTGCCGTCGCGGAAGACAGCGAAGCCGCTGTCGCCCACGTATGCCCATCTGAGCGCCCGGCCGGCGAGCGACACGATGACGGCGGTGGACGCCCCCGGCGTGCCCGGCGCGGCCGTCCGTTGGAAAGCCCGCTCAAGAATCTTGTATGGGCAGACGGGCTGGCCGAGCTCGGAGGCAGCCACCTCGGAGAAGGCGTTCGCCATGAGCCCACGCGAGAAGGCGGCGGCGTTCACGCCTTCCGCGCGCCATCCCCGACTCCGTCCGCCACACCGATCACGCCGCACACGTCATGGAGGAAGTGGCAATCTTCGTCGTGATCTGGCACGTAGCAGGCAGCCGAGATCATCCTCAACGGCGCGCGCGCCGCCATGGGGGGGATCGGCCGCGCGCGCGGCTGCGGTTGCAGCCGCCGCGCCACATAGGCGGCGTACCTCGCGACGTCCTCTCGATCCCCGGCGGCGGCGGGCGGTAGGGCTCCGAAATGGATGCGCACGGCGATCCCCAGGGCCTTGGGGGTCCGGCCGTAGAGCTGGTCCAGGATACTCCGGACCTGCGGCGGCGCCGCCATGGCCGGAGCTTTCTCCGGCGAGTTCGGGGATTAATTTTCTTGGCTAGTTGCGAGAGCGGCGAGCGATCTATGGGAGTTTCCGGTGCGCGCGATCTGTGGAGCGGAGATTCCGGTGCGCGCGAATTCTTGGATTTGGAGCTCTGGCGCGCGGAAATTATGGTTCCGTGCTATTTGAGTTCGAATCGTGTTCGGGAAATACCAAAAATCGAAAAACATACTGTATTTGGATTTGTACAGTTCGAGTCGTGTTCGGGAGTATACTGTATTTGTACGAGCCAGGCTGGCAGTGGACTCGACTCAGACTCGCCGTCCTCGCTGGTGGGATCGAGTGTTCTGCACGCGACAACAAGATAAAAATTTCAGATTGATTAATGGGAAAAGCTACGGAGAGGCGCCGCTCGCGCGTCTCTTCCGTGCGGCGCGCAGCGAACCGTTCGATTTAAATCTCTTCTAATCTTAACCTTATCCTTATCCCCTCACCCGTTTGCACAGGGCACACATTCATTCCCCTTCTCTCTCGTCTAGTTCTAGATCAGAGCTTTCTCGAGCACTCGTCGGCCGCCATCAGGTGTGGGCGCTGCGGGAGCCGGGAGGTCAAGGCCATCGCGGGAGAGCAGCATCACGCCATGAGGTGGCGGCCGGGGAGCCTCCTCGAAGGCGAGGACCTCTGAGCTCGTCGAGAAGGCGACCGGAGCAGGAGGTGCGACTGCTGGGCGCGGCGGCGCCGGAGCTTCGACGCGCGGCTCCAGTATGAGGCTCGGCGACCCTGCAGCCGGCGCGGCCAACGATGTGCACGGTGGCGGTGGGGCTGTCCGACGCATGGCCCAGGACACGGTGCTTGGACAACACAATGTTCGCCGTCGTCGAGGCGCGGCTCGGCGACCCTGCTGCCGGTGCGGTTAGTAATGGTCGCGGGCGGCGTTTCGTGGAGCCGGTGCTGATGGGTCCGCCATGGGTGCGTTCATGGTCAAAACCTCCTCCACGTCGTCGTCGCTCGCGCAGGTGCGCGCGCTTAACGGACTGGCGGATGAGCTCCACAAATGCGCGGTGAGTTCCCGTGGCCCTGCTCTGCGCCGCCGACCAGCTCACCCTCTGCCTCACGTGTAGGGAGGTCCTTGAGCGTTCCTGGGCAAAAGGCGCCTCCTTTTCCTGCAGTGCTTCGACCTTGACGCCACCGATCTCGTTCCATCCGCCAGCAAACAGCCGCACGGCGCCATATCTTCTATCCCCGCACACCACCTTGCTCTCGTCGACAACCCCTGCAGCTGGCTTGATGGTCTTGGTTGAGATGCCCTCTGCCATGTCTATTCTTCCGCACGAGCACGCACAGCCGCACTAGCACCACATGACTAGCTAGTTAGCTGTGTCAAACTCATATCCATTCAGCTGCTAGGCAGCTTGCTAGCTCCTCTAAGCTCATAGTTGTCACTCAATATGGGAAATTTTACGGGAATCAATATGGTATTTGCTACACATTTATAACCTGATAATAGTGACTATATAACCTGATAATTGTGCCCATATAATCTGATAATCGTGTCCGAATAATATGGTAGCTGAACCACAGAACCTAATGGGCGCATTCGAAAAGTCTGATTACCGTGTTCAAACAACGTGGTAGGTGACTGAACGAGAGAACCCGATTGTTATTTTCAAAAAATCTGATAACTGTATCCGAACAATGTGGTAGCTCAATCGAAAAACCCAGTGGTTATTTTAAAAAATCTGATAAGTGTGTCCGAATAATATGGTAGCTGAACCGGAGAACATGGCGGGTGTATTCGACAAATCCGAGAACTACGTCCGAACAATGTGTAGCTGAACCAGAGAACCTGGCGGGTGCATTGAAAAATTCTAGTAACCGTCAGAACAATGCGGTAGCTAAACCAGAGAACCCGATGGTTATTTTAAAAAAATTGATAATTGTTTCCGAACTAGTTGAACTGGAGAACCCGGTGGTTATTTTCGAGAAATCTGATAAGTGTGTCCGAGTAATGTGGTAGCTGAACTAGAGAACATGGCATGTGCATCTGAATAATTCGAAAACTATGTTCGAACAATGTGGGAGCTGAACCAGAAAACCTGGAGGGTGCATTCAAAAATTCTGATAACTGTGTCCGAATAATGTGGTAGCTGAATGCTGAATCAGAGAACATCGGTTGTTATTTAAAAATTCTGATAATTGTGACCAAATAATGTGGTAGCTGAAATGGAGAGTCTGGTTATTATTTTCGAAAAATCTGATAAGTGTGTCGGAATAATGTGACAACTGGAAAAATAACCTGGTTTTTGAAAAAATATGTAGTATATCCGACTAGTTTGAGCTAAACTGGACAACATGCAACTTGTTTTTGGAAAAGTTGGTACATATCGGAACAAATATAACACTTGAAAATCGCTTTTAAAAAATCTGTAAACATGTCCAAACCAAGTGGTAATTATTTCTGACAACATTGGAGTCGTCTTAAAAACAAAGTGCTTAATTTTCTAATTAACTTTTTAAAATAAAATGGTAGCCAAATTCTTGACAGTTGCATTGAGCATCACATGTTTACGCCATGAGACAGTCTTAATAATACGGTACTTTTTTTATTCATGTGATTTTTATTACTAAAATCTACGTGCATGCTCTAGTCTACTAGAGATGCAAAAAGATGCTGCCGCTGCAGCTTTTTGACGTGACGTGCTAAAGCGATAGCGTAGGAGGATTTGCATGCTTTTCCTTCGATCCAAACGCGCGCAACAGCTGGCTACAGCGACCGCCGCTCGGAAAGACTATTGGGCGGCGCCGCTGCGTAGTCTGATCCTTGATTAATTCTTTGTTTTGTACAAAGTCGCAAGTTTTAATTGTCGATGGCCTCAACTCTTAGACATAGCCACATTCGAACAGTCGATGGCCTCAGCAAGATAACAATTTCAGATTGATTAATGCTTTGTCTTTTACAAAGTCGCAAGATAACAAGCCTCCATTGTTCGAGCATGCAGTGGAACTTCAGAATGCTGAAACATTCGAACAGTTTCAGAACATTCCAAGGATTACGGGACTTGATCTACTTGTAGACTTGATTACACCCAAATGCAGGCATAACGAGATTGTAGCACCAGATTCCCAAAAACTCTTAGACATAGCCACAACATCTGAACCAGTTGACCAGGTCAACTTGGCACCAAGTAAAAAAAGAAAACTATTCCAAACAAAAAAGACATCTGTTTCGACACTGAATTCAGGTACTACGTAGTTCTTTCATCATCAATTCATGATCCCAAGCAAAGCTCCGCTCACTTGAATCACTTGGAGTCCAGCAAGGCCTGCCCCTCGAATGGCTCAAGGTCCTCAATCATGGCGTTGACGCGCTCCTTTCAATGTGAGGGAACCCAGATGTGAAGTCCTTGGATCACGATATCCAAAGAGGAATGTGTTTGAAGCCATGCATGTTCCAAGCACCAAGCGACCTCTTCAATCCAGCAATGCTAATTTCCTCACACTGTACAAGAAGATTGATAGATCACTATTTTTGTAGGAGACTTGATAGATCACTCACATATTGGATAAAAGAATCCCTGTAAAGAAGATTGTCGCCCTTCGAATGAGCAACTTCAAGAAGAAAGAAAAACAGTGATTAATGTAGTAAGTGCAATTGCAAAGTCAGGTAAAATTTAAATCAGGCGTACACAATCTATACCATAGCGTGCAATAGCATTTTTTTTGACAGGATCCGCTACATATATTAGGAAGCCCAGCACAATTACAAACAGGTCCAGAAGGAACCAGAAATTACAACAAGACCCATCAAATTGCACTAAACACCCCGAGCTACCTGGAAAACACAAACGGATCCACCCCAACCCCAAATCCCTAATCCTCGCCGGAGCCGCCGTACCGCCATTCCCAGGAAAGCGAGCACCTCCACCAAAAGTAGTCGACTGCAGATCCGGCCGCCGCACCGCGACGGACACCTAGCTCGTTGAACGCAAACAGCCATAGCGCTTGCTTCCCCAAATCCCCCATCTTCCCGCCGCCTCCGCGACGACCAGGGCAGCCACCCAGAAGACCCACTCCCCAGTCAACCCCTCCCCTCGCCGCACGGCCGGCCAGAACAAAGTCACCGGAGAGAACCACCTCCTCCACCACCAAACACGGACGCCAACAAGAAGCGACGCTTAGTACCTGACGCCGCAGATCTCCACCATGGAGCTCCAGAAAGCATCAGGACCTCGCACTCCGACGACGCGTCCACCTCGCCGCCGGGATAGCCGCAACGCTCCCATAGCCATGCATCCCTCTCCTCCTCCCCCTCGCCACCGAGGCCGGCCAGGAACAGAAGAGGGAAGCACAGAAGAAGGAGCCGGAAGCACTTATTGAAGAGGATTGCCGCGACCTCGACACCACGCATCTTCCACCTAAGAAGCTTGTCGGGGATCAGATCCACGGCGAGCTCGACGCCGTACTCGAACGCCGAAGCTGCACACCTCGGGGAGAGGAAGGACGGGACATCCGCCACGAGACGCAACTCTGCAAACACTAGAAAACCTAGACTACTCTGTACAACCCGCGCTCCACTCTCTCCACCACGCCGGACGGCAAAGCCGCCGGAGAGGCGAGCCGAGCGAGCCGGGAAACTGGAAGCCACCCTCAAAGGAGAAAGAGAGCGGAGAGGACGAGAGGAAAGGGGAGGGGAAAGTGTCGGTCTGCCGTCTTCTATAGCGTGCAATAGCATTGCTCTCGAAAACAGCACCATCAGGCGTCTCAAGAACCGGAGCCTACAAAGAATTATTAGTTCCCGAGCCACTGTGTTAAACTAACTTGTAAACTCAATTAGTCTACCTAAACTAGGGGATTCACCTTGATAAATTCAAGGGTTTTGTTTGAGAAACCCATCTCAAAGTTCTTGGCCAGCAAAAGCTTGACCCCACAGTATTCTGCAGCAATAAGTGCCTTGAAATCATTCTTTGTTGCCGCTGCCCGAATGCAAAATCTATGCAAATAAAACGAGAAAATTGCAAAAAACCACCACAATTGGTGGTCAAGCTTCAAAAAACCACCGGCTTTTATTTAATTCGTAAATCACCACCACTAT
Organism: Poa pratensis; assembly: GCA_947311845.1. Taxonomy (NCBI): domain Eukaryota; kingdom Viridiplantae; phylum Streptophyta; class Magnoliopsida; order Poales; family Poaceae; genus Poa; species Poa pratensis. The sequence continues at coordinate 24,827,060 of CAMZMU010000080.1, read as the reverse complement.
TCGTTGACACGTAGCAAAAAACCACCACTTCTTCGCTAACCGTCAGTTAAGTATGAAACTGGCAGACGGGGCCCACATGTCATCATCTCCAACTTTCGCAAATCACCACCACTATTCGTTGACACGTTGCAAAAAACCACCACTTCTTCGCTAACCGTCTGTTAAGATACTTGAATGAAAGCTGGTGGTTTTTTGAAGCTTGACCACCAATTGTGGTGGTTTTTTGCAATTTTCTCCAAATAGAACAGAAGACATATATATTCAGAACAATGCAAAAGCATCTGTATCTGCAGATATAAAGTAACAAGAACATTCGTGCAAGTAGAACAACTTTATGTACACCAACAGTCTAAGCAAAGCCAAGAAAGCAGATAGGCAATAATGTCATGGGCAGACAAAACAATAAACAGCTCCACAAATCCATTCCAACGTGGTCATATGTAAGCTACAGCAACTGAAAAACCCAGGAAGTACATACATCAGAGACATACGATCCATGTCGAGCATCTGACCAAGGAAATCACACATCATGCCCCTCCAAATCGTGAGGCTCAACATCAGTCGATCAAATCGACATCTATTAACAACATAAGCGAGATGAAACTCAAGAGTACCATGTTGGCAGGAGCTGCTGGCTTTCCCCGACCCAAATCTCAGAATGAAACTGTTAGCTCGAATAGAATTACCGTGGGAAGACGGTGAGAGAAGAGGTATATCTAGGGTACGGAGCTTGGGATCTTACATCTTGTGTGGAACACCGAAGCAGCAGCGAAAAACCCAAGGAGCGAGGTTGGAGAGGCTGGGAGGAGTTGAGGGTCGAGGTCGTCAGGACCAATGGGGCCTCAACCAGGAAGGACCAGTGCAATGGTAAAACGTCATTCCCATAGTATTCATGACAACCTTCCTGTCTAAATTCATGATTCGAATGCTAGCAAGCTGGATGGTCTGATGTCCTGTACCTCCTGGCACTGCTTCACCATGCAGGTCATCAACGCCCTGTTTTGACATTTGGACAACTTCACAACATTCTGATTGTTTCGGAAGACAAAATGAGAAAGAGAACGGTAGACATGAAGAATAACAGAACGATATCACGCAGAATTACCCAATTGCAATGCATAACTATAGTACTCAAAGGTAGGACCAGATATGAACCAGGACGGGCCAGTGGCAATGGCAAAACGTCATTCGCAAAGTACTCCATTCTTGATTTCGTGGTCATCGAATGAGAGCAAGCTAAACGGCCTGATGCCTTGGACTGGACCATCTGGCATACTGTCACACCATGCAGGTCTATGCCCTGCTTTGGCATTTGGACAGCTTCACGACATTCAGAATTTCAGATGGTTTCAGTCTTTCAGAAGTTGCCAAATGAGAAAGATAGTGAACGGTGCAGAAAGAATTAACAGCAACAATACCGCGCAGTAATACCCAAATGCATAGCATAACTAGAGTAATCAAAGTAGAACCAGATACCCAAAATACTCGGTGACATAGCACAAAAGGTGACAGGTTCAACAGGTCAAATAGGCATTAAGTAACAAGCAAACTCTTCCCAAAAAAGACACTGTTTCGACACTGATTCAAGTCCTACATAGCTCTCTGTCAATGCCATCATGGTCCATAGCACTGCTCCACTCACTTGAAGCACTTGGCGTCCAGCAATGCCTGGCCCTCGAATGGCTCAAGGTCCTCAATCATGGCTTCGACGCGCTCCTTCTGGGCCGGGTCGGAGATGTCGGCCTTAGTCCACTCGTAGAGCTCCATGTCGTAGACCTCGTCCATGACGAACTTTGGGATTTCCTGGCCACGGAAGAGCCAAAGTCCCTTGAGCTTGAAGGGCGCCTCAGAACCAATCACGAGCATCTTGCCGAATGCATACTTGCGGCACAGATCCATTCGCTGGAGGAATCCACCAACCTTATTCAGGGTCACATATGACACGGTGTTCTCCTCCTGATACTTGTAGTCACAGAACCACAGGGAGTAACCCTCTGGGTCATACATCTCCCAAAAACCTGAAATACCGACATCACATCTGAGTTTCAATTCATTTGCGGATTAGGGTTCAAGAATGAAGAGTTTATATTATTAAAATTATTTTGATCTGAAAAGAAAGGTTGAAAAATAGTTTAACACCATCGTATTCTGAAGTGAAATGTAAGCTGACCTAATGTATATGCACTAAAAAGGTCTTGAGTGATTCTAGTCTTGATTGATAACAAGGACAATATGCCACAATGACACAGATTACAAGAAACAATTGCTATCATGATGCACTAAGTAGCATTTGTTAGTGCGGGGCTAAATGCATGACTCAGGAGTTGCAGGGGGTAGTAATAGAATGTTAGGTAAAATCATGAAAGAATGGACAATGAGTTCTTCTTGCCTTCACATAAATTTGCATTCACAGAACAAATTTGAAGCTAACAATGATTGATTATATTGCTAGATTACAATACCTATGGATCAGATTTCTAAGCAATATAGAAACATCACGGATAGAAGTTTCAAGGGATCACTAACAAATGGTATAGAAGAATTCGTTCAGACGAAAATGATACCTTTAATGGCAACCTCGTGGAAGTTGCTCTTTGTGTTTGAGTATAGCCTCTTCCAATCATCAAGAACCATCTGGCTCGGTGGCAGTAGATCAAGGGGATTTTTGGCCTTTGGCTTTGGTGCCTCTTCCTCTGGTGCCTCAACCACTGGTTTGGGGGCCTCCTTCGAAACCTCTTTCTTGACATCCTTTGGTTTAGCAGGAGCAGCATTTCTCCGAACAGCAAGGTACAGACTCTGCCTGCTTGACATCACCAATGATCTTCTTGAAGTTAGGCTGGTTAACCATGGTCCAAAAGTACCTCTCAACATGAGGGAACTCAGATGTGAAGTCCTTAGTCAGGATCCGTGCAAAACCAGAGTAGAGGTTGCATGTCATCACGATATCAGCTAGAGTGACAGAATGTCCAACAAGGAATGTGTTTGAAGCCAGGTGTGTGTTCAAAGCACCAAGCGACCTCTTCAATCCAGCAATGCTAATTTCCTCAGACTGCACAAGTACAAAATTAGAACCTTGCAGCTTACCAATGCTCAGATATAAAGTTAACTGATATACCAATCCTACAACATACCTCAGGAACGTAAGGCGAGAAACCAATCCTTGGATGCAACCACCTTGGAATATTGGAATCTACCTCTGTGGTAGCGAAGTCCATCCATTGCTCCACACGTGCCTGCAAAAATATTAACAGGTAAGCACTAAAACTTGCTGAGCTATGATAGTATAGTACTTGATAGATCACCCTTTTTTGCGAGAGACTTGATAGATCACTCACATATTGGATAAGAGAATCCCCGTAAAGAAGATTGTCACCCTTGGAACGAGCAACTTTAACAAGAAAGAAGAAAAGTGATTCATTTAGTAAGTGCAAAGTCGGGTGAATTTTAAATCAGGTGTAACATAATCTATGCCATAGCGTGCAATAGCATTGCTCTCAAAAACAGCACCATCAGGTGTCTCAAGAACAGGAACCTACAAAGACTGATTAGTTCCTGAGTCACTATATTAAGCTAACTTGTAGACTCAATGACTGTACCTTCCCGAGGGGATTCATCTTGATAAATTCAGGGGTTTTGTTTGAGACCCCATCTCAAAGTTCTTGGCCAGCAAAACCTTGACCCCACAGTATTCTGTAGAAATAAGTGCCTTGAAGGCATTCTTGTTGCCGCTGCCCGAATGCAAAGTCTATGCAAATAAAACAGAACACATGTATATTCAGAACAATGCAAAAGCATATGTATCTGCATATAAAGTAGCAAGAACATTCGTGCAAGTAGAACAACTTCATGTACACCAATAGGCTAAGCAAAGAGAATAAAGCAGAGATGCACTAATCTCTCTCGGGCACACACACAAAAATAAACAGCTCCCTAAATCCACTCCAACATGGTCATATGTAAGCTACAATAAGTCAATAGATTGAGATTTCAAAATTTTGAAGACAACTGGCATATCCTGGAGGTCTAAAGCTTGTGCATGAACATGCACAAATTTACACGACGGAGTACCAAAATGAGTAAATGGTCTACATCCATCGGAGACCTATGATCCGCGTCGAGCATCAGACCAAACCAATCACATCACGCCCCTCCAAATCGACGTCACTCGATCAAATCGACATCTATGAGCAACAGCGAAACCTAGAAATCGCGATGAGACTCACGAGCGCCATGTCGGCAGGACTGCTCGCTTCGCCCGACCTAATCTCAGATCTGCACGAAATCAAAACAAAAAACACCCCAGGAACCGAACTGTGAGCTCCAATAGAATTGCCGCGAGCAGACGGCGAGAGAAGAGGGGTATCCAGGGGGCGGAGCTTGGGATCTTACATCGCGTGTGGATCAAGACGAATTCGCGGAAGCAGCAGCGAAAAACCCCAGGAGCCGAGGGGTTGGAGAGGCTGAACCAGGACGGACCAGTGGCATTGGTGAAACGCCATTCCCTCAACCACTGCAATATGCGAATGTAACTCCGTGTAAACAAAATTACAATGCAATCTTAACTCCGTGGATACCATGTTTAAAAGCCTTAAATTATGAAAATTACACGACGACCACGAGGAGACTCGTGTGCTGGTCCGGCTGGTCGCCCCGTGCATGGTACGTGCACTTAGCAAACCAACAATCATTGATTATCAACCAAAAGGATACCATGTTTAAAAGCCTTTAAAATTCTTCGAAAAATGTTATACAAGAAAGAGCAAAAGAGTAAGATTTTAATTCAAACTCTGTTATTTGGGAGGCAAGAAAAATGCATCAGCAGTAATGGTGTAATGTTTGTCACTATTTTTTGTTGATTTTGTTTTTTCACACCTCCTAGAACTTGAAATTTTATATGGACCTACATGCTGTATATTTTCATAATTTTTGTAAACTATAGTTTTTACTTTTTACTAAACTTTTACCCATTTCATTGGAGCTTGGTTTCGTTAGTTAATATAATACAGTACTTTTTAAACCTAATAATGATTCTTATTAAATATGGCTTATATTACATAAATGGAATACAAATACAACTAGACAGTGGGGTAGACTGTAGACACGTAAAACCACCTAAACAAAAGGGGAAACTGCAACCAAGATTCTAGATCTTCAAAATTCAGCATCACGCCACGCCAACATTGCTCCTGTCGACAAATATAGACAAGCAGCCATGCCAGTACCATAAAACCAGGACAACGATTTTGGGCTCGAGAAAAGGGTTGCTCATCAAAGTTAATACTGTGTACACTATATAATCTCGTAAGTGTTTTTTTTTTAAACACAGTATAACGCAGACGTTTATATACACGCGTATACACTCATCCCTAAGAACGCACGCACACCCTACCTCTATGAGCACCTCCGAGAGACTGAGTCGGCGGGTCGGGTAGTCACCACGGGCGTCTCGCTATCGACGGGAACGTCACCTCCCACTTAAGAATATTCCGTCTTAAATGAGAAACACCAGCGTCAAACCTGGGGTTTAAACTCTGTTGAACTAGGGGTACAACCACCCACCTAACCATCTTGACACAGGCAAGTTCTTAATCTCGTAAGTGCCGGGAACTCTCAAAACAAAACAAAGTACAGTATTACAAGTTCAGCTTCAGTATTGCATACTGTCACAACATACAGGTGAAACGTGGCCTGTTCGACATTTGGACAGTCTCGCAACATTCGAAACTAAATGGTTCCGGAAAATCCTAAATGAGAAAGAACAGTGAACGGTACAGATGAAGAATTAACAGCAACAATACCACTCACCTAATGCAAAGCATAAAACTAGATTACTAGGACCAGATATGGACCAGGACGGGCCAGTGGCAATGGCAAAACGTCATTCGCAAGCTGAATGGCCTGATGTCCTGGACCGTCTGGCATACTGTCACACCATGCAGGTCTATGCCCTGCTTTGACATTTGGACAGCTTCACATATTGAGAATTTCAGATGGTTTCAGTCTTCCAGAAGTTGCCAAATGAGAAAGACAGCGACCGGTGCAGAAAGATTAAACAGCAACAATACCACAGTAATACCAAAACGCATAGCATAACTAAAGTACTCAAAGTACGACCAGATACCAAAAATACTCATGACATAGCACAAAAGGCGGTGACAGGTTCAACAGGTCAAATAGGTAATAAGTAACAAGCAAACTCTTCCCAAAAAGACAAACTGTTTCGACACTGATTCAAGTCCTACATAGCTCTCTGTCAATGCCACCACGGTCCATAGCACTGCCCCCTCACTTGAAGCACTTGGCGTCCAGCAATGCCTGACCCTCGAATGGCTCAAGGTCCTCAATCATGGCTTCAACGCGCGCCTTCTGAGCCGGGTCAGAGATGTCGGCCTTAGTCCACTCGTAGAGCTCCATGTCGTAGACCTCATCCATGACGAACTTGGGGATTTCCTGGCCACGGAAGAGCCACAGCCCCTTGAGCTTGAAGGGCGGCTCAGAACCAATCACAAGCATCTTGCCGAAAGCATACTTGCGGCACATATCCATCCGCTGGAGGAACCGCCAACCTTGTTCATGGTCACGTATGACACAGTGTTCTCTTCCTGGTACTTGTACTCACAAAACCACAGAGAGTAACCCTCTGGGTCATACATCTCCCAGAAACCTGAAACATATACAACATATGAGTTTTGGTTCATCTGAGGGAAATGTTATAAAAACAAAGAAAGATGATTTTGTAATTATTTCACTTTGATCACAAGAGAAGGATGCAAATAGATTGGCATGCTTGTATTCTGGTAATGCAAGATGACATATTTTCAAATTATTCAAATTAAATTTGACGAGAAGGATGAAAGAATGACATGATAGTATTCTGGTAATGTGAGCTTTACATTATGATGTACATCACCTACAGATGAGTCCTTCTAGTCTCCTTTCATAACAAGGATATAATATGCCTCACGAACATTAGGTAAAAATTTCCCAAGTGTATGACTTAGATGAAGTTGAATTTTAAATAGACAGAAATATGAAAGAATGGACATGGGAGTTCTCTTAGCCTTTACATCAGTTAGTGTTTGACTGAACGAATTTGTAGCTATCAGTTATGAATCCACATATCAGGCATCTAAACAATTAAGAAACATCGGAGATAGAAATTGCAAGAGATCAATAACAAGTAGAATACAAGATTCCCGTAAGATTGAAGTAATACCTTTAACGGCAACCTCATGGAAGTTGCTCTTCGTGTTTGAGTATAGCCTCTTCCAGTCATCAAGAACCATCTTGCTCGGTGGCAGTAGATCAAGAGGATTTTGGGCTTGGGCTTTGGTGCCTCTTCCTCTGGTGCCGCAACCACTGGCTTTGGGGCCTCCTTGGGAGCCTCTTTCTTGACCTCCTGTGGTTTAGCAGGAGCAGCAGCCTTCTGAACAGCAGGAACAGCATCTGCCTGCTTGACCTCACCAATGACCTTCTTGAAGTTAGGCTGGTTAACCATTGTCCAGAAGTACCTCTCGACATGAGGGAACTCAGATGTGAAAGTCTTGGTCAAGATGCGTGCAAAACCATGGTACAGGTTGCATGTCAAGACAATATCTGCCAGAGTGACAGAATGCCCAACAAGGAATGTGTTTGAGGCCAGGTGTGTGTTCAAAGCACCAAGCGACCTCTTCAATCCAGCAATGCCAATTTCCTCAGCCTGTAATGGTAGAACATTAGATCCTTGCAGCATACCAATGCTCATATAGCTGGCATACCAATCCGGAAACAACTTACCGCAGGAATGTAGGGCATATAACCAAGCCTCGGGTACAACCACCTTGCGATATTGGTATCAATCTCTGTGGCAGCGAAGTCCATCCATTGCTCAACACGTGCCTGCAAGTACAATTACATGTCATTACTAAAACTTGCTCAGCTATGATGATAGAAGTACTTGATAACTCACTCACATATTCAATGAGAGAACCGCCATAAAGAAGGTTGTCACCCTTTGAGCGAGCAACTGATGTAAGAAAGGAGAACATAGGTTAATTTATGCATTAAGGAGTTGCAAGGTTAAATCAAAAGATGTAACAGTACATACCATAGCGAGCAATAGCATTGCTCTCAAAAACAGCACCATCAGGCGTCTCGAGAACAGGAACCTACAGAGAATTAATTAGTTCCTGAGTCACCCTTGATAGCATTGTATTAAACTAATTTGAAAGTTTAGTTAGTGTACCTTCCCAAGGGGATTCATCTTGATAAACTCAGGGGTTTTGTTAGAGACACCCATCTGAAAGTTCTTAGCCAGCTCAACCTTGACCCCACAGTACTCTGCAGCAATAAGTGCCTTGAAAGCATTCTTGTTGCCGCTGCCCGAATGCAATACCTAGCGAGCAAAGCACAAGACATACACTAAGAACAACAGAAAATCATCGGTATCTGCATATGAAGTAACTAGAGCAAACAAGGAAGCAGAACAAATTTATGTACACAAACAGGCTAAGCAAAGTAGGACACACTAATCTCCGTTGGCACACACAAAACAAGCTCCCTACATGCATTGCAATGTGGTAATAAAAGCTACATCAACTATAGATAGAGAAATAAAAAATTAAGGCTAACTGACACAACCTAGAGACATAAGCTACAGCTAGCCAATAGATGGAGAGATAAAAAATTAGAGATAACTGACATATTCTGGAGATCTAAGCTCAAAATGATCATATACAAACATACAAGACAGAGTATTAAAGTGTGTAAATTGCCCATCAGTCCAGCGCAACCTATCAAATCAATATTTGGAGCGTAACCACATAAATCCCACATCCAGGACGCGCGATCTGCATCCAGCAGATACGCCACACAGACACAGACCTACGACCGGCGTCAAGCATCGGAACAAACTAACCACACACACCATGCGCCCACCAAATCGGAGAGGCTCAAAAGCGTTCAACCACGTAAACATCTACTCGCAGGCAATCCGAACCACGCAACCATACATAAGCAACAACGAAACCAAGGAAGTAAGATGGAACTCACGAGCGCCATGGCGGCAGGAGCTGCTGGCCTTCGCCCGACTCCAAATCTCAGATCTGCACAACAGCAAAACGAACGAAACAGTGAGCTTCGACTAGAATTACCACGAACAGAGAGCGAGAGAAGGGAGAATTCTAGTTCTAGGGGGCGGAGGTCGGGATCTTACGGCGCGTGCGGATCGAGACGAGATCGCGGAAGCGGCGGCGAAAACCCCAGGAGATGAGCCGAGGGTGGGAGAGGCGGAGAGGGTTTACAGGGGTCGGGGGAGGTCTGGATTTATTATGGCGGCGGTGCGGAATGGGGAGGGGAGAGGATCTAGGGTTGCGGCACGGACGGTCGTGATGGTGGGGTGGGGGAGGATGGACGGCCCAGATTAGTCAGGGGATGAGAGGGGGGCTTTTTTCGGCCGGGGCTCCTTGGGTTTACTTTGAGTCGATATCGGGTCCCTGCAGGGGCAAGCCTGTAATTCGGAGTTATCTGCAGGATCTTTATTTGCGAATTGCCTGCACGATCAGCGTGTGCGCGTGCCACGGGAAATAGACGGGTGAGACTACTCATAGTGGGAAGTATCATACACTAGTACAGTATCATGCATCTATATTACTACCTCTATAATGGGTAGTAACATATGTGTTGTATCATATAATCATGCATTTATTAGCCTATAGACTCACCTAGCCTCAAAATACGTTATGTTACGGTATCTACCTATGATATCACCACCATCTCTCTTCTTTAATTGCATGCCACATCATCATTTGTGCTTATGTGGCACTTATGTTACTACCTATGTTACTCTCACTATGGGTAGTCTGAGTAAGGGTCACGTCATCTCCTGATCTCCAAGATACATTGCGGATCGGATATTCCAGCTCTCCAAGTACGTGAACATGAACATAACTCATTGTGAGGACCGGAATTACACTTCCAGACCTACTGTGTAATCATGTCAATCCCAAGATCAATGTTGACAACACAGCGAAATGATACCATTGCAGAACGTACAAAAAGTACAGTTACATAGTTTGAATAGCAATAGCGAAATGTCTTGTGACATTTGTTACAATCAGAAAGCTCAGCGGAAATATAAATGCGAAGTGACTCCATCTAGCCACAGGCAGTCGATGTAGTCCACGAGGCCTCACTCTTAAGCATCGTCGTAGTAGTCGTAGTCTTCTTCTTCGTAGTGATCTGAATAATCAACAAAAGCAATGCGATGAGTACATAATAATGTACTCAGCGTGCCCCCTCATGCAAAACATATAATAGCTACATGTGGCTTCAAAGAAAGGCTATATGGTTCTTTTGCATAAAAGCTAATTTTGTTTGCAATACCATATGTAGTAGTTTTGGTAAAAACGATTTTAGATGAAAACAGGTTTTGTATTCAGTGTAATGTTTCTCATCATTGTGAGTGTCCACGACACCTCACGTTCTCCATAGAATTCCAGAATAGGGGTAGAGGGAAGTAGCAAAACAGGGTTCCTGTATGTCAAGAAAGATTCATGTGTCGTCCATGACCGTGGACACGGCTATTCGAATAGTTTTACACTCTGCAGAGGTGGTACACTTTCACCACACGTCACAAACTCGCCTAATTGCAACCAGCCGTCGCTAGCATAGCAATAGAGAATTCGTGACAAGGTCTTTTAGCTAGATCCCCCAAAGATGTGACATGCCCACCGGGTATGGCGCCGGAACTGAGAGTACGTCCCCAAACCGGTCCCCCCATCTGTGCCGAAGGTTCTCCCGTAGGCAGACACCCCATCTGCGGTACGGCGACATCGACACCAAAGGCTGACTAACTTACTTGACCCAGCCAGAGCCCATTAGCATGTGGTTGTACGGTGGTCACAATCTTCAAATCCGAGACTTATTAGGCCCTTATGCGGCACGGACGACGGATTGCCCCTTCAGCTTGTGAAGGACAGCCAATCGCTCCTTCATTATTGATCCAGCTGTCGCCCGCGCCAGTGTTAGATGGTAAATTTCACCCAGAGTAGAAGGTAGAGTAGAGAGGAAGCAACAATGGCTCATCAGCCAAGCTCAACGAGCTCATCAAGTTCAGAAAGATGTTTGTGACCCAAGGGTCAACCAATTCCTCCAAAGAGGCCAGATAAAGATATCCTACTGGATATTAACCATGGCTAAGCATTTCTACTCTACAGGATAACTATATAATTTCTACTCAGGGTATCAAGTATATAAGGCGACAAGCGGATCAGGCTGGTGTGTCAATCGACACGCCAATAACTTGAATAAAATAGCATGCATATTTGTAGAACAATAAAATAATGCCCCTTTTAAAAACATAGGATAAAAACATGAGAGGGGGGCATGCCTTTGTTGATGAATCATCTTCTTCTTCAGTAAGCTGATTATATCCACGTTCTTCAATAAGCTGATCATATCCACGTCCAACCACGTCACTCCCTACTCATCGTAACGATAGCAAATGACAACCAAATAAATACCAAATCAATAATTACCAAATCCAAATGAAATACAAATGAGAATGAATGGGCTGGTAGGTGAAGAAGAAGATAGGAAAACTTGATAGAATTGTGAAAGAGTGAGTTGTGGCAACTCGGATATGAATCAAATGGCATGGATATGATGGTATGATAGATTACCGAAATAGAATGTCTTCGTAAAGAGATACATATAGATCTTACTATATCTAATTGTCTACAAACCCAACATAGGGGTTATAACATAGTTGGTCATACCCTTGTAACCCGATAAACTCAAATAAGATAGTATAACTAGATAACTAGCAAACATGTAAACAAGACATATCATACTAGTTTGCAATCATCACACAATACCTGCCATACTACTAATATAAACGATAGCAAGGATTATCTAGCATGCTATCACAAGCATATAAGAAATACAAGAGTTAAGATAAACATCATCATATAACAACATCCAATGCAAGCTAAAGTTAATACTATGAACACATGCATTACACTAGCAATTCATATAGATATACACCACAATATATAAGGTTAACATAATCAATAAATAAATTCTACCACAGCTAAATTTCAACGATAATTAGCTAGGAACTAAACAAGGCGTAACAACATCTAAAACATATGAATCGTGCCATAGCAATATCAAACTAGGACATGCTTTATACATGAACAACTCAAATACCTTTCATAAGAATCATAACATTACACGTGTAAAGTACTAAGCACATTATATACAAGAATATCATTACAAAACATATAGCAACAAAGCATAATATATGCTAAGCAAGGTCATAATATAAAACTATAAGTAATCACGAAGGATATACAAGACTACACATTTGAGAGATACTATAGCATATGGTACTACATAACGATCAAGCTTGACATTACCAGCATGATATAACAAAGCATACAAGCAGTACATACTACAAGATCACACACATTCCAATCAACACTATACTCACAAGAAAACACATGCTCACAAGCATATACACAATGATATATTATTATGCAACAACCTACCATAAGCACGAGATGATATACTACAACAAGTAACACACAACTAGCAAGGTAACATACATGTATGAGACACACTATATACATCTAGAACCAAACAACCACCAAATACCATATATGGGATGTGATATGATTTATTCAGGGAGGCAACAGACGATTGTTGTTTAGCTAGACCGAAATACTAAGGATAAACAAGCAGTACATACCACATACCTTGGGGTACAACTGTAGTATCTTCCTTCCAACATAATATATCATCTAGAACCCAATTGCTGAGGGTTCCACATATATTCCTCTCCTGGCCAGATCAAATCAAGCAACAAAGGTTTCACTGCATTTAAAAAACAGATGTGCTAAGGTGCATTACCACTATGAGATAATATTAGTATACACGACTTACCACTGTATTCAAATAGATAATGAGTGAACCTTCAAATATTTGCTTCTAAACTTATGTATGAGGAATTCACCTGATTGACCGGAAGAGATAGGCATATATCAGTTTTATTCAATTATTGAACAGCTCAAAATCTCTGGCAGCATTGATCTATATTTTGTTCAATCAGAGAAAACGAAGAAGGAAGATTTGACTGATTAATTTCATCTACATTAATAAGAAGTATATAATGTGTGCAGCCAATGGCACGACAGTACTAAGAGCAGTACAAAAACTGCATGCTATAGAACTTGATACGACTATTCCCTATCGGAAATTCACTTTGGCACCCGGGTGCATATGTGTTACTATTATTCGTATTTATAGCGGTTAGCTAACCCAATGTAGCCATCCAGTTTTTCGGAGGTATTGTCAATAACCTGGATAGCACAAGCTTTCTTACAACAGACGATTGTTCTAGAAAGTATATCTAATCTGGGTGGTTAGTAGGCATCAGGGCATGTGAACTATGGAACTGTTGCAAGAGCAATCCAACTATCAGAAAGCAACAATCTGCAGTTGAGAACTGAGACAAAAGGAGTAGATGGTTCACTTAAAGAAAAGTTTGTCGCCTCAATACCACAGCCACAATTCTAGCCTCATGCCTCGTTACATTTTCCTTACATTTTAAAATGTAACGAAACTCAATACCACAGCCACAATTCTGGCCTCATACCTCCAACATCTGATGGGCCTGCATCGACATCATCACTAACCACGGAGGGGATTGGCCACCGCATTCTCCCTCATAGCTTCTCTCTCCCCATCTGCCGACAAATTCATAGCAGCACAACAACTAATTTGGATAAAACAAGCAAAACTGAACACATCTGAGTCCGTGTAGCAGCAACATTTTAGCTTTGTGCCATAGCTTCACGCGTCCTGAACGGCGGGAGCATCGCAATCAAGCAGGAGATATAGCAGGCCTACCTGAAACCAAGCGCCTCCTCCTCCTGCCATCTGCTAACCCTCGTGCTACAGCAGCTCGAGGCGGGCTTGTCGATTTCATGGTCCAGCTCGCTCTCGCCGAGGAGGACTACCCTCACAATGACTGTTGCGGCGGCGGTGCCCAAGATCAAGGCAGCGAGCTGCGGAGCTACGCCGGCGGGAGCACAAGGCGGTTCCGCCCGAGCAGAACCGTGGCGGCGGGCGAGCTACGACTGCGTCGGAAATCGAGCCGTGGCGGCGGCATAGGTGGTACGAGGAGGCGCTGACGGCATGAATCCGTGGCGGCGCTGGAGCAAGTCCCTGACTGCGCGGGATGGGCGGCGTGGTACTGTGGTAGGCACGGGAGGGTCTACGCGCAGCGCTGTACGCAGGGGCGGAGAGCGGCGGCCATGGATCGGGCCCGCGGTAGTGATCAGATGTAGGAGGCGTGCAGGAGAACGGGGATGGGGTTGGTTTGGGCTCGGGATGGAAAGTGGGGAGTGGGCGTCGAGGGTTCAGCGCCTCGGCGGTTTCCCCTCCGGGTTGCGCGATCGCACGAAGTGCGGAGCGAAGAGGCAGTCGTGTGTTTTTTTTCTTTCCGTGCGGGATCGCAGGAAGGGGTGGGACGACGTACGACCATCACCACCAACTCAGCTTTAAAGAATAGTAAAGACTATAGCATATGGTACTACATAACGATCAAGCTTGACATTACCAGCATGATATAACAAAGCATACAAGCAGTACATACTACAAGATCACACACATTCCAATCAACACTATACTCACAAGAAAACACATGCTCACAAGCATATACACAATGATATATTATTATGCAACAACCTACCATAAGCACGAGATGATACTACAACAAGTAACACACAACTAGCAAGGTAACATACATGTATGAGACACACTATATACATCTAGAACCAAACAACCACTAAACCATATTATTATCTAGTCAACAAGCAAGTCTATGCCTTACACGAAGACAAAGTACCATAACATGTAACACAACATAAGAATGATCCAAACATCTATGTACAAAACACAAAGGAGTAACCAATATATGGGAAAAGACATGTAATGTGATTATACATAATTAAACACACATAGAGGGCATAAACACAATGCTAGCACAAAGATATGCTACTAGAACTGATATAACTAAGCTTCATATAACAAATGGTACATAAGAAACAAAGATAGCGAAGCATGGATGATAACTAGACGAACAACACTCATGCAATAACACGATGAGCTAATTGTAGCCTGAATATAAAAACTAAATCTATGCATGAGCTACTAAACAAACAATATGAATCAAGAATGTCATCTATTATAGAGTACTAACTTACTTCACAAAGTACTAAACAAGCAATAGACCAAGAAGCAAACTTATAGCTAAACGTGCATTAAGATGACAAAACAATAGTAAAAAGTCTTACGGGAATAAAGGATTAAACATGGATCAACACATCACACAATATATTACTACAAGACATTATCGTAATCGTTCTAGTGACAATTAGAAAGCAACACAAGCAATTCTAACTACTATTTAAATATAAATGACTATATACACATGTCACTAAATAATACATAGAAATTACAGAAAACTTATATACATGCGATATGTCTAGGCAAAATAAATCACACACAAAATCAAGCACACAAGTCAAATAACATTTGAATTTGGCATTTATTAAATATAAAAGCCTAGTTTAAATTCTACCCCGTGAATATAAAATTCAATTTCACCATATGGTTTCTAGGGTCTACTAGATACTTTCACATGTTTAGATCCAAGTGTAAAGATGAATCAGAAAACGATTTGAATGGCAATGACGCTATTCGACGAATTGGTATCAATGGCGTTTCTCCTATGGTTGTCAGATTGGAGATCCGTCTTCTCCTCTGGACTTCTGCTGATAATTTGCACAAAGTGACGCGAAAGGATATCACAGGATTGTGCTGGAAATGAAGATGGCACAACCATGTCGACGTAGGATGGCATGGCTAAGAGTTAGCGTTTACAGTAGCATGGATAGGCTGAAACATCATGTCTAGGAGGTACTTCTAGATGAGGTGAGTACACAGTTCAATGGAGTTGAAACGATTCTCACCATGCGCGACGAATTCGTCCGATGAAGTCGATGAACCGAGAAGATGTGGTCGCGAAATTCGTCTAGTGAGATCAACGAATCCATCCTCTGGTCGCCTGAATCGGTTCTTATCCTCCCTGTGATCCTGGTGGCGCAGCAGTTCGGCTTGCAGTAGACGGAGTCGCTAGAAACATGGGCGTCGCCATGGTTGACGGTCTCACCGGAGCTTCGCGAGATTGAATCGTGGTGAGAGCTAGGGTGTGCTGGCTGCTCGGGAAGGAAAAGCAGAGCAAGGAGATCGACTGGGTGTTCTAGATAGGCATGGGCGAGGCGGTAGAGCGAGGCTTGGCTCACTGGCGTTTCACCTGGGTGCGAGCATGAAGAGGAGTCAGTGCGATGTTCATCACACGCCACCGACTGGAAAATGAATGCTGGAGTCAATAGAATTGATGCGGTCGTGGCGGCAGTTTCATGTACGACCTGCCGTTTCTAGCTGGCTGTGTGCAGGGGAGGAAGATGATACAGCGTCAGGCTTCGTCTCGGCTGAGCTGGGACTTTGTCCGGTGCATGCGCAAGGCGATCGACCGAGGCCTTGCTAGCTGGGCTTAGTCGTCTATTGCTGTCTCGGCTAGGTCATTGGTTTGGTCGATAGGAAATACGAGGAAGAACGAGGCAAAGAACCATCGGGGTGCTAGTGCATCGGCTGGAAAAGGAACTGAATAAATATAGGATGAAAGGAACGATCGGTGCATGTTGTACTACTAGTACTTACGTACAGGTGCAATCAGCCATAGCCTGTGTACATCTATGTGCCCAATGAGTTTTTAGAGAGAGAAGGACATTGGGAAAATAACAAGGGAGGAAAGAAATCAACTGATACTGTACTAGTCAAATACTGGCGTGTATGTGCATG
Source organism: Poa pratensis (assembly GCA_947311845.1). NCBI lineage: Eukaryota > Viridiplantae > Streptophyta > Magnoliopsida > Poales > Poaceae > Poa > Poa pratensis. The sequence continues at coordinate 24,810,152 of CAMZMU010000080.1, read as the reverse complement.
GCTACGGCCTGCATGTACAGACGTGTGATTAGCTAGAGGACCAGATCCAATTAGGATTTTAGATAGAACGAAATAAGAGGTAATAAAAATATATTTTCCTTTTAGGAAATCCATAAATTGTTATAAAGCTCTGAAAAGTACCAAATGAATTTATGAAAACGAAATCAAATTCAGGGGAGGATATTTTAATTTGCTGAAACCAAGAAAAAAACGATCCAACTTGAAGGAAAAATAAAACAAAGATTTATTCACGTTGATGCTAAATTCACTTTAAAGTTTCATGTTTAAGAAGAGTTGAGTTAAGTTTTATTTTATTAAACGAAATTTTCTAGTCCTCATTTTTGGATAAAAGTTTTTGAAAACTCCAAAAATCGGTCCGTTACACTCATCTTCAAAAATAGCACGAGTATTATCGGGAAGTAAAAAAAACAGATGCCGAGCTAGCTAATATTAAAAAAAAACATGAACATGAATTTTTTTAAATTCAAAAAACACATTTTGGAGTTTTAAACAAATCTAAAAAAAATCATGAATGTAGATAATAGTGCCCATGCAAAATATCAATTCAAAATTATTCATATCCTGAAAGTTTGCAGTGTTCACTACTTTCAAATTCTGATTTTACGATGTTTACATGGCCCAAAATATAACATATTTCTAGTTAAGAGTTTACACGTCGGTATAATACAACATCATCTACGTTTCAAACGTATTTATAATTTCGGGACAGTCTAAATCTCAGTCAGTTGCACATAATTGCATCGCATGTGCAACTCTAAGTGTGGCACGAATCACAACGTAAATCTAACGGCTAAGGAGTCAACTTAGATTCAACTATACCTCTCTCATTTGCACACAATTACATCTCATACGCAACTCTGAGTTTAGCACAAATCACGACGCAGTGGTAAAGAAGTGGACTAAGAATTAACTAAATCTCAGTCTATTGCATGAATCATGATACAAAATCGAACGGTTAAGAAGGCGACTGAGATTTAGTTAATTCTCAGTCAACTTAGAATTAGCAAATTTGTATATTTTTTATTGATGCATTTTGTTATTATATAATTGCTACATGCTTTTTCTATATATGTTTTCATGTCAATTTACATCATTTTTACTGGACTAACTTATTAACCTAGTGCAAATGTCATTTTCTATTTTCCACCCTTTTTGCATCGCTGAAAATACCCAGGTACGGGAACCAATAATTTCGGAAAAATAGGAAAATCTTCTATATCTAAATAGGAGATCCCCATTACTTATATTTCTCTCAACATGCAAGGCATACACATCATCAATCATTCAATTGGTCCATGTCAAGAAACCCACCCCACCACATGTGCCATGTCATCAGTCACATGTTCAGTTCGTAGTTGGTCCTCACTGAATCACAAAGCTTTTTTTAGGGATCACAAAAGTTATTTTGCAAGAGAATACGAACCAAAACAGACCGTCCCATTAATTCCAGGCCATATCCATCCCACTCCTCTAGCCCACCACTGTTTGTCTTCTCCATAGACATCTACAGACACGGAACGAACCTCTCCACCGCATACAACCATTGATGCCTGGCTTTCCCTCTTCACCATCAATCCCGCAACGCCACTCTCTCTTCCTCTTATCAGATAACCTAGGCGGAAACGTTGGCCCCCGTTGGGGGGATCGGGTTCATGTTTATAGGGCGTGGAAACAGCCTCCACGGTGGCATGTACATGGTGTTGTATACGGCCTGAAGTACTACTCCATAACCATATACATACGGTATTACATGATGTCTAACAGCCCCCTTAATCTAAGCCTTGAGAGAGGTTTAGATTACGCCTAAACTCATGAAGATTCTTGACCGGAAGTGTCTTGGTAAAACCATCTGCCACTTGATCTTTGCTGGAGATAAACTTGATGTCCAAACTTTTATTTGCTACTCGTTCTCTCACAAAATGATAGTCAATTTCAATGTGCTTTGTGCGTGCATGAAAAACAGGATTTGCAGATAAATAAGTTGCTCCAAGATTATCACACCACAAGCAAGGTTTGTCCTTTAGTTTTATGCCGACCTCCTTTAGAAGTGCCTCCACCCATATTAACTCAGTTGTTGCATTAGCAAGGGCCTTATATTCAGCTTCTGTACTAGATCTAGACACATTAGCTTGTTTACGAGCACTCCATGAGACCAAATTTGGTCCAACAAATACAGCAAAACCTCCTGTAGACCTCCTGTCATCAAGACAACCTGCCCAGTCTGCATCTGAGTAGGCACTAAGAAGGTTAGAAGATGATCTTTGAAATGTGAGACCACATTGAGAGTGTCCTTCACATATCTTAGTATCCTCTTAGTAGCTGCCCAATGTACTGTAGTAGGTGCATGAAGATACTGACAAGCCTTATTAACTGAATATGCTAAATCAGGCCATGTGAGAGTCAAATATTGCAAAGCTCCAACAATGCTACTATATTGTGTACTGTCATCAGGTCCGAGAGGTGTTTCAACTGTGAGAGACAATGGCTCAGTGGAAGATAGAGGTGTAGGTGCAGCTTGATACGTCTCAAACGTATCTATAATTTTTGATGTTCCATGCTGATATTATACCAATTGTTACATGTTTTATATACACTTTATATCATTTTTATACATTTTCTGGGACTAACCTATTAACAAGATGCCACAGTGCTGATGCATGTAAAATGCATACATGAACTTTGCACTTTAATTGCTTATATTCCAATCATATTTGCATCATATAAGGGTTATATCAATGTTTTATCATGATTTTGGGAATACTTCATAGTTTTCCATTTATTTGGAATTAACCCTGCACAGGCAGAAAACCCTAGTTTTGTATTTTAATGTTTCAGGGACCCAAACGTCAACGAAATCACCTGGAAATTTACGGGCGTCAATATTTGGAAGGAAGAAGGACTACGGAAAAAGGAAGCAAGCAAACGGAGACCCGAGGGCCAAACGGGCATGGCCCACGCGGCCACAGTACCAGGCCGCGTGGGACCCACCCGTTGGGCCTCGTGGCTCCGTTGCCGTCGATCTTCGCTCCACCGCCTTCGTCTTGACCTAAAAACGCCTATAAAAAAGGTCCCCGACGTTCTCTGGAAGGAGCGCCGCACAAACACAGAAACACCGAAACGGAGATCAGGAGCTGCAGATTGGAGGGGGAAAACTCCGGCGGGGCGCTGCCGGCGTGGTCTCCATCTTCTCCATCGACTTCTCCACCGTCTCCATGATGAAGAGGGAGTAGTCCACCTCTGGACTATGGGTTTGTGGAAGTAACTTATGTATCTCTCCTCTCTTGAGCTTCACTAATTAGCACCGTATGAGCTGCTGAACATGATTACGGTCACCGTTGTAATACCTTTGTGGTGGATCTTTATGAGTTAATATATGTTTGAGATTGCAATGTTTGTTTCAGTTATGAGTATAGATGCATATTATGTACCCCGTTCTTGTCTACTTGTTTTGATCAAGCATGTTTATGAGAGCGTGTGGGGGAACGTGTGCATTAGTTGGAGTAACGGGGGGTGGCTAGTGCAGTGAACGTGAGAGAAAGTTCTGCGATCCACTTTGGTATCTTTACCTTACTTTGTTACCTCACTAGGGATAAACTAAAATACCATGCTACCGGGGATGTGGGCGTGACCATTGCCACTACTCCATGACTAGATCTAGCATGTTCTTATTTTCACTTCATGTCATGATACTTAATGCTATACTCTGAGTTATCTTAATTACTGAGGTGTTATGATTTAGTTCGCATCTTGGTGGAGTATAAGAGAGGTTAATAACCAAAAGATCTCTATGTTAGGACGTGATGCCCATATATCTAAGTAACTTGTTATCAAACCCTGTGTTGCAATCTCATATGTTAACTTGTGTGTTCCATTGTCTACCACTTTATAAAGAGAGAGTGCATTTGTGAAACCATGAACCCCAGTCCATTTTTAATCATAAGAAACACCTTTCCAACACCATATACCACTTTTCTATTTTCAGCCATCATTAAATCCGAAAATACAAAAATACTTTTCATCTTGCATACATCATTCAAAAACCCAAAAATATCATTTATCATTGCATCCACCATCATTGCATATTTATTTCTTGTTTGCATTGCATAACTATCCTGATATCATTCTTACACCTTGTGCTTGACAACCACAGGTGAGGTTGAGGACCAAAACATCTAACCTTGTTTTGTAGGTAACCAAAAGAAGGATAAGAAGATAAATCTACCACTTCAGATTCCCCGAGAGTTCGATATTAAACCCTCGAGTCACCCCTCGTGGGGAAAACTGTCTTCCACTTACTATACACTCTGCACTTGGAGTCTCAACCTAATCCCGTTTATTTGTGCAGGCATCAAGACTTGCTCTTCGGGATCATCAAGACGTTTTCTGGCGCCGTTGCCGGGGAATCGTAGCTGAGAGATTTATCCAAGGGTGTGCATCATCGCATTCATCTCACAACAAAGTCAACGTCACCAACTTGTGCTAACACCTAAGCTTGGGGAGGTTGCACCTACGTGAGCACCATCTTATCCATCTTTACTTACAAAGCAATTTATTTGTTTTGTTAGTGTCATTGCATATCATATCATATTTATTTCAGTTTTGCATAAAAAATTAAAAATACCAAAAAAACTTGCTAAAATGGGAGAAAGAACTAAGTTGTGTGACTACACAAACACTCCTAATGATCAATTTATCACGAGAGCTATTGCCACACCTAAGATAAATGCTGAGAGTTATGAAGTAAGTCCTAGTTTGTTGAACTTGATAACTAGGGAACAATTTGGTGGTAGTGCTATGGAGGATGCCTCTATGCATCTTCATGACTTTGTTGAAATATGTGACATGCAAAAGTTTAAAAATGTGGAAAGTGATATCCTAAAACTGAAGTTATTTCCTTTTTCACTTAGAGGAAAAGCTAAAGAGTGGTTGCATTCCTTGCCATCTGGTAGTATTAATTCTTGGGATGATCTAAAAGAAGCTTTCATTAAGAAATATTATCCCCCTGTTAAAATTTTGCAAAATAGAAACAACATCCTTTCTTTTAGGCAAAATGAAAATGAACATGTTGCTATGGCTTGGGATAGGATAAAACTTATGCTTAGAACTTGTCCCTCACATGGAGTTAATGAATGGACCATATTACACTCTTTCTACAATGGTTTAAACTACATGTCTAGAAACATACTTGATTCTGCTGCTGGAGGTGCTTTTATGAGTAAGACTATAGTAGAAGCTAAAAATATATTGGAAAGCATTTTACAAAACTATAGTCAATGGCATACTGATAGGGCACCTAATCCTTCTAAGAAAGTGAACTCTATTGAAGAAACTAATGATTTGTCATCTAAAATGGATACTATTCTTGCTTTGCTTAATAAACCTAGTGTTGAAAATGTTCCTTTGCAAGAACTAGTTGGAAACAATTCTGAAAATATTGATGTCAACTTCATTAGGAACTATGGTAATAATGGGTATGGTAACAACAATTATAACTCTTATAATAAACCCCCATATGTGCCAAATAAATATGCTTCTAGTGGTAATGTTTCTAGTGACTTGGAAAACACCATTAGATCTTTTATATCTACCCAAAAAGAGCTTAATAAGGAATTTATCTCTAAGTTTGAAAAACAAGATGCTTTGTTTGAAAGGGTAGATCAGCTTACTAAGGAAGTCTCATCATTAAAGAGCATCATTACAGCCCAAAAACATGAGGAAACAATAAAATATTGCCAAGAGGTTATCAATAAGTCTTGGGAACACATTCATGAGCAAGAGAGAGTTGCTAAAGAATCTATTGGGGTAATGAAAGAGGTTGAAGTTGAGGAAGTTAAAATGCTTAATGAAGTCAAGGATCCTTTGCTTGACTTAGAAAATTGTAGCTTGCATGAATTAATATCTATCTTACAAAAATTTGCAAGTGATCCTTCCATCAACACTAACCAAGCAGGTTTTGGTTCTTATATTGCTAATCATGTCTTGAAAGAAAAGATTGCTAGGTACAACCAAGAGGCTATGATACCACCTAAGCTTGGGGATATGTGGATACCTAAGGTACTAGTAACTATTGGAAAAGAGACACACCATGCCATACTTGATCTAGGATCTAGTGTCTCTGTTTTATCTAAAGAACTATATGAAGTGCTTGAATTGAAAAATCTTGAAAAATGCTCTATTGAACTAGCACTTGCTGATGACTCTATTAAACATGCTTTGGGAAAAGTAAGTGATGTTATGGTAGAGTTACATATGACTTTTGTGCCTGTGGATTTTCTAATCATGGATATGGGGAATAAAACCTCTAGTCCTATTATTCTTGGAAGACCTTTTCTTCGTACCACAGGTGCTATCATTGATTCAAAGGAAGGGAATGTAAAGTTTCAGTTTCCACACAAGAAGTGCATGGAACACTTTCCAAGGAAGAGGGAACCACCAAAGTTCAAGCTCCCTCATGAGCTTCGTCAATAAAACAACAAGTAAGAAGCCTAGCTATATGGCTATAAAGAAAGCGCTTTGCGGGAGGCAACCCGGTTATTTTTGTGTGTGATTTTTCTTTGTGTCCTCTTGCTGTAACAAGAGATTTTGTGTCTAGTTAGGTTCTGGAGTTTTTAATAAAGTGCCAAGTTTTACCCTTTTTGGTTTGAAAAAGTTGCTTATAGCGTTCGGAGATTTTATTCCTGCACGAGTCAGTGCACGGTATGATTTTTAATTCTTATTCTGTAACTCCGAATGAGCTCATATTTGAACTGTAGTTGCAACTTTTCATCCTCTGTATGCATGAATTTTTTCGGAATTTTTCGAGAAAGTTTGGTAGGGTAGAAAAATACGTTTTGCTGCTGCTGTTTTTCTGGACAGATTCTGTCCCATTTTGTTTGATGCATGCTTTGAGCTTTTAAGTTGAATCTTTTTGATCCAATTGAGTTTATGAGTAGGCATACAACATTATACACTTTCTGGACATGTCATATGAATTTTTGTTCAAGGATTATATGCAGCAAGGAACCTATTTGTTTATCACTATTAATGCACCCCACAGAAAAGAGATGGGAGAAACGGTGTTTTGAAGTTTTTTCACAGGGATTGGAGGAGATGCACCAAGAGCTATCCAAGGATGGTGAAGACCATAAGCTTGGGGATGTGAAGACAACCCCGCTGGACCTACACACTCTCGGTTTGCACACGTCCAACTTCTGTTTTTCGATCGAAACACTTTATCGCATAAACTTGGAGCGTCGTTTTTGTTTTTGTTTGAGTCTTGAGAGACCACCACACTATCAATTATATATGAGAGAGCTACTGGAAATATGGGTTGAAATATGTTGGATGCTTTTATAAGATTGGGAAAAGGGATGTTTGACTTGATTTTTAATGATACATATAGTTGCATGATTCATGAGCTTGTTTATGAGTAATAGTTTGCAAATTCTTTTTGTAGAGCTATCACTTATTCATGTTTTGGTGCTGATTGTTATTTACTTGGTTTAACATGGATTAGTTAGTTCTATGGACACTCATGCATGCATCTAGATGGTCAACTTTCTCCCTTTTGCTAGCCCAAAAACTCCAACAAGCAAAAACTTGTTTCCAACACCTTCAACCAAAGTTATTCCAGTGAGTCCACCATATCTACCTATTGGCTTTATGCTATTCCGAGTATGTTTAACATGTTGTTTGTGTTATCTTACCTCTGAATGAAAATGTTTATGTTATTGATTGCAATGGAAAAAATTGGTTATATAGCTCTCACGAACTTGATGCACATTTTTATTTGCATAAATAAAACATGACCCATTGTGATTAAGATTATGATGCTAGTGGCTTGATAAATGTTCGAGGTTGGAGTTAGCCCATATGTGCTGTCACATGCAAAGCTTTCAACATGCTCCTTCATCTCATTTAGTTGATATCATGTACTTTTGTTTATGGATGCTATCATGTGAAATGAGGTGGAAATGAAGTAGTTTCAAATGAGTTTGTATAAATGGTTAGAGAGACGCCTGGGCCGCTAATCTAAGCCATGCATCATTCATGGTGGAAATTTACTTACATACTATGGTGAACCTTCTGTGATACACCTTGCAATAAAAAACTATTCCAAATGGTAAATAAAAAGGGTGTTGAGATTTTCATTTTGTTTGTTTGTCTTGTCATTTTGATATGGGCTTGTTCCATATCTGGGACAAGAGGTACCCCAGTTGACGCTCTTGATGATACTATTATTACTTACAATGATATATAACTTGAACTTGCTTTGTTTCCTAAGTTGAGTAATCATGGTGTAGTACTTGTATTCAAGGGGCATGAGACATCCAACCTTTACTTTATCAAGCACACTACTCATATTTGCTTTCACTTTAACCTTAATCATTCAAGATGCTATGATAGGGGCAATGAGAGCTTGACACCAATGAATACCTTATTGCAATCATTAACTTAAGTAGAAGAGTTTGGAAGTTGGATGAAACTTATGCATGCTTTACCTCTACTCACATATACATCTTTCCAAAGTGTACACCTATCATATTCAGATTTTCATCTACACTCTATGACCATTGTAGGATGTTCTACTTATCATTATGCATACATGTGTTCCATATTACTTGCTACATGTTACACTTTGTGAACTATCAATGAACATCCTTGTCTTGAATACTTGATATCACTTCATAAACTATTTGCATATTGCTACTCCTTTGAAGAATGAATCATTTGACTATATGTAGCAATAGTAATCATCTTTGATATCCATTGTTAAGTATTAAATTGCAAAGTCCATGTTAGTTTTATCATCTTCATACTCGAGGACGAGCATGGATTAAGCTTGGGGATGTTGATGCATGTAAAATGCATACATGAACTTTGCACTTTAATTGCTTATATTCCAATCATATTTGCATCATATAAGGGTTATATCAATGTTTTATCATGATTTTGGGAATACTTCATAGTTTTCCATTTATTTGGAATTAACCCTGCACAGGCAGAAAACCCTAGTTTTGTATTTTAATGTTTCAGGGACCCAAACGTCAACGAAATCACCTGGAAATTTACGGGCGTCAATATTTGGAAGGAAGAAGGACTACGGAAAAAGGAAAGCAAGCAAACGGAGCCCGAGGGCCAAACGGCATGGCCCACGCGGCACAGTACCAGGCCGCGTGGGACCCACCCGTTGGGCCTCGTGGCTCCGTTGCCGTCGATCTTCGCTCCACCGCCTTCGTCTTGACCTAAAAACGCCTATAAAAAAGGTCCCCCGACGTTCTCTGGAAGGAGCGCCGCACAAACACAGAAACACCGAAACGGAGATCAGGAGCTGCAGATTGGAGGGGGAAAACTCCGGCGGGGCGCTGCCGGCGTGGTCTCCTTCTCCATCGACTTCTCCACCGTCTCCATGATGAAGAGGGAGTAGTCCACCTCTGGACTATGGGTTTGTGGAAGTAACTTATGTATCTCTCCTCTCTTGAGCTTCACTAATTAGCACCGTATGAGCTGCTGAACATGATTACGGTCACCGTTGTAATACCTTTGTGGTGGATCTTTATGAGTTAATATATGTTTGAGATTGCAATGTTTGTTTCAGTTATGAGTATAGATGCATATTATGTACCCCGTTCTTGTCTACTTGTTTTGATCAAGCATGTTTATGAGAGCGTGTGGGGGAACGTGTGCATTAGTTGGAGTAACGGGGGGTGGCTAGTGCAGTGAACGTGAGAGAAAGTTCTGCGATCCACTTTGGTATCTTTACCTTACTTTGTTACCTCACTAGGGATAAACTAAAATACCATGCTACCGGGGATGTGGGCGTGACCATTGCCACTACTCCATGACTAGATCTAGCATGTTCTTATTTTCACTTCATGTCATGATACTTAATGCTATACTCTGAGTTATCTTAATTACTGAGGTGTTATGATTTAGTTCGCATCTTGGTGGAGTATAAGAGAGGTTAATAACCAAAAGATCTCTATGTTAGGACGTGATGCCCATATATCTAAGTAACTTGTTATCAAACCCTGTGTTGCAATCTCATATGTTAACTTTGTGTGTTCCATTGTCTACCACTTTATAAAGAGAGAGTGCATTTGTGAAACCATGAACCCCAGTCCATTTTTAATCATAAGAAACACCTTTCCAACACCATATACCACTTTTCTATTTTCAGCCATCATTAAATCCGAAAATACAAAAATACTTTTCATCTTGCATACATCATTCAAAAACCCAAAAATATCATTTATCATTGCATCCACCATCATTGCATATTTATTTCTTGTTTGCATTGCATAACTATCCTGATATCATTCTTACACCTTGTGCTTGACAACCACAGGTGAGGTTGAGGACCAAAACATCTAACCTTGTTTTGTAGGTAACCAAAAGAAGGATAAGAAGATAAATCTACCACTCAGATTCCCCGAGAGTTCGATATTAAACCCTCGAGTCACCCCTCGTGGGGAAAACTGTCTTCCACTATACTATACACTCTGCACTTGGAGTCTCAACCTAAATCCCGTTATTTGTGCAGGCATCAAGACTTGCTCTTCGGGATCATCAAG